>CAWUFQ010000351.1:0-135000 GCA_963921405.1 Cepaea hortensis | reverse complement strand
AACAGCAATGGTGCCTTCATATTGTTTATCAATGTCCGAGATGATGAACATTCTCAAGAACGGCAGATGTGTAAATAAACATTTTGAACAGGAGAGTGGAGATCAGCATGGCCGAATAGATAAGAACTCTCACCCTTAAACATCCGGTGTTCTAATGCCGAGGTAGCGGGTTCAGCCACTACACTGGTCATTTGGATTAAAATGTTGACTTCTAATCCTTAACTTGCGGACGTAAATTACAAGTAACTCTGAAGTCGGAGTGGGTTCAACTAATAGCGAGGGGCACTGGTAATAGGAAAAGTTAATCCACACGCAAATACATGGGGTAGTATAATACTAGTTTATTACCAGCAACAGATAAACCTCGAAACTGCAATGAAAACATGAAAACATTAAATATTGTTTATCTTCCACTATGCGTTTTGGCGTAGCCAATTAATGATGATAGGTTTATATGTTTGCATCCAGTAGATGTTTCTCTGGATTGACTCCAAGGCCATTTTACGGTATCTCGCACTGGCACCTTCGTCTGGATAGCGGGAAAAGAAGTTTTTGTGAATATAATTATTGACCATTAAAATAATTTTACACACAAAAAATGTGTAACAAAATACAATAGTCACAACAACAGCAAATGCAAATATGAAGTTCGAAAGAGGATATGTTCTGTCCTGTTACAGTCTTTTGTATTATTTACAGGATACCAGAAAATGTTCTAGGATTAAAAGCAGCCAGTGTGATGTTCATAGATCACCCATAAAGATCTAAACAAACTATAGGGTTGGCAACATGTACCCATATGCCTCAAGGCATGAGAAAGTTTCCTATACGTTTTGGTAGAAGGTGTTAAAGTAACGCTGTCTGGGGCATGAGAAGTTGTGTGTGTGTTTATTTTTGTAAATATATTTGTTTGTTTAGAATCAGTTGACTGAAGGGCTAGGTTCTACGAAGAAATAGCAGAAATGCAACCTCTGTATATATGGGAGTCAATGAACAACCCTAAAGCTTAGGATTTGGACATAACATATTTTGCATACTCTTATCAGTAGTGGAGTATTTCACGTTTTAAGAAGTTAGTTGCATATCCTTTATAGGGCATTGCAATCAAGCCCAGCATTTTTTTTAAAGTTATTTGTGATTTCCTGGCAAGTTTATGTTCAGTTGTTTGCCAATGCTTTCTGAACGATAGGCACTCATACCATTGTATGAAATCCAACGTTAGGGCGGTCTGCTTTCAATTCACCGCAGTTGAATGTCCAACGCGGTATACGGGATTAAGATGAAGAGAAAGAAGAACAAGGAGAAGAAAAATAAGAAGAGGAAGACTGCATTTTAAACAAAAATAATGTCGTTAGCTCCCTTGAAGTTTTGTCATTTCCTTCAGTTCATAGAAGATGCTGATGTCACATTTTTTTTTTAAAGTCGCATATCCTTTACAGGACATCGCTGTCAACACCAGCATCTTTCAGCTGTCTGTTGATTTCTTGGCAAGATTACGCTCAGTAGTTTGCCATTGCTTTCTCAGCGGCCGGCTCAGTTATCCCGCAAGTCACCAGCGGGGGTAGAACCGCTCCCAGTTCTCGCCCGCTACTAGACTTTGCGTGATAAACGAGATTACGAAGAAAGTGTTGTAACCCCTCGGCCAGAGAGACCGGCGATGTCACATTACAGCATATATAATATAGCAAACAACTGAACGTAAACGTGCCAGGAAATCACACCCAACAATAAATGTTTGCATATCCTTTACAGGACATCACTGTCAACATCAGCATCTTTCAGCTGTATGTTGATTTCTTGGCAAGATTACGCTCAGTAGTTTGCCATTGCTTTTTGAGCGGCCGGCTCATTAAACCGCAAGTCACGAGCGAGGGTCGAACCGCTTCCAATTCTCGCCTCGCTGCGAGACCCTGCGTGGATAAACGGGATTACGGAGAAAGTGGTGTAACCCCTCAGCCAGAGAGACCGGCAGGAAATCACAAATAACCAAAAAATGTTGGAAGTGATGGCAAGGTCCTATAAAGGATATGCAAATAACTTTTTGAAACTTGAAATACTTCTCTACTGATAAGAGTATATTACTAGAATTATTATTATCATCATTATTATTGCTGCTGCTGTCATTATTTATGTTGTTGTTATTATCATCTTCACATATTTTTCGCTAGTAAAGATAACAGAACTACAGTGATTTCGTTTTACCATAGCAGAAAATCTACGAGTATAAGAAACAAATGTAAGACTGCATCACCCCTTCTGTCATAATTGTGCAGGGTGTATTTTTAATGACTGTGCAGTATTTGAAAATATTGCCGATCCAAGTTTTGTATTTACCTGTTATGTTGCATGAACTTTACAGAGGGTGAATACAAATCTTGGACCGGCAATATTTTCAAACACTGGAGTCATTGAAAATACACCCTACAGATATCATAGTGGCCGACATGGCTTAATAAGAACTTGCGCTTAAACTTCCGGTGCTCTGATGGCGGAGTTGGGAGTCATTCTCTGCACCTATTGGTTGGACATCGACGATGGCTTCTCGTTCAGGAAGAAGTTGTAAACTACTAAATATCAAATTTCCTAGAACAGCAACCTGGGGTTGGAGTTGATAACCTGTTCTGGCAAGGACATGGAACACTTATTATTATTTCACAATTAAAAATAAAACAATGGAATGAAGAAAACTAGAACAGGAACAAGTAAAACACTGAAAACAAACCTCTAGTAGTTTAAACTCTGTTTTGTAGTTTCTAACCATCAAGTAAATCATGATCCCAAAATTTCTATCCCCGACAGTAAATCTGGAAATGAAATAATACATTTATAATGACTATCACATTTTTATTTTATATAGACTAAACTGCTTTGGAAACTTCTGTCACTTAATATTTGGAAATGTTATAACATAACTATAATATTTCATAGGCTTGCTAGCCGCCTGGCTGATCATGTGTTGGAATCACCATTAAAGCAGATTTGTTAAAATTGACGTAAGCCCATACGTCGACCCAGTTTACAGTTGGTAATTGAAATGTTATGTGAAATAAAGGTGGCCTGTGTGATATTTATCATATCACCATCGAGTTTGTAATAAAGGATCGCTTCATATGCCTTAAAGTGCATTGGGCTTATGGTGTTAGACCCATATTTGTATAGACCAATCGGCACTTGGTGAGTGATTAGGTTAGGATCAAGCCGGCTGCCTTTCCTTCCCAAAACTTTTATTTGTGCTCATTTAAGCCAGGTCGACCTGTAGTAGTCTATATAATTTTTTGGCTAGCATGAAATACCCAGTATACCAAAAGACACATCATTGTTAATACTAGAAAAACTTAGTGACAATTGGTAAAATTAATGGTAAAAGAGCAAGGGAAAAGTAGAGAAACAAATACCTGAATGGTTTGGCCACATGGCATGATAGGGACAAGAACACAAACCTAATCCATGACTCTAGAGATCGGATGAGACGGCGAACCATAACCGCACATATTTATTGGCATGGCACAAGGTAAAGATGACTATTTTTAATAAATACGTTATGAATATTGAGTAATGCAGGCATGCATTTAAAAAAATGAACATTACTAATGGCCATTCCCTACCTGTTGATAAAAGCCTGATAGTTTTCTCTAGCCCAGTCCCATACAATCCCAGTAGCAGCGATGTTGCTTCCAACGTTACGAACAACCGTAAAGAAATCTTGACGTTTGATTCCATCTTCCTCCTTGGCATGGTTTTGAAGTCTGGGGAAAAACAAACATGTGTTCATGAAGAAAACCTGGATCACGATGAGGCGAAACAAACATTTCCTTCATTTGGAGCATTTTCCCCAATTTCTCCAATAGTTAATTTGATCTATTTGCCTCTTTCCACTGCAACATCTACCTCCGACAATGGAGTAGACCTGGAGAACGTGAAGTGACTGTAGAATGTACTTGCTTCTATTGGGGTTCCCCGCTCTTTTAACTCGAGTATAGCCCATTCCCGTGCTACTACTAGTAGTAACTGCTACGACTAGGGAGTGCAGTGGACAAATAGTTACGCGTGTATTAGCTTTCCATAATATCAGTATACCCCGTCATCAAGGGAATCCACTCTGACTTCTGAGGTACTTGTAATTTACGTCCCCAAGTCAAGGTGAGTTGTCAATATGTAAACCCAGCTGACCGGCTTGCGGAGCGAGTCCATTAAGGCGGTCACTAGAGAAAGTTTAATTAAGGGCGAGCACATTAAACCCTCCGGCGGCCACGTCGACTTACATGGTATTTTAAAAATAGACCTGGTCCCCCATGTCGATCCAGTCTAAAATGTTAAATGTGTACCAGAAAATGTCGTAGTAAGTTAAGGCGACCAGCATGATACTGGCCACATTAGTACCTATTGGTCAGTTTAAACAAAAACATACAATATCAGACTAGCATCACATGCTCAATATATCTCAGAGTGTGTAAAGCTCTGTTGCTTTTACTTTCATAGAATGAAATGAAATAAGTAACTTAAACAGTAGGTAGCTATAGGGAATGCCGGTCTCTCTGGTCGAGGAGTTAGCAGCTTTCTCTGTAACCCCGAATACTCTCGTGGTTGACGTGAGCGCACGAGAATTGGAAGCGGTTCGAATCGCGCTAGTTACTTTTGAGAGTATGGAACCGGTTGCTCAGAAAGCAATGGCAAACTACTGAGCGTAATCTTGCCAATAAATCACCAATCAGCTGAAAGATGCTGATGTTGACAGCGATGTCCTGTAAAGGATATGCAAAACATGTTACAAGCTATAGGAACACGTGTTTTGTACACAGATATTACAGATATGTGGTCTATCAGGTCTTAGGTATGACTGAGCTGCCGTTTAAGAGTAGACGGTACTACCTGCTTTCTGTTAGCGCCGAATGTTGGGTGGGTGGGGGGGGATTGGAAGGGCAAAAAGTGGGCCTTTCGCCAAACCTAACACTCCCAAACTGTGCCAACGGCTTCAGGTGGAGGAGCACAATTGGGAGGTTGCAAGCCTTGTTCTAGTGCGGGGAAATGTAACCTAACAACTAAACGTTATGGCAGGGCAGACCAGGCCTTAAGCTTTTGTCGGAAACTGGACTAAGATCGAAGTTCTGACAGGTGGACAGTTAGAGTATATGCTATGCTGATCCGGCAGCTTCTGCAGCTTGTTTTTTGTTCCAGATGTATTGGTGTTACCTTTCCTCTGAGGTAAACTAGGCAGGCGGAGAGAGGGATCAAAACTGCATGGGCAACACGTGGTCTCTTCAATTCAGCCCAGACTTTGTGCTATGAATAGGTATAACTCCATCCCTAGTCCCCGCTATAGGTTGTGGTTGTGTCTTTTTAAAAGCACAGTGTAACAAACTATCTGTCAGCACGGCAAGTTACCAGTATTACAATAACAAGATGAAACTTTATTATGAAAATGGCACCTGATGATGATGGCAATACAATTAAAGAATTTAAGTTTACGGAAAACCAAAATTATCATGGATCTATTGCTTGTATGGGAGCTGTTGTAGCATAGTGGCCTGATACTAGCCTGCCGGTCTGGTGAGCATGGGTTCGAACACGCAGTGAGACAGATGTGTAAAATATTGACCTGGACCTCGAGGTCGACCCAGCCTACAATGGGTACTGGGAAATATGGTGGGAAGTAAAGGCGGCCGGTGTGATACTGACCCCATGACCCACCGAGTGCTGATTGGTCTCTAAAATATAGGTCTAGTACCATGTGCCCAAATGCTCCTTTTTTTAAAAAAATGTTTTTAAAGAAACAAAAACATCACTTCCAAATATGAACACCTAAAGTAAAATACTAACCTTGCAATTAGATGAGGTTGGTTTGTGTTTGCTAAAGACAGAGCTAGGAGCTCTTTTTCCTGGGGCGATGGTTCCACTCGGTATTTGGCCCAGATTCTCTCCCAGTCTGAATCAGAACCACTGTAGAACATCCCATATTTGTAGACCGTTGATCGCAAGTTGACAGAAATCCTGCCCGATTAAAACATTCAAGTATAGTCATACAGAAAGGATATCAAACGAAATCACATTAGTCAAATATTAGGTTAATTTCATTGATTGGTCCCATTTTAAGATTCTGTTTTTCTATCACCAAATAAGTCTTCAGTATCTATCTTGTATATCTTATAACTTATAAATGCACTTTATCACTAAGTTTCCAGGCTTTTTTAAAATGATTGATTGATTAATTTAGGAACCGACATCACAGCATTCGGGGCATTCCCATAAGCGCTCCGTCCCCATCCTCAGAAGTCAGCGAAGAGTTTTAACCCCAATAGTACCAGTAGCAATCTGATTATATGTGCGTCTCGCCTTTCCTCTAAGCGTCGAGCATCAGCCAGATCCCCTCGTCACTCCTCGCTGTCTCATTCTTGCCATACCATGGTGATCCATTTGCTCCTCCGAGGTGTAGACGTGCTCTCACAAGGCCTCAACCACGTGTGCCTTGTCATGCATCAATACTCCACCAAGTTTTGCAGAGACAGCCAATCTGTCTGCCTGTTCATTCCCCAGCACACCAGCATGCGCTTTTTTTAAAAAGTTGCCAACCCTATATTGTGTTTATATCTTTATGGGTGATCTATCAACATAATGGGTACATGTTGCCAACCCTATATTGTGTTTATATCTTTATGGGTGATCTATCAACATAATGGTTACATGTTGCCAACCCTATATTGTGTTTAGATCTTTATGGGTCATCTATCAACAAAATGGGTACATGTTGCCAACCCTATAGTTTGTTTAGATCTTTATGGGTGATCTATCAACATCACGCTGGCTGCTTTTACTCCTAGAACATTTTCTGGTATCCTGTATATAATACAAAAGACTGTAACAGGACAGAACATATCCTCTTTCGAACTTCATATTTGCATTTGCTGTTTTTGTGACTATTGCATTTTGTTACACATTTTTTGTGTGTAAAATTATTTTAATGATCAATAATTATATTCACAAGGTAAAAGACTTCTTTTCCCGCTATCCAGACGAAGGTGCCAGTGCGAGATACCGTAAAATGGCCTTGGAGTCAATTCAGAGAAACATCTACTGGATGCAAACATATAAACCTATCATCATTAATTGGCTACGACAAAACGCATAGTGGAAGATAAAAAAATTTAATGTTTTCATGTTTTCATTGCAGTTTCGAGGTTTATCTGTTGCTGGTAATAAACTAGTGTTATACTACCCCATGTTTTTGCGTGTGGATGAACTTTTCTTATTACCAGTGCCCCTCGCTATTAGTTGAACCCACTCCGACTTCAGAGTTACTTGTAATTTACGTCCGCAAGTTAAGGATTAGAAGTCAACATTTTAATCCAAATGACCAGTGTAGTGGCTGAACCCGCTACCTCGGCACTAGAACACCGGATGTTTAAGGGCGACAGTTCTTATCCATTTGGCCATGCTGATCTCCACTCCCCTGTTCAAAATGTTTATTTACACATCTGCCGTTCTTTAGAATGTTCATTATCTCGGACATTGAAAACAATATGAAGGCAGCATTGCTTTGTCCATATCATTGCAATGTACTTATATAGATGGTTAGAAGAAATATTATGGCAGGGGAAGAGAACTAGCAAAAAGTGTTATTGAAACAAAAGAACTGGAACTAAAGAAAGCTTTAATGCTGCAAGAAATATAAACAACCACAGATATTTGTTAAGAGGTGTGCTGGGGGAAATCGTTTAGAAAAACGTGTAAAAGGAAGACATGTTACATGTGTCTAGACGATATCAATAAATACAATAGGCAGACACTTACATGTGTGTAGACAATATCAAGAAATACAATAGTACATAATAATAATAGTACATAATAATAATAATATAATAATATGGAATAGTATATATATATATATATATATATATATATATATATATATATATATATATATATATATATATATATATACATATATATATATATATATATATATATATATATACAATGATTTGCGTTTCAATACAAATACTTCTCTACCGGTTACAAAGACCCATAAACAAAGAAAAGCGGAAACAAAGGGGATACAATAGGGGAAACAAAGAATAGTCACACTATCCTACCATGCATGTTGTAAGGGGCGACTAAAGAGACAGGCATGAGACTATCTCATCCGGTATAAACTTCAGATTCAAAATTCAAACAGTCACGAATAAATACAGACAGGGCTTTACGTGAATTGGCTCAGGGCCTATGTCCCGTGGGAGATGAAGGGGAAACTGCAGCAGCAGCAGCAGCAGCAGCAGCAGAAAAAGACGAAGGAGAAGAAGAAGAAGAAGAAGAAGAAGAAGAAGAAGAAGAAGAAGAAGAAGAAGAAGAAGAAGAAGAAGAAGAAGAAGAAGAAGAAGAAGAAGAAGAAGAAGAAGAAGAAGAAGAAGGAAGAGGAAGAAGAAGGAGGAGGAGGATTAGGAGGAGAAGGAGAAGAAGGAAACAGAAGGAGAAGGAAAAGTAGAAGGAGGAGGAGTGAAGAAGGAGGAAGAACAATATATTAAAATGGGAAAAATGAAGAAAGCAGGGAGAACTATTACAACAATATTTATAGCAGAAGAGGAATATGAACTGTACATAATTGAATATTTTTCTTGTTTGTCACGTTCGCATGCTATTATGAAAATTATTACTGATTTGACCTAACAATACGGTGATTTTACTGTGATCTCCATAAGAAAATCTATGTTCGTTGGATCAGAATGATTTCTGTTATGAGTTTTTGGAAATAAAGTTCTAAATAATATTTTATCCACTGTTTATTAATTTGTGTGTTGTGTTGTTATCAATATTATTCTACAATCTTTCTTCGATGGTTTTATAACAAACTAGCTGACCCTGCCCGGCTTCGCCCAGTCCCTGGTGGGGAACATCTCATTTAATTCATATAAGTAGTCATATAAGTTCTCATTAAATTCATACAACAAAAAAGTAACTTAAAAGAATGTCCTTCCACACACCATCCATTATTTTTAATGAAAACTCTTTCTAATCACCTGCATGACTACAGTAACTTCTTAAGCAAAAAAAGATGAGTTACAATGTTATGCATTGTGCATTGTTTTTATGAAAACTTTGAAAATGCCTTACAGATTGTATCATTATTTATTATAACTCATAGGCCGGTATATAACTATGGACAAAGAGTTTATAAATCTTTGAAAACGATGCCACAATATGACTATAAGTTATACAGAAAAGTTATGCCCCTTGAAATAACTTTTACAGAGTTAGGTCCCCTGAGATATATGAAATTATGATGAAAAATGAAAAATGAAATAATACTGAGTAAGCAGGCGATTTCACACTAACAAAATATCACAGTTGGCAGCGCTGGATTGAAAGGAAGGCGTGTAGAAAATTTCATCTCAATCGGATGGGCCGTTCGCGAACGCATAAAGGACATACATTTGGACGGAGATCCTTTTTTATATATAAGACTAGCTGACCCGGCCCGGCTTCGCCCAGTCCTTGGTGGGGAGCATCTCATTTAATTCATATAAGTAGTCATATAAGTTCCCGTTCCCGTTACCGACTGTCTGTCTGTCTGTCTGTCTGTCTGTCTGTCTGTCTGTCTGTCTGTCTGTCTATCTATCTATCTATCTATCTATCTATCTATCTATCTATCTATCTATCTATCTATCTATCTATCTATCTATCTATCTATCTATCTATCTATCTATCTATCTATCTATCTATCTATCTATCTATCTATCTATCTATCTATCTATCTATCTATCTATCTATCTATCTATCTATCTATCTATCTATCTATCTATCTATCTGTCTGTCTGTCTGTCTGTCTGTCTGTCTGCCTGACCCGGCCCGGGTTCGCCCAGTCCCTGTTGTGGAGCATCTCATTTAATTCTGAGTAGGTAAGAATCCGCTCTGCCTTCAAAATGTTGACGTGAAGATTTTCTTCCTGCAGCTGCTTCTGTATTTGTTGATCAGTAAGCTCCATTTTTAGCCGCTTGACCACCCATCTGACTGTGTTTGAATCAGTGTTTCTGATTCTGGTGTCTTGGTCCTCCTTCCTCTCACAAGTTTTTGTGTTCGTCTGTGGGTAGTCGTCGCTCTTCTTATTGGTAGTTTCATTGACTGTAGGTTCAGATACTTTATTACAGCTTGCATGCAGACTCTCCAAAGGCAGGTTCGTCTTCTTGATAGTCTGGTCGGTTTTCTCACTATGCATCTTGGAAGCTGCTTGTTTCTTTGTGCTATTACGACGTGCCATTTTCCCCCCGTATCAGACTGCTTGAAATGTGTAAGGCGTCTTGGCTTGATAGCGCTGAGAAGTGCTGTCAAGCGAATCGTGTCGATATGATGGCGGAAAACACTAAAGATGCGATGATATTGTTCAACATCTTTTAGATAACTTCTTAAGTATAGAAAGATGAGTTACAATGTTATGCATTATGCATTATTTTTATGTAAACTTTGAAAATGTCTAAAAGATTGTATCATTATTTATTATAACTCATATGCCGGTACATAACTATAGACAAAGAGTTTATAAATCATTGAAAACGATACAACAATATGACTATAAGTTATACAACAATGTTATTAAAAGTTATGCCCCTTGAAATAACTTTTTCTAGAGTTAAGTCCCTTAGCTAATGTGTAGTCACGTCATTTTCTTCCCTTTCCCTAGCGTTTTGGTTCGGGGATTCTTTCATCATCATCATCATATATTTACGTACGTATTTTGGGAGGGGGAGGAGGGAGGAGGAGGAAGAAGGAAAAAAAACTATGACAGTTGACATCTCTGGAATGAAAGTAAGGCGTGTAGAAAATTTCATCTCAATCGGATGGGCCGTTAGCGAAAAAATAAAGGACATACATATTTACATACATACATATTTACATACATACACTTTGATTTATATATATAGATTGATTTATATATATAGATAAATAGAAAAGATATTCCTCTTAAGCTTGCATACAATAATTACACGTTTAAGAAGAATTCCATAGTTTCTCCTCAGCCTCATATAATTTGTTTTTCCTGTCACTTGCTTTGAACTTGAACGTAGTCAACAACCGTGCTACTATTACTAGTACAGGGTGTATTTTTAATGACTGTGCAGTGTTTGAAAATATTGCCGGTACAAATTTTGTATTTACCTATTATGTTACATGACCTTTACAAAGGGTGAATACAAAACTTAGACCGGGAATATTTTCAAACACTGCACAGTCATTAAAAATACACCCTATAGTTGCTACTGGTGAGGAATGTACTGAACTGATGTTTTACGTATGGCTTAGCTTTCTCAGTGTCCCTCGCCATCAGGCGAACCCACTCCGTCTGCTGAGATACTCGTACGTTAAGTCCACAAGTCAAGGACGAGAAGTCAACATTTAAGTGAAAATGACTGGCATGAGGGAACAAATATTCTGTCGCAGTCACCAGAGAAAGTTTCACCGCGAGTAGCGTAAAATCTTTGGCCACGTTGACTTTAAAGTGAATGATATTTGACGGCTTCATCATCATGTAAATGGCATATCTTCTCCTCTTTCACAACATCATGTAAATGGTATATCTTCACCTCTTTCACAACATCATGTAAATGGCATATCTTCTCCTCCTTCTCAACATCATATAAATGGCATATCTTCTCCTCTTTCACAACATCATGTAAATGGCATATCTTCTCCTCCTTCTCAACATCATATAAATGGCATTTCTTCTCCTCTTTCACAACATCATGTAAATGGCATATCTTCTCCTCTTTCTCAACATCATGTAAATGGCATATCTTCTCCTCCTTCTCAACATCATGTAAATGGCATATCTTCTCCTCTTTCACAACATCATGTAAATGGCATATCTTCTCCTCTTTCACAACATCATGTAAATGGCATATCTTCTCCTCCTCCTCAACATCATATAAATGGCATATCTTCTCCTCTTTCTCACCATTATTTTAGTGATACATCATTTCCTCTACCTCACCACATAATTGGAATATGTCCTCCTTCTCAACATCATGTAAATGGCATATCTTCTCCTCTTTCTCACCATCATTTTAGTGATGCATCACTTCCTCTACCTCACCACATAATTGGAATATCTCCTCCTTCTCAACATCATTTAAATGGCATATTTTCTCTTCTTTCTCACCATAATTTTAGTGACACACCACTTCCTCCACCACATCACAAAACTGGAATAGCTCCTCCTTTTCAACATCATATAAATGCTATATCTGTGAGGAAGAATGTAACCGCATTGTGAAGCCAGAGTCGTGATTTGAGTCGTGATTTGAGCGGGCAAAAGAGCAAATTTGTACGACAGCGCGACAAAGTCTCGATAAGTAGTGGGCCTGCAGTAAGTAAGCTGGCATAACTTTTCGGTCATCCCTGCCGGCGTAGCTTAAATGCTCGTCGGTAGGCGTCCAGTGGTTGTTCATGTATCACCGGGTAGAGAGGGAGAGCGCTGAGCGATTGCTACTCTTGTGTAACAGTGTGTACAGAGATTAACAAGCCAGAGGTTAAGTTAAAATAGTTTATTGCTTCATGATGACAACTTGCTTCTTTACCTCTCAAGGGTGTGATGTTAACTGCCCTTGCCAACCCAATACGTCACGATTGAGCATCTCTCCCCGCTTTCAGTCTCAATGCTCAATCGTGCTGTATCTGTTTCCCACTTGATCCTAATAATACCCCAGTACTCCATTACTGTTACACCTCCCCATGTTTATTAAAGAATTTTCCTTATAAAGGAAAAATCTTTACTCCTAATCCCCTTACTCTATTCCCTCTTTTTCCTCTAATCTTCCCTAAATCCGCTCAAGTAAATAATATATCTTTTAACTCTTCTCCCAGTGATATGGTTTGCTAGTAACCCCCCCCCCCCCATATACTTCTTCTTCGAACTCTCTTTGTATAATACCACGTATGGTAACCCTGTTAATCCAAATAGTCCTTCTTTCCTTCCTTCTCTTTTTTTTCAAAATTATATAGCTATCTACTATATATTTCTTATTTTCTGGTTCTTTCTTAGCTCCTCCCGTTTCCTGTATCAAATACACATATTATACGAACAGCTCATAAATTCGTCATCGAAACATTTTTCTTTTTTTTATAAAACTTCCCACTCTTCCAAAACCGAGGACGTACAAAAACAATATAGTTAGAAAAAGTAAAGAAGCGGTGCGCACCTAGTAAGAAGTATAAAGAATGAATACACGACATGACCACATGTACATACAGTAATGCTCATTTAAGACACTCACCCTTTACCTCCCTTGCGAATAAAAAAATTTTGTAAAATAATTTTTTAAAACACCTTATGAAATACATCGTTGTTCGTTATAAAACAATTTGGCATAAGTTTTCATAAAGCTTATACATTCCACATTGACATTGCCAACCACAATTCTGTTCCTTCCACCCTGAGCCCATGTTCATATTTTATGAACACCTTTAATAAAATTAAAGCTGGTATTTCTCACCTTCCACCCTGAGCCCATGTTCATATTTTATGAACACCTTTAATAAAATTAAAGCTGGTATTTCACAGCCCCTATTTCTTGCCCCCGTACTTCCCATACTGCCATTTATGAACACCGTGACGTGTGTGCAGGCCCTGGATACGTCTATCCATTCGTGTACACACGTTCACCAACCCTGATTTCCCACTAATTTATGAATGCACAGCATTGCTTAACTATTTCAACATTCAGGTTATCTAAGCTTCCCCCTACCTTATATCAGTGGATATTTTAGTTTTTATTAACTCCTTTCTGAACGAAAACCTTAAGCAAAACTCTTATATTTGAAAATTAAACTTAATTACTTAACTTCATAACTTATTTACTAACCAAGTAACTTAGTATACAAAACCATTTATGTAATCAAGATCAAATCACACCAGCCGTCATAACTCCAAATTAATATAAGGAAAAACACATTTATAAAATAACATGCATCAAATCAGAATAAAACACCTTACTTCTAACTATCACTATTGGACACTTTTACGGCCCAATAGTTTTTTTTCAACTCAAATGCTAGGAACACAATCACCCTATTCTAACTCAATAAACCAAATAACCACAATTATTTTTCAAAACCAAAACAAAAAAACTTATAATGAAGGACTAAAGCAACTAAACATTAGCCATCATTTTCCAGAACCAATCACAAAAACTTATTACCACCTCGTATAGTGACCCACCAACATTGGCCCCTCATACTAAGTAAAACAACGTCTATCTATTTATACAGGTCATTCTAGTATATCTATGACCGAAAAACTAAACAGTTCACTGTTCATCTGTATATCTGTTAACTACAGTCCAATTTGAATCACATCTGTTCTATCTATCTAAACAAATCAGTAATCAACATTTACCATACCATTTATTATCTCCTAACTCCCAACAGCACATAACATCCAAAATAACCTCTTAAGTGAGCACTGTAAACTACATGGCCACTAATCCAATATTACTTCAACGTAGTAGCCAACCTCTACTTATCAACGAACTTTTGATCTGGTTTCTCTTGGAAACACGGCATTACCAACAGTAACGAAAAAAATTCCATCACCCCTTTTGTATCAATATTTCAAGACCACTTCTACCGTTTCGTATGCTTCTTCAGGCATCCCTTTCACTTCTAACTCCTGCCATCTGCAGTACTTTCAAATATCTATCTCCTACGTTTCCTCTTCTTCAACAAGTCCAAATTTCTTTGAATAAGTGCCAATTCTACATCAATATCTTCTTCTTCGTACAACTTATTAGTTTCTTCCATACTACTACTAGACTCTGACTTTTCATCCATTTCCTCTTCTTCGTCTGTATGTCTCTCTTCAGCTGCCGCTAATCTCTTCCGTTCAACATCCCACCTAATTTGTCGATCCCTATTTCTTAAGGATCTTTCTAGTAGAGGCATATCTTCTCCGCTTGTTGAATAATCTCTAATTCTCCTCTGTCGTTTCACTTCTTTATCTCTTTGACTGTCCATTCTTCTTTTCGTTGCTTGTCTAGTATTTTTAAATGGAGCACCTATGTCTTCTTCCATACTATCATAATGAGTTTCATTCAGGCCTTCTTCTTCCATTCTTTTCGGAATTGTCTGTTCTTGAGTATCTTCGTAACCTGGATTTTCTAGCAACTGATTTTGTGCTGGTTCTTTTCTAAGACCTGGGGTTACTGCAGTTCTTCTGACAAGCTGTTCATCCAAAAATTTCGAGTCCGAATAATAATTATTATTATAATTATTATTTTCTATCTCATCTTCATCTCTTCTTAAGTGTTCAACGTGTGCCCTCACTATATGTGCTGTGACCTGGTTCTTTATAATATACGATACATTACCTAGTTTTTCCAAAACGTAATACCCTGGAATCCAACGAGCATCAAACTTAGAGTTTCTTCTATGTTTCTTGTAATAAACTCTATCACCTACCTTAAACTCCTGTAATTTTGTATTTACATTTTTGTACTTTTTCTGTCTTTCCCTAGCTTTAATTATATTATTCCTTAATCTCACATGTGCTTTATGCATTTCTTGTATAATGGTCTCTTGAAATTCTTCACCCATATATTTCCGTCTAGGTTTTAATAGATTATCTATAGGTAATATTGGTTCCCTCCCGTGTAATAAATAAAATGGTGAAAAACCCGTGCTCTCATTTTGATTTGTACGAATGGCGCTAAGGGCAGGTCCCAAAAATAAATCCCAATCTCTGTCATGTTCATCAATAATCTTTGCCAAAATGTCGTATAACGTCCTATGTTGACGCTCGTTTTTCGCATTTGAAGAAGGTCTATAAAATGAGGTCTTTATATGTTTTACATTTAAATCTTTTACTAACTTTTCGAATTTTTTATTTACAAACTCTCTACCATTATCTGTAAGTATACTTTGTGGGCAACTAAATCTTGGTACGAACTCTTGTAAAAAAAACATTAATGACAGTATCCGCGCTCTTATCTGGAATTGCATAAACCTCCGGCCAAAGACTGTAGACGTCTACTATATGAATTAAATACACGTTTCCTGACAATGTCCTGGGGTGTGGACCCGATATATCTAAACTAATCTTTTGCATTGGGAACTGAGGAATATCTGTGTCTTGTAAGGGAGACTTTATTGTTTTCATGTTCCTTAGTCTGCATTTTTCACACGTATCTACATATTTGCATGTAGATTTAAACAAGTTTGGCCAATAATATTTACTTGTAAGTGCTTTCAGCAATTTATCTCTACCGAGATGTCCATTTTCATCGTGATATGCTTTTAAAAGTTCATTTTCTAAATGTTTTGGAATATATTTCCTTAGCTGTTCATTCCTTTCACACATATAGTATAACTGTCCATCCTCTTGTAAAACCAAATAATTCCTTTTATATTTGTTATCATCTGTTTCTCGTAATTTTTCTTTTATTTGTATGACTTTTGGATCCAACTCTTGTTCTTCTTTCATATTAAACTGTGCTACTTGTAGGTCTTCTTCTCTATGTTCAGACTCTTGTTCCGATGGTAGACTATCAAATTCTTCTCTATTTATTATAGCAGAATCTAAAATATTTACTTGCCAATTTCGATCGTCAATCTCTGGTTCTCCTTCATCTTCTGTGTCACCTGACGACTGTGGATAGGGAATCCTAGACAGTAAATCAGCGCATGTGTTAATCCTACCTGGAATGTACTCAATTTTCGTATTGTATCCCTGTAAGTTCAATGCCCACGTTTGTATTTTCCTGTTCTGCACTGGAGCTTCTAAAAAAGACTTTAAAGGCATATGGTCAGTTCTAATAACAAAATTTGCGTTATGTAAGTAGTAATTTAGTTTTTGAAGAGCGTAATGTATTGCGTAAGCCTCCTTCTCAATAGTCGTCCACTTTCTTTGTGATCTGCTAAGTTTATGCGACAAGAAGTATATAGGCCTTTCATTTTTAACCCCTGGTATTCCAGACTCTTTTCCTTCATATGGTTGCACCAAACATGCTCCTACTGCATTGTCTGAAGCATCTGTGTACAGTATCAACTGTTTGTTTAAGTCTGGATGCGTCAACAGTGGTACCAGTGTTAAACTGTTTTTTAAATACTCGAACGCTTTTTGACACTCATCATCCCACTTAAACCTAGCGTACTTGCCTGTTAAGTTTGTAATAGGTTCAGCTATTTTTGAAAACGCTGGGACAAACCGTCTATAATACGCGCATGTTCCTATAAAGGCGCGTACCTCCTTAACGTTAGTTGGAGCAGGTAACTCTTTAATAACCTTTATTTTGTCCTGATCTGGTTTTATACCTTCTCTATTTATAATATACCCCAAATATTTTGTTTCTGTCTTTAAAAATTGGCATTTACTGAGCTTTAACTTCACATCATGTTTTCTTAACCTGTCAAACACTAACTTTATATGTTTCAAATGATCCTCCACATTTCCAGAAGTAAAAATCAGAATATCATCAATATAAGCAAGAGCGAACCTTTGCATACCTTCCAAAACTTCATTTATTAAGAGCATGTAGTGAGATGGCGCAGTTTTGACTCCAAAAGGCATACGTAAAAATTCATAAGAACCCATATGAGTACAGAAAGCACTTTTTCTTTGCGCGTCTGCCGACATCGGAATACACCAAAATCCTGCTCTTGCGTCTAACGTCGTGAAAAATGTAGCGCCATTTAGCAACCCCAAAATATCATCTATCACTGGCAGTGGGTATGCTACATTTTTAGTAATTTTGTTCAACGCCCGATAGTCGCAACAGAATCGACTCGAACCATCAGGTTTGGCCACAATTACCACCGGAGATGACCACTCTGATTTTGATCTTGTGATTATCCCTGCTTTCAACATTTCTTCTATTGCCTTTTCTACAATTTCTCTATTTCTTAAGGGAGTTCTATATGGTTTTAAGCTAATCGGCGGATGGTCTCCCGTATCTATCTCCATTGTTACCGTTTTTGTCTTACCCAACTCTAAATCACTAATTGCAAACACATCCTGATTCTCCTTTATAAACTGTTCCAACACTTCTTTATTTTCTGGTGAAGTCTTTAACTGTGCCAACAATTCCTGTTCTCTTGTCTTTTTATCTATTGAATGTATTTGTGCTGTATTTCTTTTTAATGGATGGATCAATTCATCCATTCGTGTGTTTCCTCTACTTCCGCGTCCGCGTCTGTTATTACTTCTTTCACTAGAAGATTGTGAATAATTAGTTCCCGGCATTTCTACTCTATCCGTTGCCAATATTTCACTAACGTTCTGTTCTAGTTTTGCTACTACACACCCTCTGTATAATTTAATTTCTCTACCTGTGTTGTTAATCACCATAACTGGAAAGGTTAAGTGTTTATCTAACGCTATTATTCCATCCGGAACTTCCAAACCAGGCTCATCAATTATTTCCTCTTGTAATTCAGTGATTCTGACTGTGTTTCCTTCCACATAATATGGGTTTTTCTTCAGCTTCACTTGTATCAAATTAACCGACTGTGGTTTTAACGTCGTTGTCATTTTAACTCTAACTAGTGCTGATATATGCATGTCTTCTTGCATATCTATATAGACGTCCCTGAATTTTAATTTGTGTAAATCATATAAAAGTCTTACTCCATTTTTTATTAAAAAATCTCTTCCTATTAACATGTTTCTATTTAACCCCTTCACTACATGAAAAAGGTGTCTTATGTTGATCCCTCCTAACTTAAAATTTATCATTGTTTGTCCCACTACTTGTAAATTCTGTCCCGTAACAGAGTGTAAATTATTATGACTCTTAAATACTCTACAATTTCTTACTATGTTATATAGAAAACTTTCTTTTACTACACTAACCTGAGCTCCCGAATCAATTAATGTACGAACTCTATACTTTCCTATTTCTAATATACAAGAGCTATAATCTGTTTTATCTTCTATAAATTTCTTGACTTCATCTAGTTGAAAATATTCTCTGTTCGACCTATTATACCTGTTATTAACATATTCTCTAACCCTTGGGACCTTATTATTTACCCTCCTATCATAGGTCCTGCCTAATAGGTAGGGCGCCGATTTTCCTGTGTTCTTGTACCTGTAAAATTCCTGTATCCATCTACAACATTCCTACTCACCCTATTATTGTCATGTCTACCCTGTGTATTCGACTGGACACGCCTGTTATTACAAAACCGAGAAACATGTCCCCGTTGACCACAATTCCAACAGACAATATTTGTACTATTTGTGTTACCTACTGTTTCTCTTGTAGGGTATCTCATATTTCTTCTTTCCTCATTATCATATCTATTTCTACCTTGTAACGTCTGTATACCTCCTCTCCTATTCCATCCGAACCTTGTTTGTCCTATTTCCATAGGTTCCTCAACTCTGTCATCTCGATTACTTCCCACTTCTCGTCCTGTTCTTAATCTAAACCTACGTCTCAAATTTTCTTCTTGTACCGCGATATCCACCGCTTGTGATAACCTCTCAGGGTTTTCCCTCATTAATTTAAGTTTCAAACCATCAGACTTTATGCCATCCACAAAGATCCCTACTAACATCCTTTCCACCTCCTCTCCTCGTACATTCTGTCCTAAGAATGCTTCTTCAGCCAGATTAATCAATCTATCGCTAAACAATTGTACCGTCTCTCCGTTATTTTGTTTAGCCTGCCTCAACACCGAAAATGCATGTTGTGGATCCGTTATTTCTGCATATTTCCTTGCTAGGTCTTCCTTGAATTGTTCCCATGTCTCATCTACTCTAGCTTCTAGCTTTCTTCTTATATGATCCGAGACCGGTTCCGTTGCCGTCTGATAAGCCAATCTCATTTTTTCTTCATCTGTTGCTGAGATTAAATAGGCATATTTTTCTATGGAAGTGATCCATTTCTTATAGTCTCTGGCCTGTCCACCAAATTTCACAATTTCTGTTGCCATCCCTTGTTGTTTAATCACCATATTAAGCCGGCCCACTGCTGTTCCCACGCCTGTCAAAACCTGTGCCAAGGTGTCCTGTTCCGCCATGCTGAAATAATACTGAAACAAGGCAAGCAAAGAAACACACAATTTCAACCTCTAAATTTAAAGAATACACTTACTTATTATAGACACAATTTTACCTTCTCAATTTAAGCAATGCACTCACTTATTATAGCAATGCGCAGTTATTTTCTGGGTCTAAGTATCACACAAATTTACTTCTAAATTTAAATAATGCACTCACTTATTATATAGCAATGCGCAGTTATTTTCTGGGTCTAAGTATCACACAAATTTACTTCTAAATTTAAATAATGCACTCACTTATTATATAGCAATGCGCAGTTATTTTCTGGGTCTAAGTATCACACATTTACAATTTCTTAATTTTTAAAGAGCACAATTCACTTGTTTTGTAAAACTAAATACAGAAATTTACCCTCGCCGTCAAATTAAGTTCGAACACCAGGTGCCTGCATCAGCTGACCATCAGTCGCGGAATTTAGGTAGTGGAATTTAGGTAGCCTATCTCTTCCCCTCAGGTCACTTCTCATGGGATGCCTGGATAATCTTCAACCCCTGGTCGGGTCACATCTGATATTAGTCTTTGCGTTCACCCCGGGTGGAGTACATCTTCGCCGATTTGATAGGGTCTTAGTAATAACGAGGCCCAAAAAAGTATCAGGATCAGCCGAGGCCCAGTGATATTTGACTGTTTCAACAATCTATGGCCCGATCAACGAAAGAAACGAGGAGGCTTTCATGCTGTCCCGACAAAATGTTCTGACTGAATTGCTCCTCTACAGAATTCTTGAGTTCTTGTTCTGACCGACAAAATGTTCTGGCTGAATTGCTGGTTTGCCCAAACTCTCAGGACATGATCATTCCGGTTCGTCCCCTCACAGCGGCTGTAATGGCTCTTGAAACGCAACAATTCAGGCACCGTCCATGTTAAGCCTGTTGCTGACAATCAACTTGCAGCACGGCGGCTATAATAAACTTCTTGAATTGCGGACTCTGCAAAGTGACGGTTATATCAAGGCTCTTGGCGCTACTTTATTTGTTATCTTAAGTCTTGAAAAAGACTTACAGAGGACCACTCCTGGGTGAGCTTTTGGCCTCTGTATTCACAGATAACTACGATTTACAAATTTACTGGCCATCTTTTGGTGCGCCTGTTCTCACGTTCACTAATTGGTCTCTAACGCGATGTTATTCGGCTTGACTTCGCATTGTTTTTGTTTTTCTCCGGCGATTATATCAGGTTCAGATCCTGGTCACATGCTCCATAATTAATCCTGTAACAGTGTGTACAGAGATTAACAAGCCAGAGGTTAAGTTAAAATAGTTTATTGCTTCATGATGACAACTTGCTTCTTTACCTCTCAAGGGTGTGATGTTAACTGCCCTTGCCAACCCAATACGTCACGATTGAGCATCTCTCCCCGCTTTCAGTCTCAATGCTCAATCGTGCTGTATCTGTTTCCCACTTGATCCTAATAATACCCCAGTACTCCATTACTGTTACACTTGGCCTGCGTCTGCGTGAATAGTCCGTCTGTGCGATAGATATCTGGTTGATCCCGCCAGTAGTCACATGCTTGTCTTAAAGATTAAGCCATGCATGTCTAAGTTCACACTGTCTCAAGGCGAAACCGTAAATGGCTCATCAGGTCAGTCGGGGTTCCTTAGATGACGCGATCCTACTTGGATAACTGTGGCAATTCTAGAGCTAATACATGCTTACCAAGCTCCGACCCTCCGGGAAAGAGCGCTTTTATTAATTCAAAACCGCTGGTGACTCTGGATAACTTTGTGCTGATCGCACGGCCTTACGTGCCGGCGATGCATCTTTCTTTCAAATGCATTCCCTATCAAATGTCGATGGTACGTGACATGCCTACCATGTTTGTAATGGGTAACGGAGACTCAGGTTTCGGTTCTGGAGAGGGAACATGAGAAACGGCTACCACATCCAAGGAAGCAGCGGGCGCGCAACTTACCCCGGCACGGGGAGGTAGTGACGAAAGATAACAATATGGGACTCTATCGAGGCCCCGTAATTGGAATGAGTACACTTTAAACCCTTTAACGAGGATCTATTGGAGGGCAAGTCTAGTGCCAGCAGCCGCGGTATTTCCAGCTCCAATAGCGTATATTAAAGTTGTTGCAGTTAAAAAGCTCGTAGTTGGATCTCAGATGCAGGCGGGCGGTCCGGCTCGCGCCGGTTACCTTCCTGTTGTTGCTGCCCTACCGTTTGCCGGATCTCTCCCGTGGGTGCTCTTCGCTGAGCGTCCCAGGTGGTCGGTTTGTTTACTTTGAAAAAAATTAGAGTGTTCAAAGCAGGCCTCGGGTGCATGAATAATAGTGTATGGAATAATGGAATAGGACCTCGGTTCTATTTTGTTGGTTTTCATAACTGGGGGACCTCTGACGTATCTCTACCTTGTCGTGGTAGAGGAAATTGCGTATTCCAATGACCCCGAGAGCTATGCCCCCGGTAGCACAGCTACTGGTATGGTCTCCCATGTCGGACAGGTCAAGGGATAGGAACCAGACCAAGAGAGACACACATCTGCTGCCTGGCAGGTAGACTGAAGACAGGCAGTCAAAGGCTAGACCGAATCAGGAGCACGATGCTATTACATTCTTGGTTTAGACACATATTCTACACAGATACATTACTGCTACAAATGACACTTGTATTCTGTTTAATTTTAGTAGTTAAATTGCCAGTTATAATTATAAATAAATACAGGTCCGCTATAGTTTATTGTATGGGCGCCGCAATCTTGAATTTTGTTTTATGACGGCCATGGCCATGTCACTAAATATTTTTCCTGAACGCCAGCAAACACTTGCAATGTTGAAACTCTTCACATTTATATAAAATTGAAGGGGAATTCAAAAATGCAACACAAAAAATTAAGAATTCTTTTTAATGCAGGAGTTATAAGTCACATTAGCTTACTATTCGTGAATAGACTCCAACAAATTCAAGAAAAAACAGTTTCTCGGCCTCAAAAGTTTGCCATTTAGCAGAAGGACCGATAGTGCAAATACCAGGATAGTTTCCACTTTCGTCGTACCACGCTGCTTTCGTTTAATTCAAATCTAGCCGAACATGGTAACAACCGGAAGTGAATCGTTGGACGCAAGAAAAAATTCGGGAAATCAACCCCCCCCCCCCCCCCCCAAAGGGCAAAGTTCGATAACTCTGACATTGCTAGTAACATGGCGTGTGTTGAGATTTAATAAATCTTTATTAAATTAAACATTTTAAACTTACAGCTTTCTCCTAGGACATAGGTTGTTCACTGATGAACAGATGGGAAACCCCACATATCTCGTCTCAAGGCGGGCTGGCCACAAAACTAAATACACAAGGCCAAAGTGCCTGCCTTCACAAACCGAGCTGGCTGCTACACTGCAAATGGCATCAGATCTCTTTGTTACAGCTAGAGTTCCGGCAGTTGCCCGAGTCAAACTGCTTTAACAGGCGAAACTAAGGTGCACAAATTTGGCTCTGTTATATATATATATATATATATATATATATATATATATATATATATATATATATATATATATATATAAACACACACACACACACACACTAGCTGACTCGCCCCGGCTTCGCCCAGCCCCTGGCGGGGAGCGTCTCATTAAATTCATATAAGTAGTCATTATACATTCAAATATATTTCTCTTCGGCCCCTGGGCCCTCGCAGCTAATTTATTGGTTGCAGTCAGAAAATTTCGCTTATTGCTAGGATTATTATTATTTTTTTTTTATGTTGTATAATTTTCAAGTTATGGCCGAACACCAAATTTGATGTCTAATGTAGTGCTTTTTGATAAACAATATTTTTGTTTTTCTGTCTGGTTCGTACACGAATAAATCCGAAGATTTTCCAACGCGTGGATATTCCAAATTGAGTCCACACACTTGTAGCATTTGTCCCTGTGCTTTGTTGATCGTCATGGCAAATGCAACTCGCACCGGAAACTGCAGGCGTTTGAATTCGAATGGCATGTCTGTTGGAATCATTCGGATGCGAGGCAACAGTACATCTTCTCCTTTACATTGCTCATTCAAAATTGTAGCTTCGATGATATTGTTCATCATCTTTTTGACTGCAAGCCTGGTACCGTTGCAAAGTCGAGGTGGATTGATGATTCGGAGTAGAATGATAGGCACGCCATTTTCAATGTTAAAACGTGCGGCTGTATGCCTGGCAAATCAAGTGAATTCAAGAATTCAGTTGGATAATTGACAACTTCGTCTTGATTCATCATAGAATCTATGGACTTATACGTTGTCGCTTCGCCTGGTATTTCGTTTTGAATGGCGCAATTGATGGCATTGACATCGTTGTTTGTGGCTGCTAATATAGCACGTGCACTGAACCATTGATGATGTTTGTGATTCCGTGCGATATTTGGGAAAACTTTGTCAATCAATTCGTCTATAGTTGCTGTGATTTTACAGAAGTTTGTTGGCAGCGTGATACTTTGTGTGGATTCATCGATTGGCATTTTCCCATTCCAAATATCCAACAATTGTTTTGCGAAACGTTCTGCGGATGCATACTGTTGTAGTTGTACACGCATATTGGTCTTCAAAGTCAATTTCTGAACGTGTCGCCATAAAACTGATGATTTCAGACATGCATTAAGTTCATCAGCGAATGTTGAACGTGGTATAACTGGTAGATTTTGTCGAAAATCACAAGACAATAAAATAAGTGCGCCACCGAAGAGCTGTTCATTTCCTCTGAAATCTTGTACTGTACGATGAAGCGCCTCCAATGCTTTTTTTTATGCGCCATAGTACATTCTTCCCATATAATGAGTTGACATGATTGGAGTACTTTACCCATTCCAGAATTTTTTCGGATATTGCATGTCGGTGTCTCAGTGATGTGGATATTCAACGGCAATTTCAGTGCTGAATGTGCTGTTCGGCCACCATCCAAAAGTGTTGCCGCAATTCCAGATGCTGCGATAGCCAACGCAATATTTTGTCGTGATCTTATTATTGCCAAAATAAGTGAAATGAGAAAAGTCTTGCCTGTGCCTCCGGGCGCATCTAGGAAATACAATCCGCCGGTTTGGCTTGTAATTGCATGCATAATTCTGTCATACGCTATACGTTGTTCTGGAACCAATTTCGGAAGATTTGTTTGAACAAATGCACACAATTCGTCGACATCATAGAGTAATTCTCGTTGCAAATCACGATCGAAAAGATCGTTTGCAGATCAATCCGGCGCAGGCATTCCCAATTGTACCAGTGCTTTGTTATCGAATGCCAAACATATGTCCTCAATCGAAACCAATGCCTCATTAAACACATTTGGTGTGAATTGAATGTCCGGATTTTGCTGTGGTTGAGCAGTATTTGATGCATCAGCGAGTGAAGTGTCCCGGTGTGCATCGTTTTCAAGAAGATGTAATTCTGGGCAAGTTTCACGATAAGTGGCACGTACTTGACCATTTACTGTTCTTAATTCTTGAAAGGATGTCGTTCCACGTACGTTGATTAACAGTAATCGCAAGTAAAAGCATTCTGCGTTGTTTGGGTGAACAGTGTACAGACGGCCTAACGCGTCGGTCGAATATAAATTGGTATGTCCTTTAACTGCTTTACCTTGTTTGCGACGTTGAAACTTTTTCGCTGATGCATTCTATGTGTAGTATGTTGGCACTTCAGAGTAAAGTAGCGTCTGTGCAAACATATCATTCCCGCAGAATGAAAAAAATGCAGTTAACGTTGTTGGTGGTGGTGACAATGTTCGTTCACTTGCATTTTCTGTTGTGAAGTACACGCGCTGTCCATTTTAAAGGTGCACTGCCAAATGAACAACTGTTGGATGACGTTCATGGATTGGAAATGATAAAATGCGCCATACTGCTTCATTACTATTAATGTAGCGTCCCATTTGATATTGGTCTATTTCATCGACAGATGCAGTTGCATTTCCCACTCCAAAAACTGCCATATCGCTTCCTTTGTTGACATATTTGCAAATGTACTTGATCGATTTAACCGAATTGCAATACTCGACATTGATGTATGCTTTGTACGTTTTCGAGACTAACGGTGAATACGGTACAACCCAACGATTATCGACTTTAACATCATTGTTTCGTACTTTTAAAGTAATAGATTTGCCGCCATCTTCATATGAGCGTCGACGATAGAGTGGATATCCGTCTTTGCTAGTGATTGTCTCGGCATGTAAATGTCTTGGGTATCGTCTCGTGCATTTCCCATCAGACATGCAAGGTGAATTGTTATTGAGGAAGCCACATGGACCATGAATCATGTATTTGGTGACGACTTCAAATAACTCTGGATCAATGTCGACATCTGGTATTTCTGCTGAGATGACTTGATCAATTTGATCTTGTGTGACTTTTTCGATCAACCAAATCAACATGCGTGCATGTGGCAATCCTCTTTTTTGCCATTCGATGGAATTCATCCAACAGCGTGTCTCTCCAAAAACTTGATGCTTGACAATGAAATCCATTAAAGATTTCAATTTTTGTTTGAACACACGTGCGGAAATATCAGGGCGATCTGATGATGATTGTCCAGTTAACAAAAGTTCTTTTATTTCATCCCATGTAGGATTGCATGTGAAGGTAATAACAAATCTGGGCGGCCATATGCGCGAACATATGTCATTGCATCTTGTGCATATTCATGCATGTGCCGTGGACTCCCTGTAAATGTGACCGGGAGTATGATATTTTTCCCTAATTCATTTGGATTAATATTGCTATCATTAACAACTGCATCACGTACATCACAACTGTTCAACGCCTACACAGTGAGAATCACCAGTGAGCAGATCACTGGACCTGGCAGGACATTGTCATATGCCGATGATGTTTTAGTGTATCGTCAGGGGAAGGATAGAGAGGAGGTTGCTGTGGAACTACAAACCGAACTCAATCGCATAAGTACTTGGTGTGATGAAGCTGGGGCAATGGTCAACCCAACAAAGGCAACAGTGACTTGGTTCTCGTTGAATAATCATATTGTCAACACTCCAACACCAACTGTAATGCTGTGCTCAGAGATGGTGGAAAGAACGCAGGCAATGAATTACCTGGGGATACGGTTTGATCGAAGCCTTGCTTATAATGTGCACATAGACCAGGTGATAACAAAGGCCAAGCGGGGTTTGGCAGCGATGCGGGTGATGGCGGCAGCAAACTGTGAGCAGCGCCATCTATGTCTTCTGTACGAGGGGTTCGTCATGTCTGTTTTGGAGTATGCAATGGCAATCCTGACTCTCAGCCATAAGCAGATAGAACGGATGGAAAGGATACAGAATGAAGCGATGCGCATTATTCTTGGATGTACAAGAGATACAGCATGCAGGGCGATGCGCTACCTTCTTGGGTTTCCAACCATTGAAGAGAGAATACAAGATTGCAGGGCACGCGCCTACCTCAGAATTAACGCAAACACACAACATCCACTGCATAGTGAAATTAGGAAGGTGAAGGGCAGCAGGTTAAAAAGAGGACGGTCGTGGATGGGTCAAGCCGAAGACATTCTTCAACAGGTGTGTTCACTTGAGGACTTAGAACCTGGCGAGGAGTGGGTGCAAGTGCCAACAGACTTCTGCACATCCTTTTCAGTTTGCATCCAACTTGACAGAAAATGCAGACAAGAAAATCCGGCTGCTGTTGAGGCTGAAGTACAAGCGTTGATTTTCGAGAATTCGCTAGACGGTGACGCGGTCATCTACACAGATGGGTCGGTCGTCCGACATGTGAGAAGCTCATGGGCCTTTACAGCTCGGGCCGGAGGGAGAATTGTGAAGGAGGACTCTGGTGCTTTTACTGAAACCACAAGTAGCCTGACCATGGAAGTCATGGCAGTAAGTAAATCAATAACATGGCCCGAGACACAGACATTCACTAGGGCTTGTTTCCTTAGCGACTCAATGAACATGATCAAGAGGATAGAGGAGGGGTCGATCCGAAGAGAATGGTTGCTGCCTCTGGAGCGGTCTCGACTGGCAAATATTAGTTTCATCTTCGTGCCAGGGCATGCGGGAGTACAAGGAAATGAGCGGGCTGACAAGCTCGCAGGTGAGGCTACTGTGGAGGGCGGACGCGCCATAGACCAGGCCGACATTCTGAATGCTCTACGAGAAGTAAGACTTTTGCGAGAACCAAGTGATGACTGTGAATCTACAACAATGGCCAGACTGCGAGAGCAGCAAATTAAAAGAGGTGTGGCCAAACAAGAACACTACGCAGGAAGCCAAAGAAGATTGATAAACCAACACAGAACTGGCGTCGTTAGCCGCTACACGCTGCGG
This sequence comes from Cepaea hortensis, assembly GCA_963921405.1. Classification (NCBI taxonomy): domain Eukaryota; kingdom Metazoa; phylum Mollusca; class Gastropoda; order Stylommatophora; family Helicidae; genus Cepaea; species Cepaea hortensis. The sequence goes on along the minus strand of CAWUFQ010000351.1, from coordinate 106,693 downwards.
GATTTGCTGAGGAGGGGATCCGAGCACTTATGGACTGAATGGTTCGATGTGCAATGAGGATGATCTGTAGACTAACTAACTAACTAACTAACTAACTGCATCACGTAAATGAATTTAATCTTCGGAACGCAACTTGTTTTGATTTAATCGAATGTAGAGGAGTCGTTCGCTTCCGATTTTCGCATGCGTGTCGACAATGTATTGAAGGAACAATTGTCGACATTTCAAGATATGATTTTCAGCGTTTTCACGAATCATCAACCGATATGAATAGTAATTCATGGCACTGACTTTCTTATTCGTTTCCTCATCTGTTTGTGGATTTCTCAATTTGATATTTATATAATATGCATCTTCCCCTTGCCAAAATATAATCGGATATTGAATGCGTCGTATGAGCGATGAGTTTCTGAGACTCGCTGAACATCACCATTTCTGCGATGAAGAATTATATCACGTGAGTTAGATTATTCGCTAACTATAACGATCACCACCTCATCAATTTTTGGTGCGTTGTACCGTCTTTCGTGTTGGCCAACAGGTGTTTTGTCTACTCTAACTATAACTCTAGTCATTAGATGGCATTTGTTCAAGGGCAGTTTGAACATACAACTCTAGTCATTAGATGGCATTTGTTCAAGGGCAGTTCTGAACAATCTAATTAATTCGTTGTGCTGATCGAATAAATTTTGTAATGCAGCGACAATTTCTCGTTTAGTGCCTGTATTGAATCGACATCGTTGATCGATTTGTTCACCAGTGTTTCCCATGAAATAAATTTGAAGATATTTGGGATCTGCGTTCGGCAGTTTTAGTAGTGATCATGCACGATGATAAATTTTCCTCTGAACTTTGAATGTTGGTATGTAATTCTCGCGCACGATATTTGTTGCACCAAACGATGTCATTTGGAAACTTGAATTGTACTTGCGTATGTTTGTCAAGACATCTGATACCAACGTTGATAATGGTTTGGGTGGTGAATGTAATTCTGACAATTTCACTTTTCTACCCATGCAGCAAATTCCTAGTGTTTCATTCTTAAATTTGAGGGCACTGCAATACATGCATAATTTATCCATTTTTCCAATAAACCACACTTGGATGAAGACTGTAATCATAATGAGCATCGTAACGAAATGCACCAAGATTTAAATCAGCGCCCAGTGATTGTCAGGATCGAGCAGTGCGTACTCTATTTGTTTCCAGTCTTGCTTCCCGTTGCTCGCCTGTTTCAGATGAATGTGCTTGAGCAGCGCGTACTCGATTGGTTTCCATTCCTGCTTTCCGTTGCTCGCCTGTTTCTGAAGCTCGTAATGCCTTTATCTTTCGTGCTTGAGGTGTAGATCCACCAATCGCTTTTCGTTTGGGTGGCATAACTGATTTAGTTTTGGATCCTGATCTAAAATAGAAAATTAGATTTGGAACGTTAGAGAAGGTCCACCAGAGAGACGAATGGAGACGGATTGTATTTGCAGCAAAGAACCTCAATGGCTCGGAAAGCTGAAGAAGAAGATAGTAGAGGATATGGAAATATGAAATATGGCCAAAAGATGGGAATAAAACTATATCTAAAAAGGGCAACCTGAAACTACTAAACGTAAATGCTGGGTACTTCAAAGGATAGGCTTTTTTTTAAGACAGAAAAAAAAACCTTCTGCATTTGTATGTATTTTAACAGGCGTGCTGCGTGTATGGTATTTGTGTAAGTCTGTTTAAAAGGTATGCATAAAGTATGAACCACACACACACACACAAATTAACTTAAGAATGTCCTTCCACACACCATGTGTTCTCTTGCACACCGCACACGGGCCAACTATTGTTGCACTAAAAACGTTAATTGTGTTCAAAAACAATGTCCTTTTAGTATTTTAACATTCGTGCTGCGTGTATGGTATTTGTTTAAGTCGCTTTAACAGGGCGTTCAAACATCAAATGACATATTTACATAGTATGGCTAGTAGTATGCATAAAATATGAAGAAAAAAAATGTCCTTCCACACACCATGTGTTCTCTTTCACACCCACAACATTGAATGAACAACCTGATGTTGACCGCACACGCGGCCAACCTTTTTTTTTTAAAAACAAAAACAAAATAAAGCATATACACATTTTATGCAAGTGCGAATTGTGTACTGACCTTCTCCCGGCCAAGCGAACGGAAATAACAAATCCTTCGATTAATTCAAAAGTTTCTCTCCCGAATTAGTGCAGAAATAAAATTCTAACGTATCTAAAATAAATCCATTATATTTAATGAAAACTGTTTTAATCTCCTACATGACTGTAGATAAATTCTTTAAACATAAAAAGATGAGTATAAAGACGAGTATAGTGCTTCCATATTGACGTGGATGGGCCTTAGTTGCCATCAGTAAACGGTTTTCCTCGTTCTGCCATCTTATGCACTGTTTTGTAACTTGTACGAGTGACAGATTCATTTTCAGCAAATTTTCTCGTGAAGAGATTTCTTTGCATTTTAAAATCACGTTCAATGGTGTCATATTTCCCAGAAAACTTTTAATATGTTGATGGATGTTTTGTTTCGGCAACACTTTCGCTGCATATTACGCAGCTGGTTTTCTGTTCCTTTGTTTCCACAAAGAAGTACTTTACTCCTCACTCGGCGTCAACTTTTCTTTTCCTACTAGCCATAATTAAGGGTGAAGTACACGGGATCTGAAAATGAAAAAGTCATTACATTAGAAACATAATTAAAATCCTATTGAAACACAAGAAAAGCAGAGGACTAGTGGTCACTGGTGAAGCTACAGCTCATCACGGCACAGAGATGATAGAGATAGTAGCACAACGCCGACTGTTCATGGGCCGTAGAAGAAGAGAGAAATAAGAAGACAAAGAGAATCTCATTCTATCTCTACGGCTAACAAGAAAAAACAACGATTTAGAGATATCAGAAGAATTTCAGGTCAGTGTACAGGGAATCAGAATAATGTAATTATAAAGATAAAATTCATGATTAGATGCAATGACAAAATAGGCATCCCCATGAATAAACATACACATGATCATCCTTCACAGTACCATTGATATTCCATCACAGCTTGGGTAGTCATCCAACACAGTGCCAGTGATCCTCATCACAGCATGGATAATCATCCAACACTGTTACTGTAGTCTGATACACAACACCAGCAATTATCAGACAACAAGATGGAACAAAGGTCATTCATTCAGTAGCATGTCCTTTGCAGAACCTCGCTTCCATAACAACCTTCCGGAAAACCTCTCGATCATAAGCAAGATTTCCCGCTTCAGATACATCCATCTGGAGATCATCCGCCACATCCTGCACCCATCTTCTCTTTGGCCTTCCTCTTCCTCTCTTCCCAGGCATATATCCCTCCATTATTGTTCTCAGGCACAGACATTGCTATTATATTCCTATATTCCTATTTAAACTACGAATGTTCGTTCAAAACTCACCCCACAGCAAATAATCGTCAATCCACAATCAAGATCCTCTTTTGGATCTTATGGATCTTCACAGGGCCTGTCTACCCTCTCAACTGCGGTCTGGAAAAACAGTGGCTACGCTCGGCCGTGCCTGGGGCATGTTCGCCCATCTACTTGGTAGTGGCTCAGGGGTTTAAGTTTAAACCCTCTGCTGAAAATTAGACATCAGCATCTCTTCGGCCTAACTTGTTCCCAAGGCCAAAGAGGCGGGAACATGGCTTTACTGGGCTGTTATAGGCACGCCAATACAACATCCCAGCATCCTATAAATTTTTTACCAGGGTATCAAGAGATATGCTACTCCATACTCTTGTAGAGTCGCAGCAGGCGGCTTCATGTGGTAATAGAATATATCTCATAATAAGGTTCGCGAAATTTATAAATAGGGCCACCTAAATAAACAACCTAGTGCAGCCAGGAGGTCTCCGCACGTGTGAAGATCTCCTATTATTCTAAACATAATATTTACATTAAAATTGTATCACAACGTCTCGTGTTTCATAGTTATATCAAGCAAGTTCGAGTACCGACGGCGGGCCGGATGAAATGACGTCGCGGGCCGGATACGGCCCGCGGGCGGTAGTTTGGTGACTCCTGGTCTAGGTAATAGGAATGAGAGAGATGACGATTAATAGACGAAGTGAGTAGGACAAAACCTAGTCTGGCACAATCAAGGCCTGCATGCACTTATTTTCTCACTGGCGAAAGGCCGTGCAAGCTTATGGGGCTTATGTTGACAAATATTACAAATAGTCCCCCCCCCCCACTCTTCCTCCTCTCTCTCTCTCTTTCTCTCTGTCTCTCTCTCTCTCTCTCTCTCTCTCTCTCTCTCTCTCTCTCTCTCTCTCTCTCTCTCTCTTTCTCTCTCTCTGCTAAATGCTGGTGCAATTACGTTTGCTTAGAGAATATTTCAAATATCATAATAACATGACAGTAATGCCTTGATTGATCACTACACTTATGTTCAAGCATTCTGTGGATTTTTTTTTTCCCGCATATCCTATTTACATCGCTGTCAACAACAATCTAGCACAGCTGTTTCCCCACACGTGGATATACGGGATTACGGAGAAAATCGTTAACACCTTCGCCAGGGAGACCGGCTCTGCGGAATTCTAGATATCTAACAGAAAAACACCCCGACAAACAAAATTGATGGTCCTTCATTATTATTCTGATGATCATATTGTTCTTGTCTTGTATCACCATAAAGGTCTTTCACATAATCTGACCACGCATGTAAAATCTGATCTTTTTCTATTATAATTTTGCTATCTTTGGTTTTTAGGCAACCTGTTGATGTGTCTGTTCTTTTGTTAGTGATATCATTAATTCTTACGTGCATTAATTTGGTATTCTGGGTGTTGTGTTGGTTTTAAATTTCCTTGCAATTTTCCTCAAGCCGTGTTTCTTTTGCCTCTTTGCATAGCAGTAGCTTCCTAATTTTCCTGTGAATCTCTTCGTATATTTCCTTGTTATTTTTGTTATTTCTTCTTATTTCCGTGAGTTTTAAGATGTCTTCCATCATCCATTTCTTGCGCCCTATTATCTTTATTTTTGGTATTATTATTGTTGTTAGTGCAGCTTCTTGACTGATTTCTTTTATATTTTTAATTGGTCACTGACGTCTTGAAATAATATTGCATTGCCATATCGGACAATGCATCGAATCTGTTCTTTACCTCTACGTTGAATTTACTTTTATCTCCTCACTCTTCAGTGCCTGTAGATCAAATTTTGCGTTTCTATTTGTATATTTGACTTTCTTTAAGTTTATATGTAAATTGCCTAAGATTAATCTATGGTTGCAATAGCAGTCTGCGCTTGGTAGAGGGACATAAACATCTAATATTGGTACAAGGGAGGTTACTAAAACTTGATAAAGAAAATAGTATACCTAGCTACAATACCTCTAACTGAAAAATAAAATCTTTTATTTTTATTTGAGAAATAAAGCAGTCAATAGCGCAGTCAACTTTTGCAATTGTAAGAAGAAAGCTATGAAACTCTTTATACAACGTTTGTTTAATCTTTTTCTACTTACTTTTTATAATCAACTTTCTCAATTCTAAGTTTATGTTTAATTCTTAAAACTGTACTTTTAATGATATTGTTTGTTTGGTCTTTAATCAATTTCCCCTCTTTGGGGAAACAACATTTTTTACTGGCCTCTTAAAGCCACCCTCAATTTAAAGAAAATTTACTTACATTAACGGCGAAAGACCTTGGAAGTCTATGGGGTTTATGTTGATAAATACGTTTAGAGGAAATGTCATTTATGCTTGTAAATTTCATTCAATATGAACAAATAGCTCTCTCTCTCTCTCTCTCTCTCTCTCTCTCTCTCTCTCTCTCTCTCTCTCTCTCTCTCTCTCTCTCTCTCTCTCTCTCTCTCTCTCTCTAAAATACTGGTCCAATTATGTTTGCTTAGAGAATATTTAAAATATCATAATAACATGATAGTAATGCCTTGATGGGTGCCTCCTTCCCTCCGATAGCCTATGGGACACCCTTGGGCAAGGTGGAGTACCCGTTTAGCCTCCCGATCAGGGTTACGTGAAGCCATGGGTGCAGGTGGTGGATGAAGTTGAAGAGCAGCCGACAGATAGTTGTAGGTTATGGTCTCCACAGCTTCACGACGGAAGGCAGATGATCTGTTTTTTGGGAGACATTGACTACGGTCATCGACCAGTATGGTCACTGCTAGGAAGGAAAACAATGACAAACTACCTTCTTTACAGATGCCAAGAATATCATGTACTGAAGTCTTATCGATAATCAGAGAAACGGCGTAAATGGGTGCTCCATAGGAGCAGCCTCGCCCGGTAGGGGTAGTCATGTGCACCAGGTGACTCCAGACCGTCATCAGGAGACTGAGTGCAAAAGAATATCAACATTGAAAGTAGGAACTTGGAATGTAAGAACTATGAGTGGGGATGGGAAATTTGATAACATTAAGAATGCAATGAGAAGATTAAATATTAACCTGTTAGGTGTACGTGAGACCAGATGGACAGGAATGGGCATTATGACATCTGAGGAATATAGAATAATGTATTCTGATGGTGAGAAACAACAGCGAGGAGTAGCAATTATAATGGATACAGAGAGAAAAAAAATCGATCAAAGGATATTGGACTGTATCAGACAGTGTTACTGGTGAAGTTGAGTGGAAGACCTTTTGATGTCAACGTCATACAAGTTTATGCACCAACTGCAGACAGTAGTGATGACAGCATCGATGAATTTTATAATGATTTAGAGAAAGCCTTCAAGAAATGCAAGAATTCTGAAGTAACTATCATAATGGGTGACTTGAATGCCAAAGTTGGAAATCAACAGGACGGAAGCATAGTGGGCAAGTGTGGACTAGGGCAGGGGTCACCAAACTTTTTTCACGGCGGGCCGGATAACTGACAAAATGACGAGCGCGGGCCGGATAACTGACAAAATAACGAGCGCGGGCCGGATACTCATTCTGTACAATACATGCGCCGGTCTCCGTGGCGAAGATCTTACGGACGCGGTTCGTAATCACGTATACCCACGTTCGAAATACAGCTGCGAGCGATTTGGCAGCAGACAACGTTGCGCTTGTTTTTACGCTATGTTATGGGTTCCGGTCGTTCTAAAAGCAATGGTAAACTACTGAACATAAACTTGCCAAGACATCAACAACAGCAAATAATGCTGGTGTTGACTGTAAACGTCCTGTAAAGGATATACAACTAACTGTAACAATAATTTCAAGCTAGAACGAATGCTCTGGGAAAAAAGACGAAAAACTAAGTTAATCATGGAAAGAGCGTGCAATGCACATAAACAAACAAACAAACAAACAAACAAACAAAGAACAACCAACATATTTATATTTATTTACTAAACAAAGTTATCAAAGAAGGCGACGTTAGAAAAAAGATAGTTATATCAGACATATTGTGCACATATCCGAATCTCACAAACTAAGCAGCAAAAGAGGATAGTGAGTTTTGTGAAACTGACGTGTGGCTTTCAAAATACCATCAATGTTTGGTTTGGAATTACTGCATCCAATCAAGAGAATAGTTTTCAAATGTTCATCAGTCAATCTCATTCGATGTGGTGACTTCACAGACTTCCTTTTTGAAAATGTTAGCTCACAGACATATGTTGTTCCAAACAATGATGTCATTCTTCTTCTTCTTCTTTAGCGTTCCGAGCCATTGAGGTTCTTTGCTGCAGATACAATCCGTCTCCATTCGTCTCTCTGGTGGACCTTCTCTTGCCAGTCGTTGATTTCAAGTGCTTGTAGGTCTGTATATGTATTATCTCTCCACCGCCTTCTTGGTCTACCTCGGGGTCTACGGTCATTTATTTCATGAGTGTAAGCGAGTTTTGTTTCCCTATTATCTTCCATTCTTTCTATATGCCCCAGCCATTGTAGTCTATTAGCCTTCATGATACCAGTGATTAGCGGGGACTTAAACAGATCATAAATGTCTTTGTTACTTCTTCTTTTCCACTCTCCACTTTGTGTATCCCTAATGGGTCCAAAGATGCGTCTTAAAATTTTGTTCTCAAAGGTTTGTGACAAGGCTTCGTCTCCTTTCGTTGTACTCCAGGTTTCAGAGCCATACAGCACAACTGGTCTGATCAGTGTTTTGTATATTGTGATTTTGGTGTTACGAGATAGCGCCTTTGATTTTAGTAGATGTTGTAGTGCATAGTATATCTTATTTCCAGAGTTGATTCTAGTTTGTATTTCTTCCCTTATGATGTTGGAGCAGTTGAAGATTGTACCCAGGTATTTGTATGTTTCCGTTCTTTTAATGGTTATATTATCTATTTGTATGTGGCCAGAGTTTTTTGCCATTCCGTCTCTTGAAATTACCATATATTCTGTCTTATCTTGGTTGATAACCAGCCCCATCTGTTGGGCTTTTTCCTTTAAGTGAGTCAATATTTCCAATGTCTTTTGTTCAGTTTGCCCTATAATATCTATATCATCTGCATAACCAAGCACCTTATATGTTCCTCCAATATCACATTCCTCCTTTATCTTCCTTTCAACTTTCTCTAGAGCCAGATTGAAGAGTAGCGGCGATAGTGCATCACCCTGTTTCAAGCCAGATGTTATTTGGAAGGGGTCTGATTTCCTGCCTTTATATGTTACTATATTATAAGTATCTTCCATGCATAGTCTGGTCATGTTGATTAACTTCCTTGGTATTCCAAATTCCTGCATAGCATTCCATAGACTATTCCTATGGACACTATCATAAGCCTTTTTAAAATCCACAAAAATGTTATGGAGATCTCTTTTATATTCCCAATTTTTCTCGGCTATTTGTCGTAAGATAAATATCTGATCTATTGTTGATCTGTTTTGTCTAAAACCCGCCTGGTAGTCACCTAATATGTCTTCTGAATATGGTTTTAGTCTATTTAGTAATACTGCGGATAGTATCTTATAGCTTGTGGACAGTAGTGATATTCCTCTATAATTTTCACATTGGAACTTGTCTCCTTTCTTAAAGATAGGTATCAATAATGACTCTTTCCAGTCATGGGGAAATTCTTCTGTCCTCCAGATTTTTATTATTATTTCGTATAGCTTTAAATGTAATTCATGGCCACCTGCCTTTATAAATTCAGCAGCAACTCCATCAGTCCCAGTTGCCTTATTGTTTTTAAGTCGTGTGATTACATATAGGATTTCTTCAAATGTAGGTTATTCAATTTGTGGTTCACACGTTAGAACCTCTTCCTGTGGGAAAATGTTACTTGGAGCTTCACAATTTACTAATTCAACAAAATATTCTTTCCATGTGTTGCAAATTTCCTCATTGATATTTATCATATTCCCATTTTTGTCTTTTAAACCATATGTTTTGTGTTGGTGCCCTCGTTTCATTGACTTCAGTTCTTTAAAAAATTTTCTGAATTCATTTTTCTGGTGATTAGTTTCCATATCTTTGATTATATTACTAATATATTCTGGCTTCTGCTGTCGGACTATTTTTGTAGCCTCTTTACATTCATTTCTATAATGCTCTTCCTTTTGGATGTTGTTGATGTCATTTACCATACATGTCTGGCATTCTTTTTCCTAATGACTGCTTCTTCACATATTTGATTGAACCATCTGTTCTTTCTATGCGTGGTTAACACACCGAGACATTCTTCTGCGGTAGATTGAATTGTATTCTTGATGTTCAACCAAGTTTGGTCAACGCTTTCCTCCAAAGGGTTTTGCAGAGTTTCAAGTTTACATTTTATTTCATCTGTAAATTTCTCTTTGACTGTAATTTCTTATAGTTTTTCTCTGTTATATGTTGGGTGTAATCTTTGTAATTTAGTATAGAAAGCTCTCTTAAGTTTTATTTTAAATTTTGCTCCAACGAGGAAGTGGTCACTGTGGCACTCAGCTCCTCTTTAACTTCTAACTTGCTGTATGTTTGATGCATTTCTGTTGTTAATTAAAATGTGATCTATTTGATTATAGGTTCTCTTGTCACATGATTTCCAAGTTTGTTTGTGTATATCCTTTCTTTGTAGTCTGGTACTGCTAATCTGCAGTCCTTTGGCTTCTGCCAGGTTGATGACTCTCCATCCATTATCATTTGAAGTTGTATGTAGGCTTTCCATACCGGCCACTTTTTTATTAGCTTACTCTCTACCTGATGTCATACCAGCGGCAAATTTCTTAAGTTTCGGAAACTCAACATCAGGTAAACTGCGGTACTTCCTTCTCAATGAGCTCCAACTGTAATTCAACTGGCACACCATTAAGGTTACAATCAAACGGATTCTGGAACAGAAGGATGTCACTCTCAAATCTGTCAAGATCTGAAAATCTTTCCAAACTCTTTGAAACAGTGAAAATAATAAGAAAGGCTTTCTCCTTCCAGTTGTGCTTCCAACAATGACAGCTTTCTTCGAAATCCTTTGATGGTTCTGTAGAGATCACAGACGAGGTAATTCTTTACCTGAAGTTTCAAGTTCAGTTCATTCATATCGACCAAAATTGACAACTTTGACAGCCAGGTAGGATCTGACAGCTGTGAATCAGCTTTATATTTTTAAGTGAGGAAAACATCTATTTCGTTTCGGAGCTTATAAAAACGAAGCAGGACTTTACCGCAGCTGAGCCACCTGACTGATATGTGGTTAGGCAAGTCACAGAATTCAGAATCAATTTCTTCAAGAAAAGCCTAGAACTGACGGTGAATGAGTGCATGTTCCCGAATGAAGTTCACGGCAGAAACTACTGGTTTCAGTACACAAGAAATATCTAAATCTTTCCCACGGAGTACTTGCTGATGTACGATGCAGTGTATGAACAGAGCACCCGGAATTTGCAAATCTTCCAAATGAGTCCTGATCTGCCCCAACAGACCCTTCCTCACTCCAGTCATGTCTTTTTCCCTCATCAACTGTAACACCTCGAAGCTGATTCCACCGAAGGTTATAGTCTTGGAAAATTGTTTGCACTTCCACGAAAATGACTTTCCCAGTTATTGTTCCATGCATGCTGCAAACGGACGCCAACTCTTTCGTTATCTGAAAGTCCAAATTGACACAACAAATGAACACGAGAAGTTGTGACGTACTCTAGAGATCAATAGACTCATCCAGCGCCAGAGAATACTACAACAAGTTACTAGCTTTCTCGCGTATCTGTAGCACTATGTTCTCTCGAAGTTCTTCTGTTCTCCGTACAACTGAACTTGCCGAAAGGCTGATAATTCCAAACAAATCGGCTATCTCAGGACACAAGTCATTTGCTGCTTCGATCACACACATTCTTTAATGACGTTGCCATCAGTAAACGGTTTTCCTCGTTCTGCCATCTTATGCACTGTTTTGTAACTTGTACGAGTGACAGATTCATTTTCAGCAAATTTTCTCGTGAAGAGATTTCTTTGCGTTTCAAAACCACGTTTAATGGTCTCATATTTCCCAGAAAACTTTTAATATGTTGATGGATGTTTTGTTTCGTAGTGACGCTGAAGATTGTACACTTTAAAAACAGCAACACTTTCGCTGCATATTACGCAGCTGGTTTTCTGGTCCTTTGTTACCACAAAGAAGTACTTTACTCATCACTCTGCGTCCACTTTTCTTTTCTTACTAGCCCTAATTAAGGGTGAAGAACACGGGATCTGAAAATGAAAAAGACATTACATTAGAAACATAATTAAAATCCTATTGAAACACAAGAAAAGCAGAGGACTAGGGGTCACTGGTGAAGCTACAGCTCATCAAAGGTACATATACAGTTTATAGGTACCTTTGTGTAACCGCACAGAGATGATAGAGATAATAGCACAACGCCGACTGCTCATGGGCCGTAGAAGAAGAGAGGAATAAGAATACAAAGATAATCTCATTCTATCTCTACGGCTAACAAGAAAAAACAACGATTTAGAGATATCAGAAGAAATTCAGGTCAGTGTGCAGAGAATCAGAATAATCTTAAATATAAAAGGCGATCTTCGTCCGTATTTATGTATCTATGTATGTCCTTTATACGTTCGTGAACGGCCCATCCGATTGAGATGAAATTTTCTACACGCCTTTCTTTCATTCCAGAGCTGCCAACTGTGATATTTTTTTAGTGTGAAATCGCCTGCTTACCCAGTATTATTTCATTTTTCATTTTGCATCATAATTTCATATATCTCAGGGGACCTAACTCTGTAAAATTTATTTCAAGGGGCATAACTTTTCTGTATAACTTATAGTCATATTGTGGCATCGTTTTCAAAGATTTATAAACTCTTTGTCCATAGTTATGTACCGGCATATGAGTTATAATAAATAATGATACAATCTGTAAGGAATTTTCAAAGTTTTCATAAAAATGATGCACAATGCATAACATTGTAACTCATCTTTTTTTGCTTAAGAAGTTACTGTAGTCATGCAGGTGATTAGAAAGAGTTTTCATTAAAAATAATGGATGGTGTGTGCAAGGGCATTTTTTTAAGTTACTTTTTTTGTTGTATGAATTTAATGAGACGCTACCCGCCAGGAGCTGGGCGAAGTCACGCCGGGTCAGATAGATAGACAGACCCACCTTTTCGCTGCAGTTGTCTACTCCTCCTTTTCCTTCTTCTGCTGATGCTGCTGCCGCCGCTCCATTTACCCAAGTTAATTGTTGGGGGAAGATGTAAAGATCTTTCAAGTGCTATTTCTAATGCTTTTTGTAAGTTGGTCTTCGTTTATCTAAGGTTGTTCTAACTGCAACCAATAAATGATTAGACAGACAGGCAGACAGACAGACAGAGAGGGAGGGACGGACAGACAGACAGACAGACAGACAGACAGACAGACAGACAGACAGACAGACAGACAGACAGACAGACAGACAGACAGACAGATAGTCGGTAACGGGAACGGGAACTTATATGACTACTTATATGAATTAAATGAGATGCTCCCCACCAAGGACTGGGCGAAGCCGGGCCGGGTCAGCTAGTGTAATTATAAAGATACAACAACATCTAATTAATAATGCCAATGCCCTAATATATAAAATTCATGATTAGATGCAATGACAAAATAGGCATCCATGTCGCTAGTCGTCCCTGGGGGTAAAGTGGAACCAACAAGCACACCTCTTAATTATTCTTGTCTAGGTTTTCCTCTGCTGGTGGACCTTTGTCTACATACCCCCCTTTTATTTTTAAAATCTTTTTATCACTAACTCTCTCTCTCTCTCTCTCCAACAGACAACACCCCCTCTCATGTTCCTTCAGCACATACCTCCACTAACACCGTTTTCGAACAAAATGATAAAACATTTATTGCAGAAAAATGTCAGTTGAATGTGCAAGGTATGTGTGTGATCTATCTTGAGATATGTGATGTGATCTATCTTGAAAGTGTGCCAGAATATACTCTCGGATCAGTATAAGAGTTTGTCATCATCATACAGCTAGTAGACCTCACACAACACATAACGTGGAATCGCTCACCCGGCTGCTTCTTGATGACTGATGCTGGTTTTGTTGTCATAGGTTCTGGAAACTCATGAATGATATAGTCTCCACTGAATTATGTTCATAAGTTAGTCTTTCACATATATTTATTTATCTCCAAATCACTGAGATATTTATAGTTCTAGTTAATGTCTGATTGTTTTCTTGATTGATTTAATTAGGGTTCTTTAATTCTTAAAACACGATATACCGGTCGGTAATATATCCCTGGTATTGAAGAAGGTAAACACCGATCCAACATCAGATAGTCTATACACTGCGATTTGTGACTCCTGGAACATGTTAATTATATTTTGTGTTTTTCCCTTCTCTATTTGGTATATTATAGATTCACTTGTCTGACCTTGCCAAACATGGTTCACAGCTTGGAATACTTTCTTACTCCATCCGAGTATGAACAATTACTTCTGCTCAGATTGGTAACCACTTTCAATGTCAAGTGTAGGGAACCTGTTGAGTAAAACCACAGCTTGTGAGAGAAACTCAACTCCCACCTATGATATGTGAATGTAGGTTCTAAGCTATATTCAGAAAATAACCTCTATTGATCCTATTAGATCTATAGTCTTATATAAGACAGAATATTCCGCACTTTACCCTATACAAGGTGAAAGAAAACCATGCTAAAGCAAAGCACATAAATCCTAGTATAGACTTATCCTTCTGACTGTACAGACACCTTACTCTACTCAACTCAAATCACTCTTTAGCCGAATGCTGTCTACTTTTATTACTACGTTTACACTCAAAAGTATACTATGTTAGATTTCTAAGCTACATCTTAATAATCACCTTATTGAATTATATTTCCTGCCTAGACTGATATCCTTTTTTAATGCCCATGAAGGGACAGGGTTGGTTAATTTTTACACAACCTAACTCTGTGATATTCTTTTTCTATACGGCACTGAAACACATTTCCACTCCAACCGATGTTAAGTCCAACTCTTCACTGAGTTTAACTGTCTCTGTCCACATATACATTTCCTGTCCTACGTCACTGGGTTTTTCCGTCCCCCTCAATCATCCCTGCTCCTATTCCGTCCTTTGATCCTTCTACATCAACAGGCTAACAATAGTCTTTGATAAAGACGATCTCCAGGTATCGTTGCTTTTCGGTTGCCCAAAGAATATGGTTTTTAGTATTTCAAAGATATCTACTGTTAGATCGTGTTCCGAACTTCTCGACGAGAAACGATCCACGGTGATTCTCCGTAAAATCCGATACGGACTTTCTTTGATCTTTCCCGGTAAAAAATTTGTCCGTTGACTTCGCTTCCGTGTCTCAGACGTACGGCCAGTGTTTGAAGTCACGATCCCCGTCTGGTTTAAGATTTCAGGACCGTCACTTGACTGTTTCTGTCGTTTTCTATATCGGGATCGTCGCCTGCCAGCCATATCATGACAATCCCCATGAATAAACATACGCATGATCATCCTTCACAGTACCATTGATATTCCATCACAGCTTGGATAGTCATCCAACACAGTACCAGTGATCTTCCATCACAGCATGGGTAGTCATCCAACACATTACCAGTGATCCTCATCACAGCATGGATAATCATCCAACACTGTAACTGTAGTCTGATACACAACACCAGCAATTATCAGACAACAAGATGGAACAAAGGTCATTCATTCAGTAGCATGTCCTTTGCAGAACCTCGCTCCCATAACAACCTTCCGGAAAACCTCTCGATCATAAGAAAGATTTCCCGCTTCAGATACATCCATCTGGAGATCATCCGCCACATCCTGCACCCATCTTCTCTTTGGCTTTCCTCTTCCTCTCTTCCCAGGCATATATCCCTCCATTATTGTTCTCATGCACAGACATAGCTATTATATTCCTATATTCCTATTTAAACTATGAAGGTTCGTTCAAAACTCACCCCACAGCAGATAATCGTCAATCCACAATCAAGATCCTCTTGGATCTTTTGGATCTTCACAGGGCCTGTCTACCCTCTCAGCTGCGGTCTGGAAAAACAGTGGCTACGCTCGGCCGTGCCTGGGGCATGTTCGCCTATCTACTTGGTAGTGGCTCAGGGATTTAAGTTCAAACCCTCTGCTGAAAATTAGTCATCAGCATCTCTTCGGCCTAACTTTTTCCCAAGGCCAAAGAGGCGGGAACATGGCTTTACTGGGCTGTTATAGGCACGCCAACCCAACATCCCAGCATCCTATACATTTTTTACCAGGGTATCAAGGGATATGCTACTCCATACTCTTGTAGAGTCGCGGCAGGCGGCTTCATTTGGTAATAGAATATATCTCATAATAAGATTCGCGAAATTTATAAATAGGACCACCTAAATAAACAACCTAGTGCAGCCAGGAGGTCTCCGCACGTGTGAAGATCTCCTATTATTATAAACATAATATTTACATTTAAATTGTATCACAACGTTTCGTGTTTCATAGTTATATCAAGCAAGTTCGAGTACCGACGGCGGGCCGGATGAAATGACGTCGCGGTCCGGATCCTGCCCGCGGGCCGTAGTTTGGTGACGCCTGGTCTAGGTAATAGGAATGAGAGAGATGACGATTAATAGGCGAAGTGAGTAGGACAAAACCTGATCTGGCACAATCAAGGCCTGCATGCACTTATTTTCGCACTAGCGAAAGGCCGTGCAAGCTTATGGGGCTTATGTTGACAAATATTACAAATAGTCCCCCCCCCCCCACCCACTCTTCCTCCCTCCTCTCTCTCTTCTCTCTCTCTCTCTCTCTCTCTCTCTCTCTCTCTCTCTCTCTCTCTCTCTCTCTCTGCTAAATGCTTTTGCAATTACGTTTGCTTAGAGAATATTTCAAATATCATAATAACATGATAGTAATGCCTTGATTGATCACTACACTTATGTTCAAGCATTCTGCGGAATTTTGTTTTTGTTTGTTTGTTGGTTTCGCATATCCTATTTACATCGCTGTCAACAACAGCATTTCACCGCTGTTGTTGATGTCTTTGCAAGATTACGCACAGTATTTTGCATTGCTTACTGAGCGACAATCTCAGATACCCCTGTAAGTAACCAACGCGACCCGATTCCCTACCGAATCTCGCGCAGCTGTTTCCCCACACGTGGATATACGGGATTACGGAGAAAATCGTTGAAACCTTCGCCAGGGAGACGGGCTCCGCGGAATTGCTAGATATCTAAAAGAAAAACACCCCGACAAACAAAATTGATGGTCCTTGATTATTATTCTGATGATCATATTGTTCTTGTCTTGTATCATCATAAAGGTCTTTCACATAATCTGACCACGCATGTAAAATCTGATCTTTTTCTATTATGATTTTGCCATCTTTGGTTTTTAGGCAACCTGTTGATGTGTCTGTTCTTTTGTTAGTGATGTCATTAATTCTTGTGTGCATTAATTTGGTATTCTGGGTGTTGGTTTGGTTTTAAATTTCCTTGCAATTTTCCTCAAGCCACGTTTCTTTTGCCTCTTTGCATAGCAGTAGCTTCCTAATTTTCCTGTGGATCTCTTAGTATATTTCCTTGTTATTTTTGTTATTTCTTCTTATTTCCATGTGTTTTAAGATGTCTTCCATCATCCATTTCTTGCGCCCTATTATCTTTATTTTTTGGATTATTATTGTTGTTAGTGCAGCTTCTTGACTGATTTCTTTTATATTTTCAATTGGTTACTGACGTCTTGAAATAATATTGCATTGCCATATTGGACAATGCATCGAATCTGTTCTTTACCTCTACGTTGAATTTACTTTTATCTCCTCACTCTTCAGTGCCTGTAGATCAAATTTTGCTTTTATATTTGTATATTTGACTTTCTTTAAGTTTATATGTAAATTGCCTAAGATTAATATATGGTTGCAGTGGCAGTCTGCGCTTGGTAGGGGGACATCAACATCTAATATTGTTACAAGGGAGGTTACTAGAACTTGAAAAAGAAAATGGTATACCTAGCTACAATATCTCTAAGTAACATCAAAATCTTTTATTTTTATTTGAGAAATAAAGCAGTTAGTACCGCAGTCAATTTTTGCAATCGTGAGAAGAAAGCTATTAAATTTTTTATACAACATTTGTGTAATCTTTTTTACTTACATGTTATAATCAACTTTTTTCAATTCTACGTTTATGTTCAATTCTTAAAACTGTACTTTTAATGATAAGTATTTCCGAGTATTCTATGGATTTCCCCTCTGTGGGGAAACAACATTTTTTTTTACTGAACTCTTAAGGCCACCCTCAATATAAAGAAAATTTACTTACATTAACGGCGAAAGACCTTGGAAGTCTATGGGGTTTATCATGATAAATACGTTTAGAGGAAATGTCATTTATGTTTGTAAATTTCATTCAATTTAAACAAATAGTTCTCTCTCTCTCTCTCTCTCTCTCTCTCTCTCTCTCTCTCTCTCTCTCTCTCTCTCTCTCTCTCTCTCTCTCTCTCCCAAATGCTGGTGCAATTACGTTTTTCTTAGAGAATATTTAAAATATCATAATAACATGATAGTAATGCCTTGATGGGTGCCTCCTTCACAGCTAGCCTATGGGACACCCTTAGGCAAGGTGGAGTACCCGTTTAACCTCCCAATCAGGGTTACGTGAAGCCATGGGTGCAGGTGGTGGATGAAGTTGAAGAGCAGCCGACAGATAGTTGTAGGTTATGGTCTTTACAGCTTCACGACGGAAGTCAGATGACCTCTTTTTTGGGAGACATTGGCTACGGTCATCGACCAGTATAGTCACTGCTAGGAAGGAAAGCAATGGCAAACTACCTTCTTTACAGGTGCCAAGAATATCATGTACTGAAATCTTATCGATAATCAGAGAAACGGCGTAAATGGGTGCTCCATAGGAGCAGCCTCGCCCGGTAGGGGTAGTCATGTGCACCAGGTGACACCAGACCGTCATCAGGAGACTGAGTGCAAAAGAATATCAACATTGAAAGTAGGAACTTGGAATGTAAGAACTATGAGTGGTGATGGGAAATTTGATAACATTAAGAATGAAATGAGAAGATTAAATATTAACCTGTTAGGTGTACGTGAGACCAGATGGACAGGAATGGGCATTATGACATCTGAGGAATATAGAATAATGTATTCTGATGGAGAGAAACAACAGCGAGGAGTAGCAATTATAATGCATACAGAAAGAGAAAAATCGATCAAAGGATATTGGACTGTATCAGACAGAGTGTTACTGGTGAAGTTGAATGGAAGACCTTTTGATGTCAACGTCATACAAGTTTATGCACCAACAGCACACAATAGTGATGACAGCATCGATGAATTTTAAAGTGATTTAGAGAAAGCTTTCAAGAAATGCAAGAATTCTGAAGTAACTATCATAATGGGTGACTTGAATGCCAAAGTTGGAAATCAACAGGACGGATGCATAGTGGGCAAGTATGGACTAGGGCAGGGGAGTATTATAGTGGAGGCTGCATCCACGTATTTCAGCATCCAACATGGTGCCTATATGTTTTTATGAAGTTTTTGGGTAAAAAATGGCATTTTTTGGTAAAATGGCTGCCTGGTCCGGGTCTATTTTTTTTTTTTTGGTGGGATTTTGTTCGTCTCAGTTGGAACGGGGTATATGAAAATCTGTGGGGATGTTATTTCTGTGAAAGTAATTAAGGTAGTGTGGTGGCTTGAGCACGGATGAAGGCTGAAGGGGTGGTTGAAGGGATGTAAGTTATATATTTTAGTGGGATGTGGTTACAAAACGTAGGGTATATGAATGATCTGTTAAATATGTGGTGTTATACAACTATGCGTGGTGAGATGGGTGTAGTGCGTGATGTATAAACTTGCAAGGGCGGGGTGTGATGGGTCGTCTTTATACTCGACGAAGCATGGGTAGAGGTGTAGATGGTCACTATCATCTGAACAAAAGTAAACATAGGAGTCGCACGTGGATGGGGTGATGTCATCTGTCTGCGGAGTAGCAGAACACTGAAGAGGACTATCATTGGTTGTTAATATGCCTTACATCCCACAGATGGGGCCCCATGGTGGGAAAACATCGTGGTGGTAAGAAGGTGTAGAGACTGTCGGTATCAACTGAACAAAAGTAAAGAGGGTTGCTTATCATGAGAATATACTTTGGTTGTTGAAGTGTTGGTGAAGTGTACAAGGTCGGGGTGGGAACGCGGTACCTGCTAAATGTGTTTAGTGTAATGATATACAACTATGCGTGGCGAGATGGGTGTAGTGCGTGATGTATAAACTTCCAAGGGTGTGACGGATCGGTGTATATGGTCTCTGCCAGTGAAAATAAGACAGTAGAATTCTTGTTTAGGCGGGGATGGTGGGTAAGAGGTCAGAGGGCAGAGGGGGTGTAATGAAAACGAGGGTTCCAACCACCACCACATGTATGGCCTCGTAGTCGGGGAAATTCTTGATGGTTGATGTGAAAATGTAGTCTCTGAAAGTAATTAAGGTAGGAAGGGGTAAAATCGGTACCAAGTGTGTTAAATGTGTGATGTTAAGTGTATGGCGATAATAGTTTCTTAGTGAAATTAAAGGGTGGTATATTCAAAGTAGCTTATTCACCGATTAGAAATCTTATAAAGTAGTAATGTATATGGTGTCATTTGGTGGTAAGGGGTGGGTATTAGTGGTCGATATAGGGGTGGTCATAAATGAAATAATAATTCAGGTCAGTAATAATAATTCAGGTCAGTGTGCAGAGAATCAGAATAATGTAATTGTAAAGATACAACAACATCTGATTAATAATGCCAATGCCCTAATATATAAAATTCATGATTAGATGCAATGACAAAATAGACATCCCCATGAATAAACATACACATGATCATCCTTGACAGTACAATTGATATTCCATCACAGCTTGGGTAGTCATCCAACACAGTACCAGTGATCTTCCATCACAGCATGGGTAGTCATCCAACACAGTACCAGTGATCCTCATCACAGCATGGATAATCATCCAACACTGTAACTGTAGTCTGATACACAACACCAGCAATTATCAGACAGGATGGAACAAAGGTCATTCATTCAGTAGCATGTTCTTTGCAGAACCTGGCTCCCATAACAACCTTCCGGAAAACCTCTCAATCATAAGCAAGATTTCCCGCTCAGATACATCCATCTGGAGATAATCCGCCACATCCTGCACCCATCTTCTCTTTGGCCTTCCTCTTCCTCGCTTCCCAGGCATATATCCCTCCATTATTGTTCGCAGGCACAGACATAGCTATTATATTCCTATTTTCCTATTTAAACTATGAAGGTTCGTTCAAAACTCACCCCACAGCAGATAATCGTCAATCCACAATCAAGATCCTCTTGGATCTTTTGGATCTTCACAGGGCGTGTCTACCCTCTCAATTGCGGTCTGGAAAAACAGTGGCTACGCTCGGCCGTGCCTGGGGCATGTTCGCCCACCTACTTGGTAGTGGCTCAGGGATTTAAGTTCAAACCCTCTGCTGAAAATTAGTCATCAGCATCTCTTCGGCCTAACCTAAGAGGCGGGAACATGGCTTTACTGGGCTGTTATAGGCACGCCAACACAACATCCCAGCATCCTATACATTTTTTACCAGGGTATCAAGGGATATGCTACTCCATACTCTTGTAGAGTCGCGGCAGGCGGCTTCATTTGGTAATAGAATATATCTCATAATAAGGTTCGCGAAATTTATAAATAGGGCCACCTAAATAAACAACCTAGTGCAGCCAGGAGGTCTCCGCACGTGTGAAGATCTCCTATTATTCTAAACATAATATTTACATTTAAATTGTATCACAACGTCTTGTGTTTCATAGTTATATCATGCAAGTTCGAGTACCGACGGCGGGCCGGATGAAATGACGTCGCCGGCCGGATCCGGCCAGCGGGCCGTAGTTTGGTGACCTCTGGTCTAGGTAATAGGAATGAGAGAGATGACGATTAATAGGCGAAGTGAGTAGGACAAAACCTGATCTGGCACAATCAAGGCCTGCATGCACTTATTTTCGCACTGGCGAAAGGCCGTGCAAGCTTATGGGGCTTATGTTGTCAAATATTACAAATAGTTCCCCCCCACCCCCCCCCCCCCACTCTTCCTCCCTCTCTCTCTCTTTCTCTCTCTCTCTCTCTCTCTCTCTCTCTCTCTCTCTCTCTCTCTCTCTCTCTCTCTTCTAAATGCTTTTATGCTTTTGCAATTACGTTTGCTTAGAGAATATATCAAATATCATAATAACATGATAGTAATGCCTTGATTGATCACTACACTTATGTTCAAGCATTCTGCGGAATTTTTGTTTGTTTCTTTTTTGTTTCGCATATCCTATTTACATCGCTGTCAACAACAGCATTTTACCGCTGTTGTTGATGTCTTTGCAAGATTACGCACAATATTTTGCATTGCTTACTGAGCGACAATCTCAGATACCCCTGTAAGTAACCAACTCGACCCGATTCCCTACCGAATCTCGCGCAGCTGTTTCCCCACACGTGGATGTACGGGATTACGGAGAAAATCGTTAACACCTTCGCCAGGGAGACGGGCTCCGCGGAATTGCTAGATATCTAAAAGAAAAACACCCCAATTGATGGTCCTTCATTATTATTCTGATGATCATATTGTTCTTGTCTTGTATCATCATAAAGGTCGGGATGCAGAGGTGTTTCCAAGGCACCAGGGCCGGGTTACATACTGGCCAAGACCTATTGACGCGTCCTCGTCGAGCGTCCTGGGCAACAGGTCCTTTCGGGGTCCTGGCTAAAGTCAGTAGGATCGCCTATTCCTCCGAAGTCGGAGAGTGTCTGCCTGTACGGCGAGGAACCACCAGTCTGCACACCAATAAGCCAGACATGGGACAACGGATACTCACGCAAAACTCAGGTCCCGTATGACATCACACTGATGTTGGACAACAGGATGCCTTCATACGACATACAGGACTTCGCGTTGGAGCTCAAGCCAACGAACACAAGCAAGCAAGCAAGCATCATAAAGGTCTTTCACATAATCTGACCACGCATGTAAAATCTGATCTTTTTCTATTATGATTTTGCCATCTTTGGTTTTTAGGCAACCTGTTGATGTGTCTGTTCTTTTGTTAGTGATGTCATTAATTCTTGTGTGCATTAATTTGGTATTCTGGGTGTTGGTTTGGTTTTAAATTTCCTTGCAATTTTCCTCAAGCCACGTTTCTTTTGCCTCTTTGCATAGCAGTAGCTTCCTAATTTTCCTGTGGATCTCTTAGTATATTTCCTTGTTATTTTTGTTATTTCTTCTTATTTCCATGTGTTTTAAGATGTCTTCCATCATCCATTTCTTGCGCCCTATTATCTTTATTTTTTGGATTATTATTGTTGTTAGTGCAGCTTCTTGACTGATTTCTTTTATATTTTCAATTGGTTACTGACGTCTTGAAATAATATTGCATTGCCATATTGGACAATGCATCGAATCTGTTCTTTACCTCTACGTTGAATTTACTTTTATCTCCTCACTCTTCAGTGCCTGTAGATCAAATTTTGCGTTTCTATTTGTATATTTGACTTTCTTTTAGTTTATATGTAAATTGTCTAAGATTAATCTATGGTTGCAAGTAGCAGTCTGCTCTTGGTAGGGGGACATAAAAATCTAATATTGTTACAAGGGAGTTTACAAGAACTTGATAAAGAAAATTGTATACCTAGCTACAATACCTTTAACTAACATTAAAATCTTTTATTTTTATTTGATAAATAAAGCTGTTAATACCGCAGTCAAATTTTGCAACCTTAAGAATTAAGCTATTAAAGTGTTTATACAACATTTGTTTAATCATTTTCTATTTACATTTTATAATCAACTTTTTGAATTCTACGTTTATGTTTAATTTTTAAACTGTACTTTTAATGATAATTATTTAACTCTTGAAGTTGGATTACCCCTCTGTGGGGAAACAACAATTTTTACTGGCCTCTTAAGGCCACCCACAATTTAAAGAAAATTTACTTACATTAACGGCGAAAGACCTTGGAAGTCTATGGGGTTTATGTTGATAAATAGGTTTAGAGGAAATGTCATTTATGTTTGTAAATTTCATTCAATTTGAACAAATAGCTATCTCTCTCTCTCTCTCTCTCTCTCTCTCTCTCTCTCTCTCTCTCTCTCTCTCTCTCTCTCTCTCTCTCTCTTCTCTCTCTCTCTCTCTCTCTCTCTCTCTCTCTCTCTCTCCCCAAATGCTGGTGCAATTATGTTTGCTTAGAGAATATTTAAAATATCATAATAACATGATAGTAATTCCTTGATGGGTGCCTCCTTCCCTCCGATAGCCTATGGGACACCCTTGGGCAAGGTGGAGTACCCGTTTAGTCTCCCGATCAGGGTTACGTGAAGCCATGGTTGCAGGTGGTGGATGAAGTTGAAGAGCAGCCGACAGATAGTTGTAGGTTATGGTCTCCACAGCTTCACGAAGGAAGACGGATGATCTCTTTTTTTGGGAGACATTGACTATGGTCATCGACCAGTATGGTCACTGCTAGGAAGGAAAGCAATGGCAAACTACCTTCTTTACAGATGCCAAGAATATCATGTACTGAATTCTTATCGATAATTAGAGAAACGGCGTAAATGGGTGCTCCATAGGAGCAGCCTCGCCCGGTAGGGGTAGTCATGTGCACCAGGTGACTCCAGACCGTCATCGGTAGACTGAGTGCAAAAGAATATCAACAAAAGTAGGAACTTGGAATGTAAGAACTATGAGTGGGGATGTGAAATTTGATAACATTAAGAATGAAATGAGAAGATTAAATATTAACCTGTTAGGTGTACGTGAGACCAGATAGACAGGAATGGGCATTATGACATCTGAAGAATATAGAATAATGTATTCTGATGGTGAGAAACAACAGTGAGGAGTAGCAATTATAATGGATACAGAGAGAGAAGAATCGATCAAAGGATATTGGACTGTATCAGACAGAGTGTTACTGGTGAAGTTGAGTGGAAGACCTTTTGATGTCAACGTCATACAAATTTATGCACCAACAGCAGACAGTAGTGATAACAGAATCGATGAATTTTATAGTGATTTAGAGAAAGCCTTCAAGAAATGCAAGAATTCTGAAGTAACTATCATAATGGGTGACTTGAATGCCAAAGTTGGAAATCAACAGGACGGATGCATAGTGGGCAAGTATGGACTAGGGCAGGGGTCACCAAACTTTTTTCACGGTTGTTGACTACGTTCAAGTTCAGAGAAAGTGACAGGAAAAACAAATTATATGAGGCTGAGGAGAAACTATGGAATTCTTCTTGAACGTGTAATTATTGTACGCAAGCTTAAGAGGAATATCTTTTCTATCTATTTGTTATAAAACCATCGAAGAAAGATTGTAGAATAATATTGATAACAACACAACACACAAATTAATAAACAATGGATAAAATATTATTTAGAACTTTATTTCCAAAAACTCATAACAGAAATCATTCTGATCCAACGAACATAGATTTTGTTATGGAGATCACAGTAAAATCACCGTATTGTTAGGTCAAATCAGTAATAATTTTCATAATAGCATGCGAACGTGACAAACAAGAAAAATATTCAATTATGTACAGTTCATATTCCTCTTTCTGCTAGAAATATGTGATGTATTCCTCTCTTCTTTTTCCCATTTTTATATTTTCTTCCATTTTAATATATTGTTCCTCCTTCTACTTTCTCCTCTCCTTCTACTTTTCCTTCTCCTTCTTCCTCTTCCTTTCTTCTTTTCTTCTTCCTCTTCTTCTTCTTCTTCTTCTTCTTCTTCTTCTTCTTCTTCTTCTTCTTCCTTCTTCTTCTTCTTCTTCTTTCTTCTTCTTCTTCTTCTTCTTCTTCTTCTTCTTTCTTCTTCTTCTTCTTCTTCTTCTTCTTCTTCTTCTTCTTCTTCTTCTTCTTCTTTCTTCTTCTTCTTCTTCTTCTTCTTCTTCTTCTTCTTCTTCTTCTTCTTCTTCTTCTTCTTCTTCTTCTTCTTCTTCTTCTTCTTCTTCTTCTTCTTCTTCTTCTTCTTCTTCTCTTCTTCTTCTTCTTCTTCTTCTTCTTCTTCTTCTTCTTCTTCTTCTTCTTCTCTTCTTCTTCTTCTTCTTCTTCTTCTTTTCTTCTTCTTCTTCTTCTTCTTCTTCTTCTTCTTCTTTCTTCTTCTTCTTCTTCTTCTTCTTCTCTTCTTCTTCTTCTTCTTCTTCTTCTTCTTCTTCTTCTTCTTCTTCTTCTTCTTCTTCTCTCTCTTCTTCTTTCTTCTTCTTCTTCTTCTCTTCTTCTTCTTCTTCTTCTTCTTCTTCTTCTTCTTCTTCTTCTTCTTCTTCTTCTTCTTCTTCTTCTTCTTCTTCTTCTTCTTCTTCTTCTTCTTCTTCTCTTCTTCTTCTTCTTCTTCTTCTTCTTCTTCTTCTTCTTCTTCTTCTTCTTCTCTTCTTCTTCTTCTTCTTCTTCTTCTTTCTTCTTCTTCTTCTTCTTCTTCTTCTCTTCTTCTTCTTCTTCTTCTTCTTCCTCTCTTCCTCTCTCTCTTCTTCCTCTTCTTCTTCTCTTCTCCTTCTTCCTCCTCTTCTTCTTCTTCTCTTCTTCTTCTTCTTCTTCTTCTTCTCTCTTCTTCTCTTCTTCTTCTTCTTCTTCTTCTTCTTCTTCTTCTTCTTCTTCTTCTTCTTCTTCTTCTTCTTCTTCTTCTTCTTCTTCTTCTTCTCTTCTTCTTCTTCTTCTTCTTCTTCTTCTTCTTCTTCTTCTTCTTCTTCTTCTTCTTCTTCTTCTTCCTTCCTCTTCTTCTTCTTCTTCCTCTTCTTCTTCTTCTTCCTCTTCTTCTTCTTCTTCTTCTTCTTCTCTTCTTCTTCTTCTTCTTCTTCTTCTTCTTCTTCTTCTTCTTCTTCTTCTTCTATTTCTGCTTCTGCTGCTGCTGCAGTTTCCCCTTCATCTCCCACGGGACATAGGCCCTGAGCCAATTCACGTAAAGCCCTGTATGTATTTATTCGTGACTGTTTGAATTTTGAATCTGAAGTTTATACCGGATGAGATAGTCTCATGCCTGTCTCTTTAGTCGCCCCTTACAACATGCATGGTAGGATAGTGTCACTATTCTTTGTTTCTCCTATTGTATCCCCTTTGTTTCCGCTTTTCCTTGTTTATGGGTCTTTGTAACCGGTAGAGAAGTATTTGTATTGAAACGCAAATCATTTATGTGAATATATATATATATATATATATATATATATATATATATATATATATATATATATATATATATATATATATATATATACATACTATTATTATTATTATTATTATTATGTACTATTGTATTTCTTGATATTGTCTACACACATGTAAGTGTTTGTCTATTGTATTTATTGATATCGTCTAGACCAGGGGTCACCAAACTACGGCCCGCGGGCAGGATCCGGCCCGCGACGTCACTTCATCCAGCCCGCCGTCGGTACTCGAACTTGCTTGATATAACTATGAAACACGAGACGTCGTGATACAATTTAAATGTAAATATTATGTTTAGAATAATATATTATGAGCATATATTCTATTACCACATGAAGCCGCCTGCCGCGACTCTACAAGAGTATGGAGTAGCATATCCCTTGATACCCTGGTAAAAAATGTATAGGATGCTGGGATGTTGTGTTGGCGTGCCTATAACAGCCCAGTAAAGCCATGTTCCCGCCTCTATGGCATTGGGAACAACTTAGGCCGAAGAGATGCTGATGTCTAATTTTCAGCAGAGGGTTTGAACTTAAACCCCTGAGCCACTACCAAGTAGATGGGCGAACATGCCCCAGGCACGGCCGAGCGTAGCCACTGTTTTTCCAGACCGCAGTTGAGAAGGTTGACAGGCCCTGTGAAGATCCAAAAGATCCAAGAGGATCTTGATTGTGGATCGACGATTATCTGCTGTGGGGTGTGTTTTGAACGAACCTTCATAGTTTAAATAGGAATATAGGAATATAATAGCTATGTCTGTGCCTGAGAACAATAATGGAGGGATATATGCCTGGGAAGAGAGGAAGAGGAAGGCCAAAGAGAAGATGGGTGCAGGATGTAGCGGATGATCTCCAGATGGATGTATCTGAAGCGGAAAATCTTGCTTATGATCGAGAGGTTTTCCGGAAGGTTGTTATGGGAGCGAGGTTCTGCAAAGGACATGCTACTGAATGAATGACCTTTGTTCCATCTTGTTGTTACAGTGTTGGATGATTAACCGTGCTGTGATGGAAGATCACTGGTACTGTGTTGGATGACTACCCAAGCTGTGATGGAATATCAATTGCACTGTGAAGGATGATCACGTGTATGTTTTTTCATGGGGATGCCTATTTTGTCATTGCATCTAATCATGAATTTTATATATTAGGGCATTGGCATTATTAATCAGATGTTGTTGTATCCCTATAATTACATTATTCTGATTCCCTGTACACTGACCTGAATTTAATCTGATATCTCTAAATCGTTGATTTTTCTTGTTAGCCGTAGAGATAGAATGAGATTCTCTTTGTCTTCTTATTTCTTTCTTCTTCCAAGGCCCATGAACAGTCGGCGTTGTGCTATTATCTCTATCATCTCTGTGCGGTTACACAAAGGTACCTATAAACTGTATATGTTCCTTTGATGAGCTGTAGCTTCACCAGTGACCCCTAGTCCTCTGCTTTTCTTGTGTTTCAATAGGATTTTAATTATGTTTCTAATGTAATGTCTTTTTCATTTTCAGATCCCGTGTACTTCACCCTTTATTATGGCTAGTAGGAAAAGAAAAGTGGACGCCGAGTGATGAGTAAAGTACTTCTTTGTGGAAACAAAGGACCAGAAAACTAGCTGCGTAATATGCAGCGAAAGTGTTGCCGTTTTGAAAGAGTACAATCTTCAGCGTCACTATGAAACAAAACATCCATCAACATGCTAAAAGTTTTCTGGGAAATATGAGACCATTAAACGTGGTTTTGAAACGCAAAGAAATCTCTTCACGAGAAAATTTGCTGAAAATGAATCTGTCACTCGTACAAGTTACAAAACAGTGCATAAGATGGCAGAACGAGGAAAACGGTTTACTGATGGCAACGTCATTAAAGAGTGTGTGTGATCGAAGCAGCAAATGACTTGTGTCCTGAGATAGCCGATTTGTTTGGAACTATCAGCCTGTCGGCAAGTTCAGTTGTGCGGAGAACAGAAGAACCTGGAGAGAACATAGTGCTACAGATACGCGAGAAAGCTAGGAACTTGTAGTATTCTCTGGCGCTGGATGAGTCTATTGATCTCTCGAGTACGTCACAACTTCTCGTGTTCATTTGTGGTGTCAATTTGGACTTTCAGGTAACGGAAGAGTTGGCGTCCGTTTGCAGCATGTATGGAACAACAACTGGGAAAGTCATTTTCGTGGAAGTGCAAACAATTTTCCAAGACTATAACCTTCGGTGGAATCAGCTTCGAGGTGTTACAGTTGATGAGGGAAAAAAACATGACTGGAGTGAGGAAGGGTCTGTTGGGGCAGATCAGGAATCATTTGGAAGATCTGCAAATTCCGGGCGCTCTGTTCATACACTGCATCGTACATCAGCAAGTACTGTGTGGGAAAGATTTAGATATTTCTTGTGTACTGAAACCAGTAGTTTCTGCTGTGAACTTCATTCGGGAACATGCACTCATTCACCGTCAGTTCTAGGCTTTTCTGTACTGAAACCAGTAGTTTCTGCTGTGAACTTCATTCGGGAACATGCACTCATTCACCGTCAGTTCTAGGCTTTTCTTGAAGAAATTGATTCTGAATTCTGTGACTTGCCTTATCACATATCAGTCAAGTGGCTCAGCTGCGGTAAAGTCCTGCTTCGTTTTTACAAGCTCCGAAACGAAATAGATGTTTTCCTCAGTGAAAAAGATAAAGCTGATTCACAGCTGTCAGATCCTACCTGGCTGTCAAAGTTGTCAATTTTGGTCGATATGATTGAACTGAACTTCAGGGAAAGGATTACCTCGTCTGTGATCTCTACAGAACCATCACAGGATTTCGAAGAAAGCTGTCATTGTTGGAAGCACAACTGGAAGGAGAAAGCCTTTCTCATTTTCACTGTTTCAAAGAGTTTGGAGAGATTTTAAGATCTTGACAGATTTGAGAGTGGCATCATTCTGTTCCAGAATCCGTTTGATTGTAACCTTAATGGTGTGCTAGTTGATTTACAGTTGGAGCTCACTGAGAAGGAAGTACCGCTGCTTACCTGATGTTGAGTTTCCGAAACTGAAGAAATTTGCCGCTGGTATGACATCATTGTTTGGAACAACATATGTCTGTGAGCTAACATTTTCAAAAAAGAAGTCTGTGAAGTCACCACATCGAAGGAGATTGACTGATGAACATTCGAAAGCAATTCTCTTGATTGGATGCAGCAATTCCAAACCAAACGGTATGGTATTTGGAAGTTTTTGATGGTATTTTGAAAGCCACACGTCAGTTTCACAAAACTCACTATCTTCTTTTGCTGCTTAGTTTGTGAGATTCGGATATGTGCACAATATGTCTGTTCTAACGTCGCCTTCTTTGATAACTTTGTTTAGTAAATAAATATAAATATGTTGGTTGTCTTTATTTGTTTGTTTGTTTGTTTGTTTGTGTGCATTGTACGCCCTTTCCATGATTAACTTAGTTTTTCGTCTTTTTTCCCAGAGCTTTCGTTCTAGCTTGCATTTATTGTTAAAGTTAGTTGTATATCCTTTACATGACGTTTTTAGTCAACACCAGCATTGTTTGCTGTTGTTGATGTCTTGGCAAGTTTACGTTCAGTAGATTACCATTGCTTTTCGAACGACCGCACCCATAACATAGCGTAAAAACTAGCGCAACGTTGTCTGCTGCCAAATCGCTCGCAGCTGTATTTCGAACGTGGGTATACGGGATTACGAACCGCGTCCGTAAGATCTTCGCCACGGAGACGGGCGCAAGTATTGTACAGAATGAGTATCCGGCCCGCTCGCGTCATTTTGTCAGTTATCCGGCCCACGCTCGTCATTTTGTCAGTTATCCGGCCCGCCGTGAAAAAAGTTTTGTGACCCCTGGTCTAGACACATGTAACATGTCTTCCTTTTACACGTTTTTCCTAAACGATTTCCCCCAGCACGCCTCTTAACAAATATCTGTGGTTGTTTATATTTCTTGCAGCATATAAACTGACTGACCTTCACCTTACAACCACCGGAAAAAAGACAACATGCACAAAAAGAAGCAGGACCAGACACAAGACCAGAGGACGACAACCAAAGACAGGTTCACAGAAGAGTGCAGGAAGCAGAAGGAAAACTAGCAAAGACCACCAAACAGATGGAAGAGACCACAGCAAAGATGGAAAAAACCGCCCAAAGCATTGAAGAACAATTGGAAAAAATCAAAAAGATGGTAAATGACCAGGAAAGCAAACTACAAAAAAAATGGAAACAGAACACAATGAAATGTGGGATTTGCTCACCTCCGGCGCAAGAGGGAAAAAAACCGACGTGGATGAACAGCCAGCTGAAGGAAATCCACAACGAAATAGAATCAGTCCGAAATGAAGTCAGGTCAAGGTTCAATACTGTGTTAGCTCACCAACGTGGAATACTCCAGGAGAGCGCAGTGCCACAGTGGCTGAGACAACAATTACATCCAGTAGAGGAAGAAACTTGCTACCATGACAACGAAAACAGCACAGACTCTGAAAGATAAAGAAAGAAGGACAACCAGAGACAGGGTCAGACAGCAATAACAGTAGAACCAAAAATGGATAATAGAAACGTGAAAATAATACAGTGGAACTGCAGGGGCATTAAATCCCACCTCCCAGACATCATAAAACAACTGGGGAGCCAGAACTGTATTTATGCCCTGCAGGAAACCCACCTGAAACCAAATCAACAGTATAGGTGCCGTGGGTTCACGGTAATCAGACAGGACAGGACAGAAGCTAAAGGGGGCGGGGTTGCCCTGTTAGTACACGAACAGTTCCAGATCGTGACACAAGAAACATTCCGCACCAAGAACTTGGAGTGTGTCAGTGCAACTATCACAGGGAACCCTAAAAACCTAACTATAATTAATGTATACTGTCTCAGAGGGGTAATTGAGGATGAAGACACCCAAGCCCTCAAAACTAGACGTACGTCGGAAGCCCTAATAGTGGGAGACTTCAACTGTCACCACAACACATGGGGAGCTATACAGAACGACAGGGCTGGGACAAAACTCATGGAGTTTATCGAAGACAATCAGCTGGCAGTGCTCAACGATGGGACGATAACCAGGATAGATCCCAGACCAAACTGCCAAGACACAGCCATTGACCTGACAATAGCCACCATAGGGTTAGCAACTAGCCAATGGGAAGTGACAGAGGACACGAACACAGACCACCTACCCATAATAATCAACACCAGAACAAAGCCCCAGCTAAGCGCCAACATCAACAGGCCTACCTTTCACTTCAAGAAAGCAAAATGGGAGCAGTTCAGGGAAGAGATGACCAACACAGACCTGGAACAGCAGGAACGGGAAGACATGGATAAATATACAGAGAGACTGACCAGAAACATACTGCGGATAGCCATCAAGCACATCCCTAACAAATATATGCCAGAATATCTAAGACCGGGTAAGAAAGAGCCCCAGACAACCCAAAAACGATGGCATAACCCAGTGGCCTGGTGGAACGACAAGTGCACAGCGGCACAACAAAATAGGAAAAGAGCGCTGCAGAAATACCAAAAGGCAAGAACAGAAGAGAATTTTGAAGAATTCAAGAAATTCAGAAACGAAGCAAACAGAGCAGTAAAACATGCAAAAGAGAAGGAGTGGTAAAGATTCTGTCAAACACTCAGTCCAGATACACCAACCACAAAGGTGTGGAAACAAATAAAACCATTCAAGGAAATAAAAAGACCAGCAAAATCCCAACCGTCAAAAGCAGGAAACTAGCAGTGACAGACCAGGACAAAGCCAAAGTGTTCGGAGATTACTTCCACGAAGTCTGCTCTGACAAAAGACTAGGAAGCAATGAAAGAGAAAGAAGGGAGGAAATGACACAAGAGCTAAAAGACACAGCAGACGAGAACATCGAAGAACACTTTATGGATGCAGACATCACAATAGATGAGGTGATGACAGCGCTAAACGAACAATCCGACACCGCGGCTGGGGCGGACATTCTAAATTATACCATCCTCAAAAAGCTCCCGAATAACACCATAAAAACGATTACTAAGCTGTATAATGTTATATGGCAGACGGGAAAGATCCCCAGACAATGGAAAACAGCCACGGTGATCCCAGTCAAGAAACTAGGGAAAGAGCCAACAAGGGTAGAATCATACCGCCCCATCTCGCTGACATCGCACCTAGGCAAAGTTATGGAGACTGTGATAAATAAAAGAATAACATTCCACCTGGAGAAGAATGAACTGTACAGCCATACACAATCAGGGTTTAGAGCCAACAGGTGCACGATGGATCAGATCATCAAATTGGAAAACCATGTAAAGAAAGCATTCAAGAGAGGGGAAAAGACGTTGGCTGTATTCCTGGACCTAGCCCAGGGGTACGATCAATGCTGGAGTGAAGCCGCAATAATAAAACTGAAGAAAGTAGGCATAACGGGTAGAACCTACAAATACATAGAAAACTTCCTCCAAGATAGAAGCTTCTCAGTGAGGGTAGGGAATGAGGTATCCGACACATATGTGCAAGAGAACGGCATTCCCCAGGGCTCGGTCATCTCACCAACAATCATTTCAATACTGGTGAACGACCTGACAGAGGAGATTCAAGACCAGAAAACAGGACTATCTCAATTCGCGGACGAATCCCAAAAACAAATAAACAAGCTAACAGCATGGATGGACAAATGGGGTTTCAAAATCAATACCAATAAAACGGTCAGCATGGTATTTAGCAGCAAGAAGAAGATATATCATAACAAGGATTGGAAAATAGAGATAAAATGGGAAACCATTAAGAAAACAAAGAGCACAGTCTTCCTAGGAATGACCCTAGACCAGTGTTTACCAACGTGGGGCCCACGCCCCACAGGGGGGCAATTTGACTGTTAAGGGGGGCAATTCGAAAATGGAAGAAATCGGCTGGATATAACAAAACGGGGAGACTTAAGACTGAAGTTAACTAAATTGGAACCTGACATAAGATCTCTTTGCAGCAAGCATCAAGCGCAAGGATCTCACTAAATTTAAATAATAAATAATTACTAATAATTAAAATAATATAGAAAAATCTTTCATTAAAATTATTTTGTACTTGAATTTCAGTTCTCCATTATATGTTTTGAAAATTTACTTACTGTGTTTGCTCAATAATTACCTAGTGATTTCTTCCTAAAACCTATCATTCAAGTTTCTTTAGTGAACATTTCAATTTTTGAATATTAAAAATAATGTATATGTTGAGGGGGGGGGGGGGGGGGGGCAATATGAATTTTAGAAAGGCTTAAGTGGGGCATGGTACAAAAAAGGTTGGGAAACACTGCCCTAGACGGACAGATGAACTGGTCAAAACATATATGCCAGACATTAGAAAAATGCAAGAAAGCAAGCAACCTACTGCGGGTGATAAAAAGTAACGGTTGGGGTGCCCACACCCAATCAATGCTGATGATCTATAAAGCATTTATCAGGGGCAAGCTAGAATATGGCAGCATTGTGTACGAATCAGCATCAGAAGCCAACAAGAGGAAGCTAGACACCATACAGACCCAAGCGCTAAACACCATCCTGAGTGCTGGAATATGTACATCCAGAGAAGCCATGGAGGTAGCGCTGGGAGTACTTCCACTGAGTCTGAGGCGTAAACAGTTGACGTATAACTACTGGCTAAAGGTTGCTCAAGACAAAAACCACCCTGGATACCAAACGTTCAGTGACAACAACGGCAAAAAAAGGGGGGGGGGGGGCATCCCAATAGTAAAACTGCAAAGACCGGCAGGATGGGAAGCAGCAGAGAAGATGAAGGAAGAAATTGAGCTAGCAGAGACCCTGAAACAGACAAGAAGGTTCAAGCTAACAATCCCACCATGGGAACTAACAGTCCCATTCACTGACTGTAGTCTAGCAAAGTCCATCACCAAGGATACGGAGGACACAGATGCAAGAGACGCGGCCGAGGAATACATACAAGAAATCAATAAGGACAACCTCATAATATACACAGACGGGTCCAAAAACGAACAGGGAGAGGTAGGAGCAGGAGTAGTGATCCCAGACTGGAAGCTGAAGAGACAGTTCAAGCTAACAGACCAGACAGCAGTATGCACGGCCGAACTGGTTGCCATGATGAAAGGTTTAGAGATCGCAGCCGAAAATCCACCACTGAGACTGTGTATATTATAACAGACTCCCTGTCATCAGTACAAACGCTCGGGAACTTCAATAGAGGCAACAGACCTGACATAAAATAGGAGATACTAGCGACAGCCACAAACTTCAGGTACATGGGTTGCCAAGTCACCATCGGATGGATACCAGCTCACAGAGGTATCCCGGGAAACGAACAGGCAGACAGAGCGGCGAAACGGGGAATAACCAGCATTAATCAAATCTGCACAGGCCTAGGTAAAGTAGAAGGGAAGAATATAGTCAAAAACTACATTCTCAAGGAATGGAGGCAACAGTGGCGAGACAGCGATAAAGGCCGTCATGCCTACCAAGTATTAGGCGAACCCAGATACAAGCCACAAGTCAAGACTAACATGAAAGCACCGGCAAACAGACAGCTGTGGAGAATCAGACTAGGCAATTGGAAAGACACAAGAGAAAACCCAAACTGCAGAGTGTGCCGAGAAAACAACACCATCGAACACTACTTACTAGTATGCGACAAGTACAATAGAGAGCGAAGGGACCTGAGAGATCACTTCGTCAAAACTGGGAACCCAATGACAATGACGGAGTGCCTGCACATAAACAGCAACCCGGAAACACAGCGACTGGTCAGACAGTTCCTATGCAGAACAGGGAAGACCGTATAACCTCCCTACACTGTATATATGTATATATGTGTTTGTTTGTATTTGTGCATGTTTATATATGTTTATTTAAAAAAAAAAAAAACACTGGCGGGGTAAATGGCAGGATGGTGGGTCGGCTCCTCCGGTAGAGCACCTGAGCTGGGAGGACAGGGAGACCTGGTCATCTTGCTGTCACACCGCACCCACACGCGATGGAGAAAACCGCCAAATCATAAACGTAAAGGAGTTCGGGCCGCTGACCGGGGGGACAACTTGAGACTTGCATTTGAATGCTCTGCCCTTGCCTACATCGAGTCCTTATGAGGACTGGACATGACCGGGACTAGCCCCGATGAGAATAACACAAGAAACGGGAAGCACGTAGCAATGCTAACAGAGAAAAGAAGCCAAGAAACGAGAGAATGCGGGCCCCAATAGGCCCAACCAAGGACTGGTCTTTACCAGGACAAGCACAAAACATATCTATCCGACGAACAGAGCGGAACCAATGAAACTAATAGGAATTAGGACTAACAATCCACACAACAACGGCTCTCAACAATAACCACAACTGACGAAGCAGGTTAGACGAGGCCGAATTTGGAATTTTTGTTTTTGAAAATTGGAATTGGAATTGGACCTCACGCATTAAAGCTTTCTTTAGTTCCAGTTCTTTTGTTTCAAGAAAACTTTTTGCTAGTTCTCTTCCCCTGCCATAATATTTCTTCTAATCATCTATATAAGTACATTGCAATGATATGGACAAAGCAATGGTGCCTTCATATTGTTTATCAATGTCCGAGATGATGAACATTCTAAAGAACGGCAGATGTGTAAACAAACATTGTGAACAGGGGAGTGGAGATCAGCATGGCCGAATGGATAAGAACTCTCGCCCTTAAACATCCGGTGTTCTAATGCCGAGGTAGTGGGTTCAGCCCCTACACTGGTCATTTGGATTAAAATGTTGACTTCTAATCCTTAACTTGCGGACGTAAATTACAAGTAACTCTGAAGTCGGAGTGGGTTCAACTAATAGCGAGGGGCACTGGTAATAGGAAAAGTTCATCCACACGCAAAAAATGGGGTAGTATAATACTAGTTTACTACCAACAACAGATAAACCCCGAAACTGCAATGAAAACATGAAAACATTACATTTTTTTATCTTCCACTATGCGTTTTGGCGTAGCCAATTAATGATGATAGGTTTATATGTTTGCATCCAGTAGATGTTTCTCTGAATTGACTCCAAGGCCATTTTACGGTATCTCGCACTGGCACCTTCGTCTGGATAGCGGGAAAAGAAGTCTTTTACCTTGTGAATATAATTATTGATCATTAAAATAATTTTATACATAAAAATAATGTGTAACGAAATGCAGTAGTCATAAAAACAGCAAATGCAAATATGAAGTTCGAAAGAGGATATGTTCTGTCCTGTTACAGTGTTTTGTATATATATATATATATATATATATATATATATATATATATATATATATATATATATATATATATATATATATATATATATATATATATATATATCATCATTGGCACCTTGCCGTCTTGACAGACGATAGTTTGTGCTTTAAAAAGGCATAATAACTTTTAACTATGGCGGTAGCGAGTGTGACTGATAAGGCCAATTTGCGCTGTAAATGTCCGTTCACAGTGGGTGCATGTGAACACGTGGTCATTTCCACCATCATGCACCATCTTACGTCTCAAACGCTTGGTGTGTGACTTTTCTGCAATAATTTTCTCCTTTGACTTTATTCCATTTCTGATATTTGCCCTCCATGCAACACGTTCAGCGGCGACTTGCTCCCAATGTGCATTATCAATGCCTGTATCAATCATGTCCCGCTTACAAACATCTTTGTATCGTAGTAGAGGCCGACCCTGAGATCTCTTACCCATCTGTAATTCACCAAAAAAGATATCCTTTGGTATTCTACCATCATCCATCCTCCTAAGATGTCCTATCCATCTAAGTCTACGAAGACTGAGCATGGAATAAACTGTCACACAACCTGATCTTTCCAATACTTCAGTATTTGTGATTTTGTCTTGCCACTTAATACCAAGAATTCTTCGCAGACACCGCATATGAAAGCTGTTTAAATTGTTCTCTTGGTGTGAGTAAGTTGTCCAGGTTTCACTGCCATAGAGAAGAGTACTAAGGACACAGGCTTGATAGACAAGGACTTTTGTTTTGGCAGTAAGTTTCCTGTTCTCCCAGACTCTTTTTCTTAACCTGTTCATTGTTGTTGCTGCCTTACCAATCCGGATGTTGATTTCCTGATCTAGGGTTAATTTGCTATTTACCACCGATCCTAGATATGTAAAATGGTCTACTATCTCTAGTTCGGCGTCGTCAATAAAGATTGATGGTACCCCATGTGCACCTTGTGACATAATCTGTGTCTTCTTTTTGCTAATTGTTAAACCAAATTCAGAACAAGCATTGGAGAATGCAGATAGTAGACATTGCAATTCTTCCTCAGAGTGGGTCGTAACTGCAGCATCATCTGCAAAAAGCAACTCTCTGATCAGTACCCTCCTAATTTTGGTCTTAGCCTTCACTCTCTGAGCATTGTAGAGGCCGCCATCTGAGCGTGAGTGAATGTATATACCACCATCCTGATCACGAAATGCATATTTCAGTAGAAGTGAAAAGTATATTCCAAAGAGGGTGGGAGCTAGTACACAACCTTGCTTAACTCCACTCTTGATTTCAAATTCTTCAGAAGTTGCACCATCAAACTTGATTATACCCTTCATGCCTGTGTGGAACGATTCGACAATGGACAGAAGAGTTGGTGGGCAGCCAATCTTCTTTAGTGCCTTGAACAGACCCTCACGACTGACCAAATCAAATGCCTTTGTGAGGTCGATGAAGGCAATAAACAGTGGTTGATTCTGTTCACGGCATTTTTCTTGCATTTGTCGCAATGAGAATATATATATATATATATATATATATATATATATATATATATATATATATATATATATATATATATATATATATATATATATATATACAGGATACCAGCAAATGTTCTAGGGTTAAAAGCAGCCAGCGTGATGTTCATAGATCACCCATAAAGATCTAAACACAATATAGGGTTGGCAACATGTACCCATAATGTTGATAGATCACCCATAAAGATCTAAACAAACTATAGGTTTGGCAACATGTACCCATTATGTTGATAGATCACCCATAAAGATCTAAACAAACTATAGGTTTGGCAACATGTACCCATTATGTTGATAGATCACCCATAAAGATCTAAACAAACTATAGGTTTGGCAACATGTACCCATTATGTTGATAGATCACCCATAAAGATCTAAACAAAATAAAGGGTTGGCAACATGTACCCATTATGTTGATAGATCACCCATAAAGATCTAAACAAACTATAGGTTTGGCAACATGTACCCATTATGTTGATAGATCACCCATAAAGATCTAAACAAAATAAAGGGTTGGCAACATGTACCCATTATGGCTCAAGGCATGAGAACGTTTCCTATACGTTTTGGTAGAAGGTGTTAAAGTAACACTGTCTGGGGCATGAGAAGTTGTGTGTGTGTTTTTTTTAAAATATGTTTGTTTGTTTAGAATCAGTTGTCTCATGGGCTAGGTTCAACGAAGAAATGGCAGGAATGCAACCTCTGTATATATAGGAGTCAATGAACAACCCTAACGCTTTGGATTTGGACATAACATATTTTACATACTCTTATCAGTAGTGGAGTATTTCAAGTTTTAAGAAGTTAGTTGCATAGCCTTTATAGGACATTGCAATCAAGCCCAGCATTTTATTGTTGTTGGTTATTTGTGATTTCCTGGTAAGTTTACGTTCAGTTGTTCGCCATTGCCTTCTGGACGATAGGCGCTCATACCATTGTATGAAAACCAACGTTAGGGCGGTCTGCTTTCAATTCACTGCATTTGAGTGTAGAACATGGTATGCGGGATTAAGACGAAGAGAAAGAAAAACAAGGAAGAGAAGAAAAATAAGAAGAGGAAGACTACATTGTAAACAAAAATAATGTAGTTAGCTCCCTTGAAGATTTGTCATTTCCTTCAGTTCATAGAAGATGCTGATGTCACATTACAGCATATATAATATGGCAAACAACTGAAGGTAAACTTGCCAGGAAATCACAAATAACCAAAAAATGCTGGGCTTGATTGCAACGTCATAAAGATCTAAACAAAATAAAGGGTTGGCAACATGTACCCATTATGGCTCAAGGCATGAGAACGTTACAGTGAATCTGGGTTTCGACCTAAATATTCTTGCCATAGTGCCCTTACAAAAATGACCGATAACTGGCATCTTTGTATCAACAATGGCAACATTTGTGGAGCAGTATTTGTAGACTTTAAAAAGGCCTTTGATATGGTAGATCATGATATTTTAATTAGAAAATTAAAACACATGAAGACTAGCACCAATATGGTGAACCTAATTACGTCATTTTTATCAGACAGACAACAAGTAGTGTCCTTCAATAACTGTCTATCAAGACCCACACAACTTAATTTTGGGGTGCCTCAGGGCTCAATACTAGGTCCGCTGCTTTTTGCAGTGTATATTAACGATCTTCCTTTATACCTCAATACTTCGTGTGATCTATTTGCGGACGACTGCACTATTTATACAAGTCAAGAGAGCCTTTGTGACTTAGAGAGCTCTTTACAAAACGAACTTGACAACCTTAGTAGATGGAGCAATGAAAATCGCATGTTAATTAACATCGACAAAACCAAATCCATGCTAATATCGACCAGACAAAAACTACAGACCCTAGCCATAACTGGGATACCGCTCGAGCTCCACGTGGACACGTTACCTATAATTAATGTAAATGAACATAAAACATTAGGTCTTTTAATTGACAGACATTTAAACTGGAGCCCTCATGTTCACGCCCTTACCAAGAGAATAGCACAAAAAGTTTACCAACTTGCTAAAATTCAACACTTTTTGGATGAAAGCACACGTAAAATATTCTATGCATCCTATATCCAATCACCTCTCGATTATTGTTCCACAGTCTGGGATGGCTGCCCTAAATCTAATATGAAACGATTGTGTTCGCTTCAAAACCGCGCTATACGTCTAGTTTCTAGCATAAAGCACGTTGAAAGTAATAAATTATACAGCCATCTAAGACTTCTACCACTTCAAAAGCGCTTCCTTTTTAACAAAGCCAAATTAGTGAATAAAATTATATCTGAAAATACCCCAGAGTATCTTCTACCGTTAATTCAGTCTAATGCAATGAACAGTAAGCGCTTTAATTTATTACAGCTTCCTAAGCCTAGATTGGACTTATACAAAACTTGTTTCGCATACTCTGGTGCTCACTTGTGGAATAGCCTTCCACAAGAACTGAAAACACCAATGAGTCCCTACACATTCAACCGAAAACTCTTTCAATACTTACTTAAAACCGACTATATGCCTCCATAAGTCACCTACTAGTATCATTTTTCCACTATCATTCTTCACTGTATGTGTGTGAACGAGACAGTGGGTGAGAGAGGGAGTGAGAAAGAGTGTGAGTGGAAGAATTAGTATGAGGGAGAGCGAGAGAGTATGCATGCGCGTGTGCCTGAGTGAGTGTAAAAGTGAGTGAGTGTGTGGACATATGTGTGAGAGATTTAGTTAGAGAATGAGTGAATCTGAGAGAGTGGGTGTGTTGTGTGTCTGCCTGTCTGTGTGATAGAGTGTGAAAGTTAGTGAGTGAGTGTCAGTTAGAGAGTCATCGAGTAAATGAGTGAGTAAGGGAGCGTGAGTGAGTGAGAGAGAATTTGTGGGTATGCGTGTATGTGCGCGAATGAGTGAGTGTGAGAGCGAGTGAGTATGTAAAAGAGAGAGAGCGTGGGTGAATGAGAGAGTGCATGAGAAAGTGTGATGTATGTGTGTGCATGTCTGGATGTGTGTATGGGTGTATATGTGTGTACATGTGTGTATCTGTGTGTGCCTCTGTGTGTATGTCTGTACGTGTGTTAAGGTGTGCGTTCATGTGTTTATATGCGCTTATATGCATGTGCGTGTATGTATGTGTGTATGGATGAGTGTGTGTGTGTGTGCTCGTGTATGTATTGTATATCTTTGTATGTTTAAGTGTGCATGCATGCAGTGTATGCGAGGGAGTGTATATTCGGGTGTTATGTGAGTACGTGTGAGTAAGTATATGGATGTGTGCAGGTGTGTGTATTGCGTGGGTATGATGTGTGTGGGTGTGTGTATGTACATGTGTGTGAGAGAGAAGAGCGAGAGAGAGAGAGAGAGAGAGAGAGAGAGAGAGAGAGAGAGAGAGTTGAGCGCACGAATGTCATCTAACATGCTGTCCTGTTCTTCCCCGAGAGGAGAGTGGGAATCAACAAGTACATCTTCAACTTATTATCTGTTGGGATTATTGCCTGACTTTAGTCTACACTCCTCTCTTCTGTCTTCCCTTCCATATATCTAGTGGTTTCACTCTCTCTCTGTTATTCTCTCAACACATACTCCGACAACAGTTTCTTTCAACAATAAACAAAAGATTTATTAATAAAACTATGTTTGGTGTATGTATGGATTTTGTAAGTGTAGTTGATAGGGTGTTCTATGGTGGGTGTTAGAAAGAACTCTGCATGTCTATCAGCGGTGTTGTTTCTCGCCCATTCATTCTTCAAGATCACAGGACAGCACATCAAACAGGACAGAGCTCACCCGGGATTATCCGTATGCTTGAATCTGATGGTAAATCCGTTATTGAATGAAACAAAAACTGTTCACCACTGAGTCACTGTACCGTAATAAAAGTCCCGTAAGTTTATGACTGCGCTCGAGTCTGTTTCATGACGGTGCATATCCAACATCGAAAAAACCACCACCTCGTCACAGTTATTCCTATTGTCTATAGATTAATATCAATGTCTCTAATTGTCTATTCTTTCTTCTTTGTTTACTCAAGGGTATTCCTCTTCATCTCTTCTCTTTCAGGGCCTTAGTGTTATATTCGTTTGAGCATACAGTGTTCTGTATTTATTTTAACTTATTTCTTTCTTCATCGTAAATATGTTCATATTCTGTTTTGTTCCATGTAAGTACTTTGTTTACTCAAGTTTGTTTGGTTCTCCGTATGTACTTTAGTGGTTTAATGTAGTACTCTTCATCCTGTCTCTGCTTTCACTAGGAGAGTAGAACCTGGAAAAGTATAACAAATCCAGTGATAAGCGTCCGCCCCTTTCTACTACTTATGCAAGTGTCCTTCTCCAGCCATAATGACAAGGCTTCCGAAGTACATCCGCATAAGACATATGAATTCACCAAAGTCTAAACTATCCATAAATAGAAAGAAATGGTAATTGCTATTCACACACATCTATATTCCTATGCTAAACTATATCTAATATCTTTATACCTTATTTAGGCATCTATGTTCTTGGAATCGAAAAAACACTTAGCGAATAACACACTATTATCCCCTCTTTTCATCATTAGGGACGTGTATTTCTATTCCCACTCAAGAACATATCTCCTTCAGGTCAGTTTGGAACACACACTAAACTTACACAAAGAATCGACCCTCTTTATATCGGTCATTTTTGCCGCATAGTCCTTGACATTGCTGGACACCTCACATCCAGACTGCATTATCATTGTTAGTGGAAAATTACCGCTCGGGACCGTTTCACATCCATACTGCAATATGCTTGTCCAATAATACTGTCGGCCTTTGTCCCAAACGAATCTTTCCACTCGACCCTTTTACCTGCGCGGTTAGCCGGCCTCTTCTCCTGTCTTGACCTATAAACCCATGCGCCTGGTCTCTCCTTTGTTAACCCTTCTCCTACCTGGGCAGTCGGTGTATAAAGTCGTCCATCTGGGAATCATTAACTCTTCAGTATTTCACGACATAGGCCCCCTCTTAAGAGATTAGACCGCGTCGAATCTTTCTCACTGTAGGTTTGATTCCCATGATCCACAATCCTAGTCTTCTTCCTCCGGAGCTGGATGTCTGGATCTCAAATCCGATCATACCTTCTCCTTACCAAGGATGTATTCCCTTGTGAAGTCCAGTTGCAGCAACAACGTCCATCACATCCACCGTGCGTTGAGCTTCTGCGAAGTAGCTATTAACATCACGTGTTGATGATATGATTGGATCCTCACGTGGCTCACTTCATTATCCAGTAGGCGCTCTAATTGACACCCTACTATACTACTAACGACTGAAACTAGTGTTGGCTCCTCGCTCCTGTACGTCCGGTCGACCTACTTTCGACTTGCGTCAGCGACGGCTCACAATACAGACGGATTGTCCCATCTTGATTGTAACACTGCTTCCATGTCCTCTTGGTTTCCCCCGGCTTTGCCTCTGGGGATGTTCCGCCTCGTCCTCGTCGGACCGAGTCGTCTTTCCCAAACCTCCTGGACTTTTGCTTCCAGGACCATCTTGGGCGATATTGTATCTGGTCAGCCCATCGTCGGTTAGAGTCCTGGGTAATTCTCGCCTTTCCCGACGTTACCCACCCCTTCTGAACTTGGTTACCGGTGAAACTTTCACTCTTGTCCTTTCCCTGACTTGTGATTTCCCTCCTCCTGTCGTTGGGTAAATCTGACCTATCACGTACTGTCCCATAGGCCCTCCTATGTTGTACTGGCGATCTCTGGTCTTCGTCTGGACTGGTAACCTTTGTCCCAATTGCTGCCATCACCATAAAGTGCGAAGCGTTGCTCCCGGATCTCTCTTCATATTTCCTAATGAGATGTCTAGGGAGATTTTTCTTCTCTTCCCCGATCCGTATTTTGTAGATGTTCTTGGACACCACCTTTTCCACAGGATAAGGTCCTTTCCATCCTACTTGGAGTATATTGGTCTCTGCTGGACTCCACACTTCCACTTTGTCTTCCTCTTTAAGAGCTAGTTTCCTCTTAATTCGCTTGTTGGGTGGTGCTTTCTGGCACTCCGAACAAGACTTCACCCACCGGCGTACATCTCCGGTCATTCCTGGCCAGCAATAATGGCCGGATATTTGCTGCAAGGTCTCTCTGACACCCATATGTCGATTCTCGCCTATGATGTGTCCACTCTGAAGAATGTGAGGACGGTGGGTCTCTGGAACCACCCACTGCTCATGCAGGTTATCTCCCCTCCCAGCTCTCCGATAGAGTAGTTGATTCTTCAGAAAGTACTGTCCCCGTTCTGGTAGCTCAGCACTTCTTTGCAGCTTCCTGTAGCAAGGATGCAACGTAGTATCCTTCCTCTGGGCAGTATGCAATTCTCCTATCCCTGAGTTGTCGCATAGTGTCTCTGCCTCTTTTTCCTTCCCTTGAGATCCCCTGGTTACTGTTCCCTTGTGGGTTGGCTGTTTGGGCATCCCCAAAAAGACATATTTCGTGCCAATGATCATTG
Source organism: Cepaea hortensis (assembly GCA_963921405.1). Lineage (NCBI taxonomy): Eukaryota > Metazoa > Mollusca > Gastropoda > Stylommatophora > Helicidae > Cepaea > Cepaea hortensis. The sequence goes on along the minus strand of CAWUFQ010000351.1, from coordinate 61,847 downwards.
GGAATAGGGAGTCAGCTAATACCGCCGCAGGAATAATGCCCGTGACGTACCTGGATTTAATCTCCACCTTGGCGATTGGCAGCGTCATGGTAACAGCACTCCTCATTGCCGGCTTTAGCTCTATGGTCTCCCCTGTAAGTTGGTCTGGGCTTACCAAGCTGGCGTCTATCACCGCTTCCCCATCCAAACCTGTATCGTAGAGACAAGCAACCTGCTGGCCATTGACTTCAATCAGTTCAACCACAGGTGGTCTCTCTTGGTCCTGAGTGTCTTTCATCTCCTTGACCGTTTCCTTGCCTTCCTCTTTTGATTCCTCGAGGTTGTTTATGCAATTGGCGTCGTTTGCCTTGCATCTGCAGTCCACAGTATTATGTGTTATCGACTGGCAGTGTGTGCACCATGTTCCCTTCCTAGGTTTCCGTGTGTCCTTTGTGTTCCTTTCTCCTTCGCCAACCTCAGCCTTGTCTGTGATCACCGATGTAGGAATCACTTTGCATGCTGCGAAGTAAGAACTTTTAGGTTTCGATCTGCAGTCCTTCGTGTTATGCGATGGTACCTTGCAGAATGAACACCACCTCTCAGACCACGGTCGTTTCGCTTGAGAATTCGAGGTGCTCTGGTTCCCTACCTTCACCTTCTCTGAACTCTCCTCTGTGTGCTTTATATAAGGTTCCCCTTTTTCTCTTTCCCAGTTTTTAGGTTTCTTTTTCTCTGGTTTCTCCTGACCTTTGGTTTGTGTACTTAGTTCCTCAGTTTCCCCATGTACTTCCACGAACCGTTCCGCCAGCTTATTCACAACATCAATCCGTTCCGCCCCTTGTTCTCCCAAGAAGGTTCTGAGAGGTTTCGACATTTGCTTTCGCATCTGGTCTACCACCATCATCTCTTCGAGACTCTCATAATCCCTCTTGAATTCCGCCAAGTCCATCCATTTCTGGAGATAGGATTTCAGCCTTAGACTGTAGGCGGCGAATAGTTCTCCCGGCTCTCGTCTAGCCGATCTAAACTTCTTCCTATACGTTTGTGCTGTGATGTCAAAATGTTTCATCAAAGCGGCTTTTAATTCCTGGTAATTATTTTCCTGTCCTGGTGGTAAGCGTGTGTACACCTCAAATCCCGACCCGATTAATCCCTGGGATAATTTAAGAGCCCACCTGCTCCTATCCAGTCCCATAGCGACTGACATTGCTTCGAAACGAGATGCGTACTGGTCAAAGCGTTCCTTAGACTGATCGTAGACAGCTAAGGGAAACTTCATGGCATGGTAACCATGTCCACTCATGTTGGTTGCCCCAGGTGAAGATGAACTTCCTTCTGCTGCATCTATTTCACCCTTAGTTTGTGTCTTGAGCTCCAACTCTTTCAAGCGGTATTCATGTTCCATTTCCAGTTTCTTGGTCTCCTGGTCCATTTTCTTGGCCTCTTGTTCCATTTCCAGTCGCTTGGTCTCCTGGTCCATTTTCTTGGCCTCTTGTTCCATTTCCAGTCGCTTGGTCTCCTGGTCCATTTTCTTGGCCTCTTGTTCCATTTCCAGTCGCTTGGTCTCCACCTCTATTCTTCTCACTTCCAACTCGGCCTTCCGCTCTTCTCGTTCCGCTTGACGAATCTCTCGCTCTCTTTCCTGGATGTAATCAGTTAGCTCGGACCCAGCTAAACCAATTGCCTCCCCGTTGGCCCTCAGTTCGGCTGTAGTTACTTTAGGAGTTGCCATAGTTAAAGCAGGTAAGTCAGCACGTTGCGTAAAGACACCTCAAGGCAGTAAAAAAGTACTCACTATACAATTATATTCCAGTTAGACCCTATATCATGAATCTATGTCTATCTAATATTATATATCTACAACACCACACAGTACATCACAACCACTCTCTCATCCACAAGAGGAGATATAGGATAAAGACTTATGTAGACGTGTGACCGTGTGACTAGGTATGTAATGTGTCTTACCACCTATCCACATTCACTCTGTCTGGAACTTTCTCACTGTAAAGTCACCAGCATTAATGAACTGTTTCTACCATAAATGTAATGGCACCATATATCCAATGGACGTCCTTCCATTAAAAGTCATCAATATATACTTCTTTTCCTTTTATTCCAATCAGTATGTCCCAACATGCAGGTACCCCTCTATGCATATGCCCTGTTATGCCCGGGTCATATGGGTATTTTTCCTACCCCGCTCGCTCCACCAATTATGTCCTGTTCTTCCCCGAGAGGAGAGTGGGAATCAACAAGTACATCTTCAACTTATTATCTGTTGGGATTATTGCCTGACTTTAGTCTACACTCCTCTCTTCTGTCTTCCCTTCCATATATCTAGTGGTTTCACTCTCTCTCTGTTATTCTCTCAACACATACTCCGACAACAGTTTCTTTCAACAATAAACAAAAGATTTATTAATAAAACTATGTTTGGTGTATGTATGGATTTTGTAAGTGTAGTTGATAGGGTGTTCTATGGTGGGTGTTAGAAAGAACTCTGCATGTCTATCAGCGGTGTTGTTTCTCGCCCATTCATTCTTCAAGATCACAGGACAGCACATCAAACAGGACAGAGCTCACCCGGGATTATCCGTATGCTTGAATCTGATGGTAAATCCGTTATTGAATGAAACAAAAACTGTTCACCACTGAGTCACTGTACCGTAATAAAAGTCCCGTAAGTTTATGACTGCGCTCGAGTCTGTTTCATGACGGTGCATATCCAACATAGAAAAAACCACCACCTCGTCACAGTTATTCCTATTGTCTATAGATTAATATCAATGTCTCTAATTGTCTATTCTTTCTTCTTTGTTTACTCAAGGGTATTCCTCTTCATCTCTTCTCTTTCAGGGCCTTAGTGTTATATTCGTTTGAGCATACAGTGTTCTGTATTTATTTTAACTTATTTCTTTCTTCATCGTAAATATGTTCATATTCTGTTTTGTTCCATGTAAGTACTTTGTTTACTCAAGTTTGTTTGGTTCTCCGTATGTACTTTAGTGGTTTAATGTAGTACTCTTCATCCTGTCTCTGCTTTCACTAGGAGAGTAGAACCTGGAAAAGTATAACAAATCCAGTGATAAGCGTCCGCCCCTTTCTACTACTTATGCAAGTGTCCTTCTCCAGCCATAATGACAAGGCTTCCGAAGTACATCCGCATAAGACATATGAATTCACCAAAGTCTAAACTATCCATAAATAGAAAGAAATGGTAATTGCTATTCACACACATCTATATTCCTATGCTAAACTATATCTAATATCTTTATACCTTATTTAGGCATCTATGTTCTTGGAATCGAAAAAACACTTAGCGAATAACACACTATTATCCCCTCTTTCCATCATTAGGGACGTGTATTTCTATTCCCACTCAAGAACATATCTCCTTCAGGTCAGTTTGGAACACACACTAAACTTACACAAAGAATCGACCCTCTTTATATCGGTCATTTTTGCCGCATAGTCCTTGACATTGCTGGACACCTCACATCCAGACTGCATTATCATTGTTAGTGGAAAATTACCGCTCGGGACCGTTTCACATCCATACTGCAATATGCTTGTCCAATAATACTGTCGGCCTTTGTCCCAAACGAATCTTTCCACTCGACCCTTTTACCTGCGCGGTTAGCCGGCCTCTTCTCCTGTCTTGACCTATAAACCCATGCGCCTGGTCTCTCCTTTGTTAACCCTTCTCCTACCTGGGCAGTCGGTGTATACAGTCGTCCATCTGGGAATCATTAACTCTTCAGTATTTCACGACACATGCTGATCCATATGTTTTGTGTATTCTCATTTTTTTTCATATTATCATTTTGATGCACTTGATTTTAACATGCATAAAATGAATTCATGTAAATTACTGTAAAGCAAGTGAGAGAGTTAGTGAGTGTAAGTGAGAGGGAGAGAGAGAGTGAATGAGTGTGAGAGTGTGTGTATGTAAGAGAGAGAGAGAGAGAGAGAGAGAGAGAGAGAGAGAGAGAGAGAGAGAGAGAGAGAGAGAGAGAGAGAGTTGAGCCCACGCATATCATGTAACATGCTATTCCATATTTTTTATGTATTCCCATCTTTCATATTACGAGGTATCGTTTAATGCCACCTGATTGTCCTGTAACATGCCATTCCATATTATTTTTTTTTTAATTCTCATCTTATCATTTTATATGCCACTTGATTTTATCATGTATAATATAACATTACTGTGATGTGAGTGAGAGAGTTAGTGTGTGTGTGTGTGTGTGTGTGTGTGTGTGTGTGTGTGTGTGTGTGTGTGTGAGAGAGAGAGAGATAGAGAGAGAGAGAGAGAGAACGCAAGATAGAGAGGAAGAGAGAGAGAGGGAGAGAGAGAAAAAAGAGAGAGTTGAATTGCATCACTAATTTTGTACGCTACATAACGTATATGTACAATTTTTTCTCCACTTCTTGCAATTGCGAGAATTCTCAAGACAATCGTCAGTGTCTCAATTGTGTGTAAAGTGTGGGAGTTTGTTCTTATTAGTTTCAGTGATCATGTGAGGCATCATGTATTTGTCTAGATGTGAGGATGTATGTATGGGTGTGTATGTGAGGGATATGTGTGTGTGTGTGGGGGGGGGGGGAAATGTGTGTGTGCCTGTGTGTGTGTGAAGAGAGAGAGAGAGAGAGAGAGAGAGAGAGAGAGAGAGAGAGAATTGAGTGCTCGCATGTCCTGTAACATGCCATTCCATATTTTTTGTGTATTTTCATCTTTCACATTATCATTTTGTATGTATGACACTTGATTTTATCATGTATAATATAACATTACTGTAATGTGAGTGAGAGCGTTAGTGAGAGAGAGAGAGAGAGAGAGAGAGAGAGAGAGAGAGAGAGAGAGAGAGAGAGAGAGAGAGAGAGAGAGAGAGAGAGAGAGAGGGAGAGAGAGAGTTGAATTACATCACTAATTTCTAAGTTACAAAATGTATATGTACAATTTTTCTCCATTTTCTTTACAATTTTGCGACAATGCTCACGACAATCATCACTGTATGTGTGTGTAAAGTGTGGGAGTTTGATCATAATAGTAGGTTGGGGGATGGGGGGATGTGTGTGTGTGGGTGGATTAGTGTTGTGTGTGGGTGGGCTCAGGAAGTGTGGGTGGGCGGGGTGGGATTGTGTGGTTGGGTGGGGGATTTGTGTGTGAGTGGGTTGGGGATTTGTGTGTGGACGCGTGCGAGATGTATGGGTGTATGGGGAGATGTGTTTGTGGGTGGGGATGTGTGTTTGTCTAGGTGGTTGTGGGTGAGTGGGTAGAGGAGGATATGTTGGTGGATGATTGATGGTGGGTTATGGGATGGGTGGGGTATATGTGAGGGTGGGGAGATGTGGGTGTGGGGATATGTGGTGGGTGGGAGATGTGTGCAGGTGGGGGTAGTTGTGGGTTTGGGGATGTGTGTGTTGGTGAGGGAGGTGTATGGGTGTGGGATGTTTGGGTGGATGGGTGGGGAGTGTGTGTGGGTGGAGATGTGTGGATGAATGTGTGTGGGTTGGGGGAGGGGTGCGTGATGGGTGTGGGTGATGGATTTGGAGATGTGTGTGTGGGTGAGGGATATGTCTGGCTGGGTGGGGGTGTGTGTGGCTGGATGGAGGAAGTATGTGTGGGTAGGGAGGGTGATTGTAGTTGGGGGATGTGTGGATGGGTAGGAGATGTGTGGATAGATGTGTGTGTGGGATGTGTCTTTGGGATGTGTGTGGGTGTGGTGTTGTGTGGGAGGGGAGCTGGGTGTGGATAAATGATGTTTGTTTGGGTGGGTGAAGGTGTGGTTGGGTTTGCGGGTGGGTGAAGGATGTGTGTGAGGGTGGGGGATATGTGCTTAGATGGGTGGTTGGGATGTGTGAGTGTGGGTGGGTAGATAGGAGATGTATGTGTTGATGAGTGGGTAAGGGATGTGTGGGTGTTAGTGGTTGAGGGATAAGTACGTGTGTCTAGGGATGTGTGAGGGGATGAATGTATGGGTTGGGGATGTGTGTGTGGGTTGTGTGTGCGTGGATGGGAGGTGTGTGTTTGTGAATGGGGAATGTGTTGGTGGGTGGGGATGTGTGTGAAGGATGTTTGTATGGGTGGGGAGATTGTGCGTGGGTGGGGATGTGTGTGTATATGGGTAGGGGTGTGTGGTTAAGGGATGTGTGGCTGGGTGGATGGAGGATGTGTCGTTGGGTAGAGGATGTGTGGGTGGGTGATTTTATATGAGTAAGGGTGTGTGGTTAAGGGATGTTTGGTTGGGGGATGGGTGGGTGGGAAGAGGATATGTGGGTGGGTGAGTGTGTGCAGGTTAGGAGATGGTGGGGGATGTTTGTAGGTGTGGGCTCGGGATCTGTGAGTGGGCTTGGGGAGATGGGAGATTATGTGGGTGAGTGCGGAATTTGTGCGTGGGTAGGTGCGGAATATGTGAGTTGACGGGGAGATGTGTGTGTGTGTGGCTGAGGAATGTGTATTTGACTGGGTGGTTGGAGGTGTGTGGGTGGAGGAGGATATTGGGTGAGTGATTGTTGGTGGGAAATGGGACGGGTAGAGGATATGTGAGTGGGTGGGGAGATGTGTGTAGGTGGGGGATGTGTGGGTTATTGAATGTATGTGTGCTTGGGGTGTGGGTGGATGGGATGTGTGGTGGGTTAGAGGTTGTGTGGGTGGGGAGACGTGTAGGTGCAGGGATGTGGTGGATGGGTGGGGGAATGTATTGTATGTGTGTGTGGTTGGGTGGGGGAGTTGGAGTGAATGGGGGATGTGTGGGTGGGTGGTGGATGTGTCTCATAACATAGTAATATGCATTGTTTATGTTTACAAAATTCATGTGACAATGTTTTTTTCCTATGCACTGTTGATGAAAGAAAGATGAGTGATTGGAAGGGCCGAATGTAAGACGGGCCTGCGTGCCCAATTTGTTACCCTTAGAAAATAAAGTCTGTTCGTTCGTTGTTCGTCATATAAAGGATATGCAAATAACTTTTTAAAACTTGAAATACTTCACTACGGATAAGAGTATATTACTAGAATTATTATTATTATCATCATTATTATTATTGCTGCTGCTATCATTATTTCTGTTGTTGTTATTATCATCTTCATATATTTTTCGCAAGTAAAGATAACAGAACTACACAGATTTCGTTTTACCATAGCAGAAAATCTACCAGTATAAGAAACAAATGAAAGACTGAAGTACTCCTTCTGTTATTATTGTGCAGGGTGTATTTTTCATGACTGTGCAGTGGTTGAAAATATTGCCGATCCAAGTTTTGTATTTACCTATTATGTTGCATGAACTTTACAGAGGGTGAATACAAATCTTGGACCGGCAATATTTTCAAACACTGGAGTCATTGAAAATACACCCTATAGACATCATAGTGGCCGAAACGGCTTAATAAGAACTTGCGCTTAAACTTCCGGTGCTCTGATGGCGGATTTCGGGGTCATTCTCTGCACCTATCGCTTGGACATCGACGATGACTTCTCGTGCAGGAAGAAGTTGTAAACTACTAAATATCAAATTTCCTAGAACATCAACCTGGGGTTGGAGTTGATAACCTGTTATGCCAAGGACATGGAACACTTATTATTATTTCACAATTAAAAATAAAACAATGGAATGAAGAAAACTAGAACAGGAACAAGTAAAACACTGAAAACAAACCTCTTGTAGTTTAAACTCTGTTTTGTAGTTTCTAACCATCGAGTAAATCATGATCCCAAAATTTCTATCCCCGACAGTAAATCTGGAAATGAAATAATACATTTATAATGACTATCACATTTTTATTTTATATCGACTAAACTGCTTTGGAAACTTCTGTCACTTAATATTTGGAAATGTTATAACATAACTATAATATTTCATAGGCTTGCTAGCCGCCTGGCTGATCATGTGTTGGAATCACCATTAAAGCAGATTTGTTAAAATTGACGTAAGCCCATACGTCGACCCAGTTTACAGTTGGTAATTGAAATGTTATGTGAAATAAAGGTGGCCTTTGTGATATTTATCATTTCACTATCGAGTTTGTAATAAAGGATCGCTTTATATGCCTTAAAGTGCATTGGGCTTATGGGGTTAGATCCATATTTGTATAGGCCAATCGGCACTTGGTGAGTGATTAGGTTAGGATCAAGCCGGCTGCCTTTCCTTCCCAAAACATTTATTTGTGCTCATTTAAGCCAGGTCGACCTGTAGTATTCTATACAGTTATTTGGCTAGCATGAAATACCCAGAATACCAAAAGACACACACTGTCAATACTAGAAAAACTTAGTGACAATTGGTAAAATTAATGGTAAAAGAGCAAGGGAAAAGCAGAGAAACAAATACCTGAATGGCTTGGCCACATGGCATGTTAGGGACAAGAACACAAACCTGATCCATGCCTCTAGAGATCGGATGAGACGGCGAACCATAACCGCACACATTTATTGGCATGGCACAAGGTAAAGATGACTATTTTTAATAAATACGTTATGAATATTGAGTAATGCAGGCATGTATTTAAAACAATGAACATTACGAATGGCCATTCCCTACCTGTTGATAAAAGCCTGATAGTTTTCTCTAGCCCAGTCCCATACAATCCCAGTAGCAGCGATGTTGCTTCCAACGTTACGAACAACCTTAAAGAAATCTTGACGTTTGATTCCATCTTCCTCCTTGACACCGTCTGGGGAAAAAACAAACATGTGTTCATGAAGAAAGCCTGGATCACGGTGAGGCGAAACAAACATTTCCTTCATTTGGGGCATTTTCTCCAATTTCTCCAATAGTTAATTTGATCTATTTGCCGCTCTTCACTTCAACATCTACCCCCGACAATGGAGTAGACCTGGAGAACGTGAAGTGAAGTGTCTGTAGAATTTACTTGCTTCTATTGGGGTACCCCGCTCTTTGAACTCGAGTATAGCCCATTCCCGTGCTACTACTAGTAGTAACTGCTACGACTAGGGAGTGCAGTGGACTAATAGTTACGCGTGTATTAGCTTTCCATTATATCAGTGTACACCGTCATCAGGTGAACCCACTCTGACTTCTGAGGTACTTGTAATTTACTTCCCCAAGTCAAGGCGAGTTGTCAATATGTAAACCCAACTGACCGGCTTGCGGAGCGAGTCCATTAAGGCGGTCACTAGAGAAAGTTTAAGCGCGAGCACATTAAACCCTTCGGCCACCACGTCGACATACAGGGTATTGTAAAAATGGACCTCGGCCCCCCATGTCCATTCAGTCTAAAATGTAAAATGTGTACCAGAAAATGTCGTAGGAAGTTTAGGCGACCAACATGATACTGACCACATTACTACCCATTGGTCAGTTTTAAAAAAACATACAATATCAGACTAGCATCACATGCTCAATACATCTCAGCGTGTGTAAAGCTCTGTTGCTTTTACTTTCATGGAATGAATTGAAATAAGTAACTTAAACAGTAGGTAGCTATAGGAAATGCCGGTCTCCCTGGTCGAGGCGTTAGCAGCTTTCTCCGTAACCCCGAATACTCTCGTGGTTGACGTGAGCGCACGAGAATTGGAAGCGGTTCGAGTCGCGCTAGTGAATTATGAGAGTATGGAGCCGGTCGCTCAGAAAGCAATGGCAAACTACTGAGCGTAATCTTGCCAAGAAATCAACAATCAGCTAAAAGATGCTGATGTTGACAGCGATGTCCTGTAAAGGATATGAAAAACATATTACAAGCTATAGGAACATGTGTTTTGTACACAGATATTACATATATATTGAGTCAGGTCTTAGGTATGACTGAACTACCGTATAAGAGTAGACGGTACTACCTGCTTTCTGTTAGCGCCGAATGTTGGGTGGGGGGGGGGGGGGGGGAATTGGAAAGGCAAAAAGTGGGGCTTTCGCCAAACCTAACACTCCCAAACTGTGCCAACGGCTTCAGGTGGAGGAGCACAATTGGGAGGTTGCAAGCCTTGTTCTAGTGCGGGGAAATGTAACCTAACAACTAAATGTTATGGCAGGGCAGAGCAGGCATTAAGCTTTTGTCGGCAACTGGACTAAGATCGAAGTTCTGACAGGTGGACAGTTAGAGTATATGCTATGCTGATCCGGCAGCTTCTGCAGCTTGTTTTTTTTTGTTCCAGATGTATTGGTGCTAGCTTTCCTCTGAGGTAAACTAGGCAGGCGGAGAGAGGGATCAAAGCTGCATTGGCAACACGTGGTCTCTTCAATTCAACCCAGACTTTGTGCTATGAATAGGTATAACTCCATCCCTAGTCTCCGCCATAGATTGTGGTTGTGTCTTTTTAAAAGCACTGTGTAACAAACTATCTTTCAACACTGCAAGTTGCCAGTATTACAATAACAAGATGAAACTTTATTATGAAAATGGCACCTGATCATGATGGCAATACAATTAATGAATTTCAGTATACGAACAACCAAAATTATCAATGGATATAGTGCTTTTATGGGAGCTGTTGCAGCATAGTGGCCTGATACTAGCCTGCCAGTCTGGTGAGCATGGGTTCGAACACGCAGTGAGACAGATGTGTAAAATATTGACCTAGACCTCGAGGTCGACCCAGCCTACAATGGGTACTGGGAAATATGATGGGAAGTAAAGGCGGTCTATGTGATACTGACCCCATGACCCACCGAGTGTTGATTGGTCTATAAAATATGAGTCTAGTACCATGTGCCAAATGCGCCGTAAGACGTGTAAAAGACATTTTTTTTAAATATTTTTAAGGAAACAAAAACATCACTTCCAAATATGAACACCTAAAGTGAAATACTAACCTTGCAATTATATGAGGTTGGTTTGTGTTTGCTAAAGACAGAGCTAGGAGCTCTTTTTCCTGGGGCGATGGTTCCACTCGGTATTTGGCCCAGATTCTCTCCCAGTCTGAATCAGAACCACTGTAGAACATCCCATATTTGTAGACCGTTGATCGCAAGTTCACAGAAATCCTGCCGGAGTAAAACAATCAAATATAGTCATACAGAAAGGATATCAAACGAAATCACATTAGTCAAATATTGGGTTAATTTCATTGATTGGTCCCATTCTAAGATTCTGCTTTTCTATCACCAAATAAGTCTTTAGTATCTACCTTGTATGACTTATAAATGCACTTTATCACTAAGTTCCCAGGCTGTTGTTTTTTTAAAGTTGCATATCCCTTACAGGACGTTGCAGTCAACACCAGCATTTTCAGCTGTTGTTGATGTTCTTGGCAAGATTACGCTCAGTAGTTTTCTGAGCGACCGGCTCACATATCCCGTAAGTAACCAACGCGACGCGATCCGCTGCCGAATCTCGCACAGCTGTGTTCCTCACGTGGATATACGGGATTACGGAGAAAGTCGTAAACCCCTTCGCCAGGAAGAGCAGCAAGTTTCCAGGTTTACCCAGCATAAATTGGATAACTATCGAGTGCTGATGGATCTATGCAAATAGTGAGCTATATATATATATATATATATATATATATATATATATATATATATATATATATATATATATATATATATATATATATATCATAGTCATCATCAAGTGCCCTGCCAGCTGCTGGCGTAGGCGTTCATGGCTCTCCACAGATCTCGGTCTTTGGTGTTCTGGATCAACTCTGCTGCTGATATTCCTCCATGTCACCGTCTCAATCCATCCAGCATCATTTCTCTTGGCCTGCCTCTGCCTCTCTTCCCCTCGATCTTGCCAGTTGTTACGATGTTCTCCAATGCCTCTCTTCTCATCACATGACCGAGGAAAGCTGTTTGTCTCTTTCTTATTGTTATATATAATGTTCTAGTTTCATTGGCCTGTTTCAGGCAGTGGTCGTTAGTTACTCTGGCAGTCCAAGGAATTCGAAACATTCGTCTCATGAACCACATCTCTGTTGCTTCTAATTTCTTCTTAATTACTATACTTATAGTATGTCCACATTTGTTTGCCTTCATTCACGATCAATTATTTTGAAAACTGTCTGTTGCATCGTTATGAAATTTTTCCAGCCGTCTTATATTTACCTCCACCCAAGGAATATGTCTTTGATAGGTCCAAAACCAACTTAAATCATTGAAAGCGGCGACATTCCTTTGATGTTTTGCTCAACAACTAGTGATTTCTCGCTAACAAAGTTATTTTTACGGTAATGTGGACCTGCAAATTCTGATGACACACAAAGGCGTATCCGGATTCGTATGGGAGTGGGTGCAATGAAAGAACTAGCTTAAAATCGACAGGGTCGGCTGCATTGCACCGGGTTTTTATCCCATATGGCTCAGTTTCTTTCCGCAGCGCGGAAAGCGTCGCACAAAGCACGAACTCCGTAGCTCCAGCGACGACCCTCGGGAGTCTCCGAAAAAATGCACTCGTGAAATGAAGGACGCGGCCCGGAATCGAAAATACAACCTTCGGAGCCCGAGTCAGACGGCTTGACCACTTCACCACGGAGAATCCCGAGAGGGGTGCAATGTGTAATATTAGTAAAGACAGAGAATTTACAGAGGCACGGGGTAAATAATTTGTAAAGTAACAGGAAAGTAGAAGGAATATATTACTTACCTTATTTTTCATTTCCTTCTTGTTTCTTCAGCTGATGCTGATGCTGTAATGTTTAGGGCCTGCAATTCGTCTGAATAGTTGAAGCAAAATATCCCAGTAAGTGTGTACGTAGATTAAGGTCTGCGATTTGCTCAGACCTTAATCTCTGTCGGGCGATTCCAGTAGGTTGATGATTGCTCTCGGTTGCATAAAATTCAATCCATCCTTTCTCCATAGTCCTCTTCCTCTTTCAACACATGGTCCTGACGTTTTTTCCAGTAACTTTTATCAATATTTAATAGCGCGGACAGACAGATAGACAGACAGACAGACAGACAGACAGACAGACAGACAGACAGACAGACAGACAGACAGACAGACAGACAGACAGACAGACAGACAGACAGACAGAAAGGTAGGTAGGTAGGTAGGTAGGCAGAAAGGTAGGTGGGTGGGTGGGTGAGTGGGTGGATGGCTGGCTGGCTGGCTGGCTGGCTGGCTGGCTGGCTGGCTGGCTGGCTGGCTGACTGGGTGGGTGGGTTGGTCAGTCGGTCGGTCGGTCGGTCGGTTGGTCGGTGGATCGGTCGGTGGGTGGGTGGGTCGGTCGTTCGGTCGGTCGGTCGGTGGGTGGGTGGGTAGGTGGGCCGGCAGGCAGGCAGACAGACAGATAGATTAGAAAGATAGATAGATAGATAGATAGATAGATAGATAGATAGATAGATAGATAGATAGATAGATAGATAGATAGATAGATAGATAGATAGATAGATAGATAGATAGATAGATAGATAGATAGATAGATAGATAGATAGATAGATAGATAGATAGATAGACAGATAGATAGATAGATAGATATCGGTAGGTCGGTCGGTCGGTCGGTGGGTCGGTCGGTCGGTCGGTCGGTGGGTCGGTCGGTCGGTGGGTTGGTCGGTGTGTCGGTCGGTGGGTCGGTCGGTCGGTCGGTGGGTCGGTCGGTGGGTCGGTCGGTCGGTTGGTCGGTCGGTGGGTTTGGGTCGGCCGGCAGCCAGGCAGGCAGACAGAAAGACAGACAGATTAGATAGATAGATAGATAGATAGATAGATAGATAGATAGATAGATAGATAGATAGATAGATAGATAGATAGATAGATAGATAGATAGATAGATAGATAGATAGATAGATAGATAGATAGATAGATAGATAGACAGACAGACAGACAGACAGACAGACAGATAGACAGATAGACAGATAGACAGATAGACAGATATACAGATAGACAGATAGATAGATAGATAGATAGATAGATAGATAGATAGATAGATAGATAGATAGATAGATAGATAGATAGATAGATAGATAGATAGATAGATAGATAGATAGATAGATGACCATAATTTGTGTCTTCTTACAATTTAATTCTAACCCTAGTTATTCATTGTGCGAAACATCCGCATTTGCTAAATTGTGTAGATCCTGCTAATTGTCTGCAATAAATGCTGTATCATCCGCATATCTAATGTTATTGATGTTACGTCCCCCAATGATGATTCCTTTCATATCATCTACATTTCTGAAAATATGTTCACTGCATATGGAACAAAGACCTGGAAATATTACACATCCCTGTCGCACACCTCTCTTAATAGGCTGATTAACCTACTTCATTATCAATCCCTGTGGCAGCTTGTTGTTTCCAATATATGTTTTATTTTTACATTCTAAGGTCTTTCCCGCCGGTCTCTCTGGCCGAGGGATTACAAAACTTTCTCTCCGTAATTCCGTTTATCACGCAGAGTCTCGTAGCAGGGCGAGAGCTAGGAGCAGTTCGACCCCTGCTGGTGACTTGCGGGATAACTGAGCCGGCCGCTCAGAAAGCAATGGCAAACTACTGAGCGTAATCTTGACAAGAAATCAACAGACAGCTGAAAGATGCTGCTGTTGACAGCGATGTCGTGTAAAGGATATGCGAATTAATAAAAAAAAAAAAAAAAAAAAAAAAGGTCTTTCCCAGTAATTTATAGATCTGCAAGCATCTTTAATATGTTCACATGTGTTACTTTAACAAAAGCCTTTGTGTGGTCAATAAAGCAGAGAGGTAGGTCTTTGTTTGCTTCTTTTGAAGTTCAATTAATGTTCTCAGTACATGCATAGCATTTACTGTACTCTTGCCTTATACGAACCCACATTGTTATTCTTCTATTTCGAGTTGCATTTTCTTCCTAAATCATTGCATGCTAATTCTTAGTAACATCTTTGTAATGTGGCTCATTATATTATTTGTTGAATGTAGATCACATTCCAAGGCTCCTGATTTCTTAGGAATTGCAATAAATATATAATTACATAATTTATTAGGTATAACCCCGGTATCTTACACGGTGTTCAGCAGTCTGGTGACTTGGTCTATTCCATATTATTCCAAGACCAATCTTTTTTCACGGCGGGCCGGATAACTGACAAAGTGACGAGCGCGGGCCGGATAACTGACAAAATGACGCGCGCGGGCCGGATACTCATTCTGTACAATACTTGCGCCGTCTCCGTGGCTTAGATCTTACGGACGCGGTTCGTAATCCCGTATACCCACGTTCTAAATACAGCTGCGAGCGATTTGGCAGCAGACAACGTTGCGCTGGTTTTTACGCTATGTTATGGGTGCCGGTCGTTCGAAAAGCAATGGTAAACTACTGAACGTAAACTTGCCAAGACATCAACAACAGCAAACAATGCTGGTGTTGACTGAAAACGTCCTGTAAAGGATATACAACTAACTTTAACAATAATTGCAAGGTAGAACGAAAGCTCTGGGAAAAAAGACGAAACACTAAGTTAATCATGGAAAGGGCGTGCAACGCACACAAACAAACAACCAAACAAATAAAGGCAACCAACATATTTATATTTATTTACTAAACAAAGTTATCAAAGAAGGCGACGTTAGCAAAAAGATAGTTACATCAGACATATTGTGCACATATCCGAATCTCACAAACTAAGCAGCAAAAGAGGATAGTGAGTTTTGTGAAACTGACGTGTGGCTTTCAAAATACCATCAATGTTTGGTTTGGAATTGCTGCATCCAATCAAGAGAATTGCTTTCAAATGTTCATCAGTCAATCTCATTCGATGTGGTGACTTCACAGACTTCTTTTTTGAAAATGTTAGCTCACAGACATATGTTGTTCCAAACAATGATGTCATACCAGCGGCAAATTTCTTAAGTTTCTGAAAATCAACATCAGGTAAGCTGCGGTACTTCCTTCTCAATGAGCTCCAACTGTAATTCAACTGGCACACCATTAAGGTTACAATCAAACGGATTCTGGAACAGAAGGATGTCACTCTCAAATCTGTCAAGATCTGAAGATCTCTCCAAACTCTTTGAAACAGTGAAAATGAGAAAGGCTTTCTCCTTCCAGTTATGCTTCCAACAATGACAGCTTTCTTCGAAATTCTTTGATGGTTCTGTAGAGATCACAGACGAGGTAATCCTTTCCCTGAAGTTTCAAGTTCAGTTCATTCATATCGACCAAAATTGACAACTTTGACAGCCAGGAAGGATCTGACAGCTGTGAATCAGCTTTATCTTTTTCAGTGAGGAAAACATCTATTACGTTTCGGAGCTTGTAAAAACGAAGCAGGACTTTACCGCAGCTGAGCCACCTGACTGATATGTGATAAGGCAAGCCACAGAATTCAGAATCAATTTCTTCAAGAAAAGCCTAGAACTGACGTTGAATGAGTGCATGTTCCCGAATGAAGTTTACAGCAGAAACTACTGATTTCGGAACACAAGATATATCTAAATCTTTCCCACAGAGTACTTGCTGTTGTACGATGCAGTGTATGAACAGGGCACCCGGAATTTGCAAATCTTCCAAATGAGTCCTGATCTGCCCCAACAGACCCTTCCTCACTCCAGTCATGTTTTTTTCCCTCATCAACTGTAACACCTCGAAGCTGATTCCACCGAAGGTTATAGTCTTGGAAAATTGTTTACACATCCACGAAAATGACTTTCCCAGTTGTTGTTCCATGCATGCTGCAAACGGACGCCAACTCTTCCGTTATCTGAAAGTCCAAATTGACACCACAAATGAACACAAGAAGTTGTGATGTTCTCGAGGGATAAATAGACTCATCCAGCGCCAGAGAACACTCCAAGTTCCTAGCTTTCTCGCGTATCTGTAGCACTATGTTCTCTCCAAGTTCTTCTGTTCTCCGCCCAACTGAACTTGCCGAAAGGCTGATAGATCCAAACAAATCGGCTATCTCAGGACACAAGTCATTTGCTGCTTCGATCACACACACTCTTTAATGACGTTGCCATCAGTAAACGGTTTTCCTCGTTCTGCCATCTTATGCATTGTTTTATAACTTGTACGAGTGACAGATTCATTTTCAGCTAATTTTCTCGTTAAGAGATTTCTTTGCGTTTCAAAGCCACGTTTAATGGTCTCATATTTCCCAGAAAACTTTTAATATGTTGATGGATGTTTTGTTTCGGCAACACTTTCGTTGCATATTACGCAGCTGGTTTTCTGGTCCTTTGTTTCCACAAAGAAGTACTTTACTCCTCACTCGGCGTCCACTTTTCTTTTCCTACTAGCCATAATTAAGGGTGAAGTTCACGGGATCTAAAAATGAAAAAGACATTACATTAGAAACATAATTAAAATCCTATTGAAACACAAAAATCGCAGAGGACTAGGGGTCACTGGTGAAGCTACAGCTCATCAAAGGTACATATACAGTTTATAGGTACCTTTGTGTAACCGCACAGAGATGATAGAGATAATAGCACAACGCCGACGGTTTGTGGGCCGTAGAAGAAGAGAGAAATAAGAAGACAAAGAGAATCTCATTCTATCTCTACGGCTAACAAGAAAAAACAACGATTTAGAGATATCAGAAGAAATTCAGGTCAGTGTAAAGGGAATCATAATAATGTAATTATAAAGATAAAATTCATGATTAGATGCAATGACAAAATAGGCATCTCCATGAATAAACATACACATGATCATCCTTCACAGTACCATTGATATTCCATCACAGCTTGGGTAGTCATCCAACACAGTACCAGAGATCTTCCATCACAGCATGGGTAGTCATCCAACACAGTACCAGTGATCCTCATCACAGCATGGATAATCATCCAACACTGTAACTGTAGTCTTATACATAACACCAGCAATTATCAGACAACAAGATGGAACAAAGGTCATTCATTCAGTAGCATGTCCTTTGCAGAACCTCGCTCCCATAACAACCTTCTGGAAAACCTCTCGATCATAAGCAAGATTTCCCGCTACAGATACATACATCTGGAGATCATCCGCCACATCCTGCACCCATCTTCTCTTTGGCTTTCCTCTTCCTCTCTTCCCAGGCATATATCCCCCATTATTGTTCTCAGGCACAGACATAGCTATTATATTCCTTTATTCCTATTTAAACTATGAAGGTTCGTTCAAAACTCACCCCACAGCAGATAATCGTCAATCCACAATCAAGATCCTCTTGGATCTTTTGGATCTTCATAGGACCTGTCTACCCTCTGAACTGCGGTCTGGAAAAACAGTGGCTACCCTCGGCCGTGCCTGGGGCATGTTCGCCCGTCTACTTGGTAGTGGCTCATGGGTTTAAGTTCAAACCCTCTGCTGAAAATTAGACATCAGCATCTCTTCGGCCTAACTTGTTCCCAAGGTCGAAGAGGCGGGAACATGGCTTTCTGGGCTGTTATGTTGTTGTTGCGTATCCCTTACGGGACGTTGCAGTCAACACCAACATTTTCAGCTGCTGTTGATGTACTAGGCAAGTGTTACGTTCAGTAGTTTGCCATTGCTTTCTGAACGACCGGCCCCTATACCTTTTTCGAAAAAACCAGCACCGCCGTGTTTCGAACCCGGGTATACGGGCTCACAAACCGCGTTCGCAAGCCCTTAAGCCACAGAGACCGGTATAGGCACGCCAATACAACATCCCAGCATCCTATACATTTTTTACAAGGGTATCAAGGGATATGCTACTCCATACTCTTGTAGAGTCGCGGCAGGCGGCTTCATGTGGTAATAGAATATATTTCATAATAAGGTTCGCAAAATTTATAAATAGGGCTACCTAAATAAACAACCTAGTGCAGCCAGGAGGTCTCCGCACGTGTGAAGATCTCCTATTATTCTAAACATAATATTTACATTAAAATTGTATCACAGCGTCTTGTGTTTCATAGTTATATCAAGCAAGTTCGAGTACCGACGGCGGGCCGGATGAAATGACGTCGCGGACCGGATACGGCCCGCGGGCCGTAGTTTGGTGACTCCTTGTCTAGGTAATAGGAATGAGAGAGATGTCGATTAATAGGCGAAGTGAGTAGGACAAAACCTGGTCTGGCACAATCAAGGCCTGCATGCACTTATTTTCGTACTGGCGAAAGGCCGGGCAAGCTTATGGGACTTATGTTGACAAATATTACAAATAGTTCCCCCCCCCACTCTTCCTCCCCTCTCTCTCTCTCTCTCTCTCTCTCTCTCTCTCTCTCTCTCTCTCTCTCTCTCTCTCTCTCTCTCTCTCTCTCTGCTAAATGCTGGTGCAATTACGTTTGCTTAGAGAATATTTCAAATATCATAATAACATGACAGTAATGCCTTGATTGATCACTACACTTATGTTCAAGCATTCTTCGGAATTTTTTTTTCTTTTCGCATATCTTATTTACATCGCTGTCAACAACAGCATTTTACCGCTGTTGTTGATGTCTTTGCAAGATTACGCACAGTATTTTGTATTGCTTACAGAGCGACAATCTCAGATACCCCTGTAAGTAACCAACGCGACCCGATTCCCTACCGAATCTCGCGCAGCTGTTTCCCCACACGTGGATATACGGGATTACGGAGAAAATCGTTAACACCTTCGCCAGGGAGACGGGCTCTGCAGAATTGCAAGATATCTAAAAGAAAAACACCCCGACAAACAAAATTGATGGTCCTTTATTATTATTCTGATGATCATGTTGTTCTTGTCTTGTATCATCATAAAGGTCTTTCACATAATCTGACCACGCATGTAAAAATCTGATCTTTTTCTATTATGATTTTGCCACCTTTGGTTTTTAGGGAACCTGTTGATGTGTCTGTTCTTTTGTTAGTGATGTCATTAATTCTTGTGTGCATTAATTTGGTATTCTGGGTGTTGTGTTGGTTTTAAATTTCCTTGCAATTTTCCCCAAGCCATGTTTCTTTTGCCTCTTTGCATAACAGTAGCTTCCTAATTTTCCTGTGAATCTCTTCGTATATTTCCTTGTTATTTTTGTTATTTCTTCTTATTTCCGTGAGTTTTAAGATGTCTTCCATCATCCATTTCTTGCGCCCTATTATCTTTATTTTTTGGATTATTATTGTTGTTAGTGCAGCTTCTTGACTGATTTCTTTTATATTTTCAATTGGTCACTGACGTCTTGAAATAATATTTCATTGCCTATCGGACAATGCATCGAATCTGTTCTTTACCTCTACGTTGAATTTACTTTTATCTCCTCACTCTTCAGTGCCTGTAGATAAAATTTTGCGTTTCTGTTTGTATATTTGACTTTCTTTAAGTTTATATGTAAATTGCCTAAGATTAATCTATGGTTGCAGTATCAGTCTGCGCTTGGTAGGGGGAAATAAACATATAATATTGTTACAAGGGAGGTTACTGGAATTTGATAAAGAAAATAGTATACCTAGCTACAATACCTCTAACTGAACATGAAAATCTTTTATTTTCATTTGAGAAATAAAGCAGTTAATACCACAGTCAAGTTCTGCAATCGTAAGAAGAAAACTATTAAAGTCTTTATACAACATTTGTTTAATTTTTTTTCTACTTACATTTTATAATCAACTTTTTTAATTCTACTTTTATGTTTAATTGTTAAAACTGTACTTTTAATGATAATCCATTTCTGTATCCTGATAAATTTCCCCTCTGTGGGGAAACAACATTTTTTTACTGACCTCTTAAGGCCACCCACAATTTAAAGAAAATTTACCTACGGCGAAAGACCTTGGAAGTCTATGGGGTTTATGTTGATAAATACGTTTAGAGGAAATGTCATTTATGTTTGTAAATTTCATTCAATTTGAAGAAATAGTTCTCTCTCTCTCTCTCTCTCTCTCTCTCTCTCTCTCTCTCTCTCTCTCTCTCTCTCTCCCCCCCCCCCCCCCAAATGCTGGTGCAATTATGTTTGCTTAGAGAATATTTAAAATATCATAATAACATGATAGTAATGCCTTGATGGGTGCCTCCTTCCCTCCGCTAGCCTATGGGACACCCTTGGGCAAGGTGGAGTACCCGTTCAGCCTCCCGATCAGGGTTACGTGAAGCCATGGGTGCAGGTGGTGGATGAAGTTGAAGAGCAGCCGACAGATAGTTGTAGATTATGGTCTCCACAGCTTCACGACGGAAGGCAGATGATCTCTTTTTTGGGAGACATTGATTACGGTCATCGACCAGTATGGTCACTGCTAGGAAGGAAAGCAATGGCAAACTACCTTCTTTACAGATGCCAAGAATATCATGTACTGAAGTCTTATCGATAATCAGAGAAACGGCGTAAATGGGTGCTCCATAGGAACAGCCTCGCCCGGTAGGGGTAGTCATGTGCACCAGGTGACTCCAGACCGTCATCAGGAGACTGAGTGCAAAAGAATATCAACATTGAAAGTAGGAACTTGGAATGTAAGAACTATGAGTGGGGATGGGAGATTTGATAACATTAAGAATGAAATGAGAAGATTAAATATTAACCTGTTAGGTATATGTGAGACCAGATGGACAGGAATGGGCATTATGACATCTGAGGAATATAGAATAATGTATTCTGATGGAGAGAAACAACAGCGAGGAGTAGCAATTATAATGGATACAGAGAGAGAAAAATCGATCAAAGGATATTGGACTGTATCAGACCGAGTATTACTGGTGAAGTCGAGTGGAAGACCTTTTGATGTCAACGTCATACAAGTTTATGCACCAACAGCAGACAGTATTGATGACAGCATCGATGAATTTTATAATGATTTAGAGAAAGCCTTCAAGAAATGCAAGAATTCTGAAGTAACTATCATAATGGGTGACTTGAATGCTAAAGTTGGAAATCAACAGGACGGATGCATAGTGGGCAAGTATGGACTAGGGCAGGGGTCACCAAACTTTTTTCACGTCGGGCCGGATAACTGAAATAAATGACGAGCGCGGGCCGGATAACTGACAAAATGACGAGCGCGGGCCGGATACTCATTCCGTACAATACTTGCGCCGGTCTCCGTGGCGAAGATCTTACGAACGTGGTTCGTAATCCCGTATACCCACGTTCGAAATACAGCTGCGAGCGATTTGGCAGCAGACAACGTTGCGCTGGTTTTTACGCTATGTTATGGGTTCGAAAAGCAATTGTAAACTACTGAACGTAAACTTGCCAAGACATCAGCAACAGCAAACAATGCTGATGTTGACTGTAAACGCCCTGTAAAGGATATACAACTAACTTTAACAATAATTTAAAGCTAGAACAAAAGCTCTGGGAAAAAAGACGAAAAACTAATTTAATTATGGAAAGAGCGTGCAATGCACATAAACAAACAAACAAATAAACAAACAAACAAACAAACAAACAAAGACAACTAACATATTTATATTTATTTACTAAACAAAGTTATCAAAGAAGGCGACGTTAGCAAAAAGATAGTTACATCAGACATATTGTGCACATATCCGAATCTCACAAACTAAGCAGCAAAAGAGGATAGTCAGTTTTGTGAAACTGACGTGTGGCTTTCAAAATACCATCAATGTTTGGTTTGGAATTGCTGCATCCAATCAAGAGAATTGCTTTCAAATGTTCATCAGTCAATCTCATTCGATGTGGTGACTTCACAGACTTCTTTTTTGAAAATGTTAGCTCACAGACATATGTTGTTCCAAACAATAATGTCATACCAGCGGCAAATTTCTTAAGTTTCTGAAACTCAACATCAGGTAAGCTGCGGTACTTCCTTCTCAATGAGCTCCAACTGTAATTCAACTAGCACACCATTAAGGTTACAATCAAGCGGATTCTGGAACAGAAGGATGTCACTCTCAAATCTGTCAAGATCTGAAAATCTCTCCAAACTCTTTGAAACAGTGAAAATGAGAAAGGCTTTCTCCTTCTAGTTATGCTTCCAACAATGGCAGCTTTCTTCGAAATTCTTTGATGGTTCTGTATAGATCACAGACGAGGTAATCCTTTTCCTGAAGTTTCAAGTTCAGTTCATTCATATCGACCAAAATTGACAACTTTGACAGCCAGGAAGGATCTGACAGCTGTGAATCAGCTTTATCTTTTTCAGTGAGGAAAACATCTATTACGTTTCGGAGCTTGTAAAAACGAAGCAGGACTTTACCGCAGCTGAGCCACCTGATTGATATGTGATAAGGCAAGCCACAGAATTCAGAATCAATTTCTTCAAGAAAAGCCTAGAACTGACGGTGAATGAGTGTATGTTCCCGAATGAAGTTTACAGCAGAAACTACTGATTTCGGAACACAAGAAATATCTAAATCTTTCCCACAGAGTACTTGCTGTTGTACGATGCAGTGTATGAACAGGGCACCCGGAATTTGCAAATCTTCCAAATGAGTCCTGATCTGCCCCAACAGACCCTTCCTCACTCCAGTCATGTTTTTTTCCCTCATCAACTGTAACACCTCGAAGCTGCTTCCACCGAAGATTATAGTCTTGGAAAATTGTTTACACATCCACGAAAATGACTTTCCCAGCTGTTGTTCCATGCATGCTGCAAACGGACGCCAACTCTTCCGTTATCTGAAAGTCCAAATTGACACCACAAATGAACACAAGAAGTTGTGATGTTCTCGAGGGATAAATAGACTCATCCAGAGCCAGAGAACACTCCAAGTTCCTAGCTTTCTCGCGTATCTGTAGCACTATGTTCTCTCCAAGTTCTTATGTTCTCCACACAACTGAACTTGCCGAAAGGCTGATAGTTCCAAACATATCGGCTTTCTCAGGACACAAGTCATTTGCTGCTTCGATCACACACACTGTTTAATGACGTTGCCATCAGTAAACGGTTTTCCTCGTTCTGCCATCTTATGCGCTGTTTTGTAACTGTACGAGTGACAGATTCATTTTCAGAAAATTTTCTCGTGAAAAGAGTTCTTTGCGTTTCAAAACCACGTTTAATGGTCTCATACTTCCCAGAGCGTAATTTTCCAGAAAACTTTTAATATGTTGATGGATGGTTTGTTTCGTAGTGACGCCGAAGATTGTACACTTTCAAAACGGCAACACTTTCGCTGCATATTATGCAGCTGATTTTCTGGTCCTTTGTTTCCACAAAGAAGTACTTTACTCCTCACTCGGCGTCCACTTTTCTTTTCCCACTAGCCATAATTAAGGGTGAAGTACACGGGATCTGAAAATGAAAAAGACATTACATTAGAAACATAATTAAAATCCTATTGAAACACAAGTAAAGCAGAGGACTAGGGATCACTGGTGAAGCTACAGCTCATCAAAGGTACATATACAGTTTATAGGTACCTTTGTGTAACCGCACAGAGATGATAGAGATAATAGCACAACGCCGACAGTTCATGGGTCGTAGAAGAAGAGAGGAATAAGAAGACAAAGAGAATTTCATTCTATCTCTACGGCTAACAAGAAAAAACAACGATTTAGAGATATCAGAAGAAATTCAGGTCAGTGTAAAGGGAATCAGAATAATGTAATTGTAAAGATACAACAACATCTGATTAATAATGCCAATGCCCTAATAAATAAAATTCATGATTAGATGCAATGACAAAATAGGCATCCCCATGAATAAACATACACATGATCATCCTTCACAGTACAATTGATATTCCATCACACCTTGGGTAGTCATCCAACACAGTACTAGTTATCTTCCATCACAGCATGGGTAATCATCCAACACTGTAACTGTAGTCTGATAAACAACACCAACAATTATCAGACAACAAGATGGAACAAAGGTCATTCATTCAGTAGCATGTCCTTTGCAGAATCTCGCTTCCATAACAACCTTCCGGAAAACCTCTCGATCATAAGCAAGATATCCCGCTTCAGATACATCTATCTGGAGAGCATCCGCAACATCCTGCACCCATCTTCTCTTTGGCCTTCCTCTTCCTCTCTTCCCAGGCATATATCCCTCCATTATTGTTCTCAGGCACAGACATAGCTATTATATTTCTATATTCCTATTTAAACTATGAAGGTTCGTTCAAAACTCACCCCACAGCAGATAATCGTCAATCCACAATCAAGATCCTCTTGGATCTTTTGGATCTTCACAGGGCCTGTCTACCCTCTCAACTGCGGTCTGGAAAACAGTGGCTACGCTCGGCCGTGACTGGGGCATGTTCGCCCATCTACTTAGTAGTCGCTCAGGGGTTTAAGTTCAAACCCTCTGCTGTAAATTAGACATTAGCATCTCTTCGGTCTAAGTTGTTCCCAATGCCATAGAGGCGGGAACATGGCTTTACTGGGCTGTTATAGGCACGCCAACACAACATCCCAGCATCCTATACATTTTTTACCAGGGTATCAAGGGATATGCTGCTACTCCATACTCTTGTAGAATCGCGGCAGGCGGCTTCATGTGGTAATAGAATATATCTCATAATAAGGTTGGCGAAATTTATAAATAGGGCCACCTAAATAAACAACCTTGTGCAGCCAGGAGGTCTCCGCACGTGTGAAGATCTCCTATTATTCTAAACATAATATTTACATTAAAATTGTATCACAACGTCTCGTGTTTCATAGTTATATCAAGCAAGTTCGAGTACCGACGGCGGGCCGGATGAAATGACATCGAGGACCGGATCCAGCCCGCGGGCGTATCTTGGTGATCCCTGTTCTAAGGCATTGATCTTTTCTGTTGTGATGTTGTCAGAACGGGAGTCCTGCCAGTTTTCATATGATTAAAAGCATTCTGAACTTCTATCTTCATGATTGATGGTCTTTCATTGTTATTTCGAATATCATACTGTTCTTCTCTTGTATCATCATAAAGGTGTTTCGCATAATCTGACCATACTTGTAAAACCTGAACTTATTCTATTATAATTTTTCCATCTTTTATTTTTAGGCAGCCTGTTGATGTAACATGTTCTCTAATTAGTAAGCGTCTGAATTCTTGCGTGCAATAATTTGATATCCTAACTGTTGTGTTGTTTTTCAATTTCTATGCAATTTTTCTTGAGCTATGCAACTTTTGCTTCCTTACATAATGTTTTGACTTTTCTGTGAATCTCTCATATTTGTCAAGATTGTGTCTTCTTGTTTCCTGTAGTTGTAAAATTTCTTCAGGCCTCCAATTCTTCCATCTACTTTCTTTAATTTTGGAATAGTTGTTTCTGCGGCCAAACTGATTGAATTCTTCAACATTTCCCACTGATCATCCACACCTTGAAATTGGATCTCTAGATCAGACTCTATGTAAAATCTGTTTTTTACTTCTATGATGAAATTGTCTTGTTAGTTAGTTAGTCTTTCCTCTTGAGCCTAAGGCGGCGCATAGGGCAGAAGTCCTGTCTCTTCATGCCTGGCGGTTCGCTGCTGTCTGTTGTAGATCTTGGATATTTACTTGGCCATTGAATGAGCCTTCTCTAATGATGGTTCTACGCAGGGTCTCTCTTGGTCTTCCCCGTTTTCTTTTCCCTACCGGTGACCATATGAGGGCTTGGTAGGGGAGTCTTGTCTTGTCCATTCTGAGTACATGGCCGATGTAGTTCCAACGGCGTCTTCTTATGAAATTGGATACTGTATCTTGCTTAG
Organism: Cepaea hortensis; assembly: GCA_963921405.1. NCBI lineage: Eukaryota > Metazoa > Mollusca > Gastropoda > Stylommatophora > Helicidae > Cepaea > Cepaea hortensis. The sequence goes on along the minus strand of CAWUFQ010000351.1, from coordinate 35,501 downwards.
TCTCTTGTCTTATTTGCGAATTGGTTCTGAAGTCTGTCCAGTGGATGTTTAGAAGTCTTCTAAGGCATTTGTTCTCAAAATTGTCTAATTATTTATCTAAAGCTACCGTTGATTTCCAACTTTCACATCCATACGTTAACACTGGAATCACACAAGAGTTGAAGATTTTAAGTTTTGTGTGTTTGCTGAGTGTCTTTGACTTCCAGATGTTTGACAGTTTATTGAAGGCACTAGATGCCAGTGCGATTCTAGATGATATTTCTGGTGTTGAGTCCCCTGTAGATGTCATTGCTTCCTAGGTATGTGAAGCTGTTGACTTTTTCAAGAACGTAGCTGTTCAATTTGGTGTCATCTGAACTGTTGGTAAGATCAATAGTCTTTGTTTTTGTGGTGTTAATTTGGAGACCAATTTGCCCTGAAACATTTTGGAGGTGGTTTATTTTCTCTTGCGCATCCGGGTGTGTTGAACTCAAAAGCACTATGTCGTCGGCAAAGTCCAGGTCTTCGAGAATTTTGTCAACCCAATGGATACCCATATTTGTGTCATTTGTGCATTTGCGCATGACCCAATCGATAGCTATCGACAGATATATAATCGATAGCTAAATTGCCTTGTAGCATTTTTCAATGTACACATATCATATTTAGTGTTTTCTGGTGGATACTTGACTTTAAATTTTCAATGTGCACGTACCATATTTAGTGTTTCCTGGTGTATACTTGACTTCCATCTTTCATTGTGCACATATTGTATTTAGTGTTTGCTAGTGTATACTTGACTTTCTTTAACTTTACCTTCAATGTTAATGTTATCAATCTTTGATCACTATAACCGTCAGCATTTGGAACTGTTTTTGTGACTGTTAACGCATTTTGAAATCTTCTGCTAATCAGGATGTATTCAATCTGGTTTATAATCTTGCTGCCAAGACACCTCCATGTCCATAATCTTATAGGATATTGCTTAAACCAGATGTTTCCGACAATGATTTCATGCGTTTTTGCCCATTCTACAAGTCTGTATCCTCTTTCTTTTCGTTCTTCCAAACCATGTTTGCTTACTGTGCATTGTCGCGGAATTCTTGGAGTTGTCGATCGATTAAAGACTGTCGCGCCATTCGTCTACAGGCAGCCGCCATTCTTTGGTGTTGGGGACAGACTGTCCTGATGAGAGTCGGCAAGATCTTTTGTTGTGGGGGAAAGATTTCTCCAGATCACAAGCCGGCAAGACTTTTTGGAATACCTGGAACAATTCCCCAGATCAAAGCGGGACAGCCGCCCGGTTGTTTACATCGAGTTGGAAAAAGAGAGAAAAAAATAGTTTCTCGACGCCTAGTGTCTAGTCAGATTTGTGACGTCATTCAAATACAGTTTTAAAACAGTCTGGACAAGAGAGTAGCCCAAATGTTGTGAGGCAACAAGGACGTGTTTGATGTTCCTGTTATGATTATGGAAAGAGACCATGGTGTCTTATGTTGATTTACATCGGCGGACATTTGTCCATTGTGTGATTTAGTGGTCTCGATTTCAGACGGGAATAAATATATGGTATTTAATTAAATAGACCCAAATTATATGATTCTTAGGAGTCGAGCGTAGTAATGTTCGTTGTGAGAACTTATTATAGGCAGCAGTAGGCTATTGCGTTGCTTAACCTAGCTAGTGTGAGATATCAATTAACTCAGTGAGTTAATAACAAGGTAGAGGGGTGATATTCGTGGGGATAGGGGAAATGTCAAATGGTAGGATCTTTCAGTAGATTATCTACTGGGTATCTGCGCTTTTCCTTTAGTCTTTCCTTGTCTTACCATGACTCAGACCGATGTGATGAGCTCCTCTGCCTTATGACAGAGTTAGTTCTCTGATTAATTATCTGAGTGCGGCCGTTGGCCTACACTCACCTAGTGAAGGTCGGAATCGGTATGCTCTCACCGGATGTTCTCTCTTCAACAGGTTCCACTATGTTTTCCAAAAGAAAAGCTAGCAGACAAGTCATAGAACAAGATTATGGCTCGATCATTGAAGGCAGTTTTTACTCAGCGGCCTTTGCACTGGGCCCATAACCCAGAGGGTCTGCAAGAATCTGGCCTCTGCTGAGCAGGAACCGACGATCATCTAAGAGTGATTCCTCCGTGGTAGTTCTCATCATATTAAAGTGAAGATACTTACAATACCACCAGTAACAGGGACAAGAGTATTTATATAGAGAAATTAACAATTAAAATTGCGTTTTCCAAATGGTGAATTCCTGTGAGAAATTAACAATTAACATTGTGTTTTTCCAAATGGTGAATTCCTGTGAGAAATTAACAATTAACATTTTGCTTCAAAGTGACAGTAAACATTTATTTTACTGTACAAGGATTATCAGATCATAGAACATTTAGTGACATATTAGTTACACTGTGTGTATCGGATTCATGATCAGTATTGGACTAAAGCCACCATTGGTGACCAGGCATCCGAACTATCCAGGAGCCACTAGAGGAAGTCGACACCTGGCCGGAGTGACGCATCATTTGGTGAGGTCCTTCTGTACTTGATCTATGGTGTTGTTGTGTGGCCGGTACTGTGATGAAAGCAGACTTTGATCCTGAGCTGTTCGGTCTGATTCGGCATACACCCTAGATTATACGACAGACATTCTACACACACATTTTGCACATACCTGAGACTGTTCTTTAATAAATTAATTTGTTATTTTGTTAGTAGCTAGAGTTGTGTAGTATGTTTTGGAAAAGAATGAGAGGGGGCATGGTCCAGTGGTAAGAGAGAGAGAGAGAGAGAGAGAGAGAGAGAGAGAGAGAGAGAGAGAGAGAGAGAGAGAGAGAGAGAGAGAGAGAGAGAGAGAGAGAGAGATCGAAAGACTGATTGGGTTTTGTGGACAGAGATCCATGAGATCCTCAAGATAATAATAGGGAGTTAAAAGAATGTGGGTGTTGATTCCCCTCACCCCAGGGACGACACTTATTACGACATGCATCCATCGCCTTGATCTACCACTTTCGCATTGAAGTAATCCATTATTATATTTATTTATAAATGTTTACGTTTCTTCAAAGCATTCTCCGTGTCATTATAGAATTCCTCTATATTATCTCCACTACTTTCTCCTGTTAGAATATGTATATGAATGACTTTTATGACAAAAGGTCTGCCGATTGATTTTACCAATAGAAGCCTGACTGACACTGCCCAATATCCCTTTACAGATGTTGATGTTTGTAGATTCAAGATAATCGCTACACCTCTTTACCTTTCTTCTCCTCCAGAATATGTAATCTTAAAATCCACCGCTGTCTTAATGCCTGTCTCTTTCCATCTCGTCTCACATATTCCTAATATATTACTGAAGCCGCTCAGCGCGGCCCTGAATTATGATTATGCGGAACTGATGAAACTTCCAGAATCTGTTGCGTGGCAGACGCATGCTGGATAATTTAGCTGGTCAAAATTGAGAGCGCATTTCGCCCGGGCATGTCAGTTCGGAGGCAGCCTTCACTCAAGACGGGCGCGTCAGCCCAAGTAGAGAGGGAGAATGTAATCGTCCCCCTCACACCATCCCCAGTCAAGAACATGCCTGAGTGACAAGTGTGACCAGGCCGTGTCATAGATACCCATCCGTCAGGTGCCCAAACCTGCACGAAAATGAGAAACGGTCAACCAAACCGTCCAAAGTATGCCTGGTGGGACAATGTCTGCATAACATCCCTCTAAAATGCCTAAGGATGTAACTCCTTAATGATAAGAAGGAACAAGCCTGGGTTTTTATTTTTGCTTATCCTCAAGTTTCCTCACCTCCAATTTTCCCTCACCCCACAATGTCCCCACCCCCACCCCCCAACTGATCCTATAGTTGAGCTTTCCATACCTTAGATTGTTACAGTATGGTTGGAGGTGTAGTTCCTGGTTTGACCTGTTTGAGCTTTTCACAATTATGTTTATACTTCTATTTTTGAAGCTGTGGTCCTGTTATATTAATGTGTCCCAGTCAGTTTGGGGATGTGACTTTCTCTGGTGGCATTAGGCACAATATTGGATTTGACTGAGGCACTGTGGTGTGGTAAAATCTGAAGCTCAATCCACTGATTTCTGCTGTGAACTACAGTGATCCTTAGTGTTGTGTTGTGTTGTGTGTCTCAGTATGGTGAGTCCCGCCTCCACACTGTAAGGCTCTTCCTCAGATATAGAGTTGTGTTACTTTCCATTTCCCAAGTAATGGTCTCTCTGTTGTCCAGTCCTGGTCAGCCGGCTGTATAGGTATCGTAGCAGGGTCCTAGGAGCACCCTGTAGGCTCGGCCACACCTGGCAGAGGTCTGGCTATATGTTGCAGACTGCCTGTAATGTTGTAAGTGATGTGAAGAATCAATTGTCTTTGTCAATGGGAGTTATGCTTTGGGAATTTGTGCTACAGTATTTGACAAAATAAAGACTCATGCATATTGTTTTTATCTTGTTTGTCTAGTTCTTGTTGTTAATGGTGTGTTATGTTTGGTCTTTGTTGTTCAAGTGATGTTAATAATTATTTGTTCCATTCATTAATGTTGGATTAGCCCATCTCAGAGATCTATTGTCTGGAATATGCATTAAGGCATAGTTCCCCGCTAGAGTCCTGAAGTTCTTCTGTCTTAAGTCTATTCTTTTCTTGTTAACCGTGGAGATAAGATTCTCTCTGTCTTCTTTGGATTCTTCTCCTCTCCTATGGCCTATAAGCATCAGTGTTGTGCCTTATCTCATATCTTTCTCCTTATACGGTTACATTACTATTCTGTCTTCCCATGTCTTGTTTGATGCTATCCAATTTTCCGTCTTATTCACTTAAAGTACGAACATCCCATGTTGCAAATGTCAGTGTTGCTGTCCTTTTCTTGTTATGTTCTGTGATTTTACGAATCATGATAAACTATGCATCACTAAAGAAGGGTAGCTTGCCGTTGCTTTCCTTCCTGGCAGTGACCATAATGGCCGCTGAACGTATCCATTGTCTCGTTAAAGAGATCCTCTGCCTACCGTCGCGAAACTTGAGACCATACCTAACAACTATCTGTCAGTTGCCCTCAATATTCCATCCATCACCTGGATTCCATGGCTTCTTGTGAAAACATTCCTAAAACGGTTACGGACATCAGAACATCTTCACCAGAAAAACACAAAACAGCGCCCCTCTGTGAAAAAAAAAAAAACAACAACACACATCACCGTTATGTCGTCGCAATTTTACCGGGCGCTTATATATTATCAAGTGGCTATGAAGTGGCGTCTCTGTCTTTGGTTTTCTGGATCAACTCTGCTGATGATATTTCTCCATGCCACCGTCTCAATTCATCCTGCATCGTTTATCTTGGTCTGCCTCTCTTCCCCTCGATCTTTCCAGTTGTCACGATGTTCTCCAAAGCCCCTCTTCTCTTAACGTTACCTAAGAAAGATGTTTTCTCTTTCTAATTGTTGTATATAATGTTCTAGCTTCACTTACCTCTTTCAAGCAATCGTTGTTAGTTACTCTGGCAGTCCAAGGAATTCGCAACATTCGTCTCAGGAATCACATCGTTGTTGCTTCCAAGATCTTTATAATTTGTTTACATTCCAAAGATTCGCTGCCATACAGCAAAACAGGTTCTATATAGCCCTTCAGCACTCTATTTCTTACAATCAGTGGTAATGACTTATTGCATAAGATACTCTTCATTTTCTGAAATGCAGCTTTTGCTTGCCCCATTCTGCTCGTAATCTTTGTTGTGCATCTTCCTTCTGATGTTACAAATGCTCCTAGGTATGTATAAATTATCCACTTGGTTAAGCATATTCCCTTCTATTTCCATTTCACATTTTTATGTCATCTTTTTCTTTGATATCACCACTGTTACTGTTTTCTTGATACGTATCAAAGTCGAGTCAAATCTTCACCATCTGTTACTACAATGTCTAACAATTGTTGTAGATTTTTTGCATTGTCCGCCACCAATACTGTGTTACTGTGTAATCTGCATAGCGTATGTTGTTTACATTATAGTAGCTGATCCCGATTCTATCCTAGCAGAAGCTAATAAAGTCTATACACAGTTCTGTGGGATGGCAGGTAAATGTAGCTGGTGTTTTCCAAGGTGTCATTAGGTGACAGCAACATCGAACTTTATATTCTCGTTCGTCAGGTGGCGCTAGGTGTCTCATGCGCATGCGCAGTGTATAAAAATGGCGACTGTACTTATGGAGTGTACAACCAAAGAGCAACATGCTGTGGTGCGTTTTATTGTGGGCAATAGGAAGGTGGGACGTTCTGAAACATCTAGTTTCAAGTTGTTATCATATTTAGTTATTTTTCTACAGCCATTTGTGACTTACTTATTGACTTCCCCTCGTGTGTGTGTGTGTGTCCGCGTGTGTGTGTGTGTGTGTCCGCGTGTATATATATATATATATATATATATATATATATATATATATATATATATATATATATATATATATGTGTATATATATATATATATATATATATATATATATATATATATATATATGAGAGAATGTTTGTTTGTTTGTTTGTTTGTTTGTTTGTTTGTCCTTTGTGCATTCCCGACTGAGATGAAATTTTGTACAGATGTTATTTTCACTTCCGAGGATCCAGCTGAAATAGTTTAAAATCAATTTTTAATTCTTACACGAAAGAAAAAGGCATTACGAGCTTCAGAAACAGACGAGCAACGGGAACGGGAGCATCAGAAACAGATGAGCAATGGGAACGGGAACGGGAGCATCAGAAACAGACGAGCAACGGGAACGGGGACAACAGAAACAGACGAGCAACGGGAATGGGAACGGGAGCATCAGAAACAGATGAGCAACGGGAACGGGAGCAGGGGCCGAACGCGTACTCTGGGCGCTTAGAGAAATGTATGTGAATGTATAATGACTACTTATATGAAGTCAATGAGACGCTCACCTCCAGGGTCTGGTTCGTCTAGTATATATATATATATATATATATATATATATATATATATATATATATATATATATATATATATATATATATATATATATATATATATAATGCATATATATAATGCAATGTATGTATGTCTGTCTGTATGTATGTATGTTATGTATGCGTTCGCGAACGGTCCATCCGATTGAGATGAAATTTTCTACACATCTTCTTCTCATTCCGGTGCTGCCAACTGGCATAGTTTGTTAGTTTACAAACAGTTATTGACGTAATAAAATTTAATTTTGTAATTACATTGTAATTTATATATAGCGAGGGGACTTAACTTAAGAAAAGTTCTTCTTCTTCTTCTTCGTTCATCCGGAGTTTTTTTTCGGACGTGATTGCGTTGTGCCTGTTTACAGCAGAGCTGCGTTCTTGCGCCGTTAGGCCAACACATCCGACTTCTGCGGGCATTTGTTGACCGGGTTAACCTTCCCGGGGGTTTCTTAGGACGTTAGACTCTCACTGTTGTGGTGTTATCTCCCATCCCAGCTGGCCCATATAGAACAGCCAAAGGCATCCTGGTCGGCCCTCAAGGGAAGGCAGGGGCAGACCATGGGCATTCCCCGCCATCCAAGGAGGCTTCCATAATTGCAGAGCCATCACACACCGCTCTGGTACTGGGCTCACCCAAGGAATCGTCACGTCCTGCACATGGCTGCTTAGCCTCACTTCCGTATATTGGGCCTTCCGTTCACCATAGGCTGTTCTTCCAGAAGCCAGAAGAATGCAGTTTGCAGATGACATCCACACAGTGATCTTTCGATTCGGACTTTCCACGTAATGGATTTGCTATCCAAGCAATATTTCATTTTGTGCCTCTAGGACACTTTTTCCACCTTTTTTGAAGCCCACACAGTGAGCTTTCGATTCGGACTTTCCACGTAATGGATTTGCTATCCAAGCAATATTCCATTTCATGCCTCTGGGAGGCTTGTGTAACCGACATGCCTGTGGTAATGAAGTGTGGCAGTCTTAATACTTCTTCATGTACATTTAAATGTCAATCTGAATACAGTTAAAGTAAGCTGCAGTCGACTTGAGCTTGTTGATATCTCCATAGAGCTTGTCCTCGAATGAAGCAGGTGTGGGCCAAAATATATTTCTCTGTTCTGCATATATTGGGCACTCTTGCAGCAAATGTTTAGCTGTCATTTTACCAGTTCCACAATTACATTCATCTGTATCTCCTATCTTTAGTTTGTTGAACAAGTGGTATTTCAACCTGTTGTGTCCTGTGCGGAGTCTGAAGATTGCTACTTGTTCTCTTCGGTCGAGTTTGTAATATGCATCATCCAACTGGTGGCCTGGATGCTCTGATTCCCATTTGGTTCTATAAGTGCTTTTTATCAACCTCTTTGCCTCATTATAGGTTATGTCTATGTCAGGCTGTGGTAGTCGTCCGCCCTCTTTTGCCAGTCTGTCAGCCTCTTCATTTCCAGGTATACTGCAATGTGATGGTATCCACTGTATTACAACTTTTTTGGATTTCTGGCATAGACCATGGAGTGCTGCTCTTAGGTCATCTATTTATGTGCTGTTATTGCTCTTCAGTATTGAGACAGCTGACTTTACATCTGTAAAGATAGCTATTTGCGTCTCTTTATTTTCCTCCATCAAGAGCAGTTCTGCTGCAGTTTTCAGAGCCTCTACCTCCGCTTTGAAGTTACTTGAAAACTTTCCAGTTGCCACTGAATGTGTTTTTTTTTCACTCCAATTTTTAAATTTAGGAGAATTCCTCCTCCTCCATTCTCTACTGAATTTTTGGCTGATCCATCTGTATATGCATGGGTCCAATTGCTGCTTGGGTAATGTTCTTTTATGTAGTTTAGGGTTATTTCTCTTCTTTCGGTTTCATGCTGAGTGTTCTTTTTCTCAATACCAGGAATGTTTTCTATCATCTCAGGCAGTAGCTGCTGTCTCCAAGCTGGGAACTTGTCTGCATTGTAAATGGGTTTGACTGTTGATATGTTAAGTATGGGATCTGCCCTAATCTTTCGTTTTGCAGTTTCTACAAAGTTGCTACGCTTCAGTCTTCCCTTTCCAAAACCACTAAACCTTTTATACATAGGGTGGTCTGTCAATCTTCTAAATTTTTCAGCTTGTTGCTGGGCTCTGCTATCTCTTCTATCCTGCATTGGTTGTAAACAAGTGATCTTTTCTAGTTCATTAATAGGCGTTGTCTTCAGGCTTCCAGTTATGATTCGCATTCCTTGATTGTGGCCTCTGCTTATTTTGTTAAAGTTTGACTTAGCTGCTGTTGCCCAAGCTGCAATGCCATATTCCAGTACTGGCCTCACCCGTCCAGTATATAACTTCTTGAGAACTTTATCATCTGCTCCCCACGTTGTACCAGCAAGCTTTTTCATGATTGCCATTCTTTGCCTTGCTCTTGTTCGATTTTTCTCAACCTGTGTCTTCCATGTCAGGCGACCATCAAAGGTGACTCCTAGATAGTTTGGATTTTCTTCATGGCGCAATATTTTTCCATTCAATACCAGCTTAGGTTGCTGAGTTTTAGTTGAGAGGGAGAATACTGTGCATGTTGTTTTCTCCTCACTTATCTTCACTAGCCATGATTTTGACCAGTCCTCTTGCGCTAATAGGGCTTGCTGTATTCTGCTGTTAGCTGTACTAATATATTCTTCAGATGTCCATATGGCTAGGTCATCTGCAAAGGATGATGTGTGTACTCTGGCTGGAAAATTTTCCATGATGTCGTTTATATATGCTAGGAATAATGTTGGTGAAAGAACTCCTCCTTGGGGGACACCTTGCTCCAACAGCATCATTTTGCTGGTTTGTCCTTGTACTTTTGTCCTGGCAGTTCTGTTCTCAAGGTAGTGGCTGATCCATTTGTACATTTTCCCACAAACATGCATTTTTTGCAGTTTTACTTTCAGTCCTTCCTTCCATACTTTATCAAATGCTTTTTCTAAATCTATCCAGACCGCTAGTGTGTGCTTTTTCTCTTGGAAGGCATCCTCTATTTCCTGAGCTATATAGGTTATTTGATCTTCAGTGGATCTGTACTTTCTGAATCCTGCTTGGTGAGGTGGTAAGAGTTTGTTTTCTTCCAGATGCCATGTTAGCCTGCCATTGATAATGCGTTCCATTAATTTTCCTACACAGCTAAGAAGACTGATAGGTTGATAGCCATTTGGTTCTTCCAGGTCTTTTCCTTTCTTTGGGACTGGTATTAGTATAGCTTCCTTCCATGCCTGTGGGACTATTCCCCTCTTCCAGCTGTAATTTAGGACTGCTAGTAGTTTCTTTTTTGCCTTAGTGCCTAGTCTTATTAGCATTTCATTTGTGATTCCATCCTTTCCTGGTGATGTCTTCTTTTTTAGGGTATTCATTGCCTGTTCCATTTCTTCCATTGTTAGATTTGCCATCATATATTCTGCTGCTGTCTCTGTATATCTATGATGTATCTGTTTATCTTTGATTGCTTTCTTCTGTTCGGCTGTAATATCAATGTGGTTTGCACTGGCATAGTGTTCCATTAGTGCATTTGCAGCCTTTTTTCCTGTAAGCAAGGCATTTCCTTTTTTAATTGTTATTTGTTTGTTTCTAGGTCCTTCATTGTTCATGGCTTTCACTAGTTTCCATAATTTGTTTCCATCCCTGTCAAAATTCAGATTTTCTGTTTTTTTCCTCCAACAATCTCTTGTTGTTTGATTTACTGTTCTTTTATATTTTGCTGAGATGGCTTTGAGAGAGATGTTCGCTTCAGTTGTTTGTTCTCTCTCTGCGGTCTTCCTAGCATCTTCAACTTTGTCCTCCAAAATTTGTAGTTCCTCAGTCCAGTATGGTTTGTAATTTTTCCTCGCTCCTCTTGGAATAGACTCAGTGGCCGCCTGTATTATTACTCTGTTTAGACTTTCCACCATTTGCTTCATGTTGCCATATCGTGTATTTATGTTTTCACAATATTTGTCTGTTAGTATGGAAAATCTGTCCCAATCTGCTCGTTTGTAATTCCAGCGGGGCAAAGGCTTTTGCTCCTGTGGAACATACTCCATATTTATTACAAGCTTGATTGGTCTGTGGTCACTACCTGCTAATTGGTCAAGCACATGGCGATCGATTTTGTGGAGGATGTCTCCTGTGCAGAAAGCTAAGTCTGGAGTAGAAGTGGTAATCCATCTTCTGGAGTAGAATCTCGGTGTGTCATCCGCTTTGTTGAGTAGATGGAGATTTTAGTCTATTTCCCAGTCCACCACTTCATCTCCTCTTTTGTCAGTATCTGGGTATCCCCATCTTTCTGAGCGGCTATTAAAGTCTCCGACAACAATGCAATTTGTGTCAGTTATTTTCATGTTTGAGAGTGTAAGATCCTTATCTGCCGGGCTATACAGATTGTAAATTCTTAATTTCACGTCCTTTATCATTATATCAACACCTATAATTTCCGTTTGGTTGTCAGAGATCACAGATACTTCGCTGCAAGGTATTGTATTTCGTGTAAGTATTAGAACTCCTCCTTTGTGTCCTTCGCGGTCGGAACGTGTGGCCTGATATCCCTCGACTGAAAATGTGCGATTGGCGTTGAGGTGTGTCTCTTGAATGCATGCCACATCTATTCTATCTTTATGAAGACGCTGTGTTAGGGAGGCTTTCTTGTTATAAACTCCTTCGGCATTCCATTGTAGTATGTTGAGAGTCCGGGGTGTTTGGTCAATAGCTCTTAACCTACTCCTCTGTGCCTTGACTCCACAGCACAGGGGAAGGTGACCACCAGTAGTCATGGGTGGACCCCCTCGAGGCAGGGGGCCCGGCACTATCACCGCCTGATGGGACTTCACGGGATTAGTACCATAACGATTAATTTTCATCTGTGGCATCATGAAATGATAAAGTTACGTTGCACTTCTTTGTCAAGCCTGTGGCTCAGTACATCCGATTTCGACAAGCATTTGATCGGGATGCTTTCCCTAGCCTTTGACTGTCCCCAGTCTACCTACAAGGCAGCAGGTTTGTACGTCTCTTCGTCTGGTCCCTCTCCCTTGACCTGTCCGACATGGGTGACCCTACCAGTAGCTGTGCTACCGTCGGCATAGCTCTTGGGGTCATTGGAACGCGCAAGCCCCTCTACCTCGTCAAGGTGGACGCACGGCAGAGAGGTATATCTCAATTTATATATAGCGAGGTGACTTAACTTAAGAAAACTTATATCAACGGACATAACTTTTAAAGTCATTGCTATATATAGTAAAAATTAAAATAATTGTTGCATATTTCTCAAATAGGTGGAGTTTTTTTCTACAGTTATCTACAGGCATATGCGTTATAATATATAATGATAAAATCTTTAAGGCATTTTCAAAGTTTTCATAAACATAATGCATCTATTTAAATAGTGAATATTTTCTAACTCATGTTTTTATTGATTATTTGGTTGTTTCGGGATTTGAAATTTAAATATTGAGCACAACCCACAACTGGCAAGGCCGATCGTACTATGGTATGAACCTAAGGCCCATCCACGTCAATATGGAAGCACTATACTCGTCTTTATACTCATCTTTTTATGTTTAAAGAATTTATCTACAGTCATGTAGGAGTTTAAAACAGTTTTCTTTAAATATAATGGATTTATTTTAGATACGTTAGAAGTTTATTTCTGTACTAATTTGGGAGAGAAACTTTTGAATTAATCGAAGGATTTGATGGTGACCTAACAGCACATTCAGCACTGAAATTGCCGTTGAATATGCACATCACTGAGACACCGACATGCAATATCCGAATAAATTCTGGAATGGGTAAAGTACTCCAATCATGTCAACTCATTATATGGGACGATGTACTATGGCGCACAAAAAAGCATTGGAGGCGCTTCATCGTACACTACAAGATTTCAGAGGAAATGAACAGCTCTTCGGTGGCGCACTTATTTTATTGTCTGGTGATTTTCGACAACCTCTACCAGTTATACCACGTTCAACATTCGCTGATGAACTTAATGCATGTCTGAAATCATCAGCTTTATGGCGACACGTTCAGAAATTGACTTGGAAGACCAATATGCGTGTACAACTACAACATGATGCATCCACAGAACTTTTCGCAAAAACAATTGTTGGATATTGGGAATGTGAAAATGCCAATCGATGAATCCACACAATGTATTACGTTGCCAACAAACTTCTGTAAAATCACAGCAACTATAGACGAATTGATTGACAAAGTTTTCCCAAATATCGCACGGAATCACAAAAATCATCAATGGCTCAGTGCACGTGCTATATTAGCAGCCAAAAACAACGGTGTCAATGCCATCAATTGCGTCATTCAAAACGAAATACCAGGCGAAGCGACAACGTATAAGTCCATAGATTCCATGATGAATCAAGACGACATTGTCAATTATCCAACTGAATTCTTGAATTCACTTGATTTGCCAGGCATACCGCCGCACGTTTTAACATTGAAAATTGGCGTGCCTATCATTCTTCTCCGAATCATCAATCCGCCTCATATTTGCAACGGTACCAGGCTTGCAGTCAAAAAGATGATGAACAATATCATCGAAGCTACAATTTTGAATGGGAAATTTAAAGGAGAAGATGTACTGTTGCCTCGCATCCCAATGATTCCAACAGACATGCCATTCGAATTCAAACGCCTGCAGTTTCCGGTGCGAGTTGCATTTGCCATGACGATCAACAAAGCACAGAAACAATTGCTACGAGTGTGTGGACTAAATTTGGAAAATCCGTGCTTCATGCATGGACAGCTATATGTGGCTTGCTCACGCGTTGGAAAACCTTGGGATTTATTCGTGTACGCACCAGACAGAAAAACAAAAAATATTGTTTATCAAAAAGCACTACATTAGACATCAAATTTGGTGTTCGGCCATAACTTGAAAAGTATACGACAACATAAAAAAAAAAAAAAAAATCCTAGCATTAAGCGAAATTTTCTAACTGAATCCAATAAATTAGCTGCGAGGGCCCAGGGGCCGAACGCGTACTCTGTACGCTTAGAGAAATGTTTTTCAATGTATAATGACTACTTATATGAATTTAATGAGACGCTCCCCGCCAGGGACTGGGCGAAGCTGGGCCGGGTCAGCTAGTGTGTGTGTGTGTGTGTGTGTGTGTGTGTGTGTTTATAACAGAGCCAAATTGGCGCACCTTGGTTTGGCCTGTTAAAGCAGTTTGACTCAAGCAACTGCCGGAACTCTAGCTGTAACAAAGAGATCTGATGCTATTTGTAGTGTAGCAGCCAGCTCGGTTTGTGAAGGCAGGCACTTTATCCTTGTGTATTTAGTTTTGTGGCCAGCCCGCCTTGAGACGAGATATGTGGGGTTTCCCATATGTTCATCAGTGAACAACCATGTCCTAGGAGAAAGCTGGAAGTTTAAAATGTTTAATTTAATAAAGATTTATTAAATCGCAACACACGCCATGTTACTAGCAATGTCAGAGTTATCGAACTTTGCCCTTTAGGGGGAGGGTTGATTTCCCGTACTTTTTCTTGCGTCCAACGATTCACTTCCGGTTGTTACCATGTCCGGATATATTTGAATTAAACGAAAGCAGCGTGGTTCGACGAAAGTGGAAACTATCCTGGTATTTGCAGGGTAGGTCCTTCTGCTAACAGGCAAAATTTTGAGGCCGAGAAACTGTTTTTTCTTGAATTTGTTGGAGTCTATTCACGAATAGTAAGCTAATGTGTCTTATAAATCCTGCATTAAAAAGAATCCTTAATTTTGTTTGTTGCATTTTTGAATTCCCCTTCAATTTTACATAAATGTTAAGAGTTTCAACATTGCAAGTGTTTGCTGGTGTTCAGGAAAAATATTTAGTGACATGGCCATGGCCGTCATAACACAAAATTCAAGATTGCGGCCCCCATACAATAAACTATAGCGGACCTGTATTTATTTATAATTAGAGCTGGTAATTTAACTACTAAAGTTAAACAGAATACAAGTGTCATTTGTAGCAGTACTGTATCTGTGTAGAATATGTGTCTGAACCAAGAATATAATAGCATCGTGCTCCTGATTCGGTCTAGCCTTTGACTGCCTGTCTTCAGTCTACCTGCAAGGCAGCAGGTGTGTGTCTCTCTTGGTCTGGTTCCTATCCCTTGACCTGTCCGACATGGGAGACCATACCAGTAGCTGTGCTACCGGGGGCATAGCTCTTAGGGTCATTGGAATACGCAATTTCCTCTACCACGACAAGGTGGAGATACGTCAGAAGGTCCCCCAGTTCCGAAAACCAACTGCTTCCTTGGATGTGGTAGCCGTTTCTCATGCTCCCTCTCCAGAACCGAAACCTGAGTCCCCGTTTCCCATTACAAACATGGTAGGCATGTCACATACCATCGATTTGATAGGGCATGCATTTGAAAGAAGCGTCGCCGGCACGTAAGGCCGTGCGATCAGCACAAAGTTATCCAGAGTCACCAGCGGGGACGCCGCTGCCCGCGAAGGGCAACGACGATTGGTTTTGAACTAATAAAAGCGCTCTTTCCGCAAGGGTCGGAGCTTGGTAAGCATGTATTAGCTCTAGAATGGCCACAATTATCCAAGTAGGATCGCGTCATCTAAGGAACCTCGACTGACTTAATGAGCCATTCACGGTTTCGCCTTGAGACAGTGTGAACTTAGACATGCATGGCTTAATCTTTGAGACAAGCATATGACTACTGGCGGGATCAACCAGATATCTATCGCACAGACCGACTATTCACGCAGACGCAGGCCAAGAGTAGCAATCGCTCAGCGATCTCCCTCTGTACCCTGTGATACATGAAAAACCACTGGACGCCTACCGACGAGCATTCAAGCTACGCCGGCAGGGATGAACGAAAAGTTATGCTTGCTTACTTACTGCAGGCCCACTACTTATCGAGACGTTGTCGCTCGGTCGTACAAATTTGCTCTTTTGCCCGCTCAAATCACGACTCTGGCTTCACAATGCGGTTACATTCTTCCTCACAGATATAGTATTTATATGATGTTGAGAAGGAGCGGCTATTCCAGTTTTGTGGTGTGGTGGAGGAAGTGGTATGTCACTAAAATGATGGTGAGAAAGAGGAGAAAATATGCCATTTACATGATGTTGAGAAGGAGGAGATATTCCAATTATGTGGTGATGTAGAGGAAGTGATGTATCACTAAAATGATGGTGAGAAAGAGGAGAAGATATGCCATTTACATGATGTTGAGAAGGAGGACATATTCCAATTATGTGGTGAGGTAGAGGAAGTGATGTATCACTAAAATAATGGTGAGAAAGAGAAGAAGATATGCCATTTACATGATGTTGAGTAGGAGGAGAAGATATGCCATTTACATGATGTTGTGAAAGAGGAGAAGATATGCCATTTACATGATGTTGTGAAAGAGGAGAAGATATGCCATTTACATGATGTTGTGAAAGAGGAGAAGATATGCCATTTACATGATGATGAAGCCGTCAAATATCATTCACTTTAAAGTCAACGTGGCCAAAGATTTTACGCTACTCGCGCTGAAACTTTCCCTTGTGACTGCGACAGAGGATTTGTTCCCTCATGCCAGTCATTTCCACTTAAATGTTGACTTCTCGTCCTTGACTTGTGGACGTAACGTACGAGTATCTCAGCAGACGGAGTGGGTTCGCCTGATGGCGAGGGACACTGAGAAAGCTAAGCCATACGTAAAACATCAGTTCAGTACATTCCTCACCAGTAGCAACTATAGGGTGTATTTTTAATGACTGTGCAGTGTTTGAAAATATTGCCGGTCCAAGTTTTGTATTCACCCTTTGTAAAGTTCATGTAACATAATAGGTAAATACAAAATTTGTACCGGCAATATTTTCAAACACTGCACAGTCATTAAAAATACACCCTGTACTAGTAATAGTACGGTTGTTGACTACGTTCAAGTTCAGAGCAAGGGACAGGAAAAACAAATTATATGAGGCTGAGGAGACACTATGGAATTCTTCGTAAACGTGTAATTATTGTATGCAAGCTTCAGAGGAATATCTTTTCTATTTATTTGTTATAAAACCATCGAAGAAAGATTGTAGAATAATATTGATAACAACACAACACACAAATTAATAAACAGTGGATAAAATATTATTTAGAACTTTATTTCCAAAAACTCATAACAGAAATCATTCTGATCCAACGAACACAAATTTTGTTATGGAGATCACAGTAAAATCACCGTATTGTTAGGTCAAATCAGTAATAATTTTCATAATAGCATACGAACGTGACAAACAAGAAAAATATACAATTATGTACAGTTCATATTCCTCTTCTGCTATAAATATTGTTGTAATAGTTCTCCCTGCTTTCTTCTTTTTTCCCATTTTAATATATTGTTTTTCCTCCTTCGACTTTTCCTCCTCCTTCTACTTTTCCTTCTCCTTCTCCTCCTCCTCCTCCTTCTTCTTCTTCTTCTTCTTCTTCTTCTTCTTCTTCTTCTTCTTCTTCTTCTTCTTCTTCTTCTTCTTCTTCTTCTCCTCCTCCTCCTCCTCCTCCTCCTCCTTCTTCTTCTTCTTCTTCTTCTTCTTCTTCTTCTTCTTCTTCTTCTTCTTCTTCTTCTTCTTCTTCTTCTTCTTCTTCTTCTTCTTCTTCTTCTTCTTCTTCTTCTTCTTCTTCTCCTCCTCCTCCTCCTCCTTCTTCTTCATCTTCTTCTTCTTCTTCTTCTTCTTCTTCTTCTTCTTCTTCTTCTTCTTCTTCTTCTTCTTCTTCTTCTTCTTCTTCTTCTTCTTCTCCTCTTCCTCCTCCTCCTCCTCCTTCTTCTTCTTCTTCTTCTTCTTCTTCTTCTTCTTCTTCTTCTTCTTCTTCTTCTTCTTCTTCTTCTTCTTCTTCTTCTTCTTCTTCTTCTTCTTCTTCTTCTTCTTCTTCTTCTTCTTCTTCGTCTTCTTCTTCTTCGTCTTTTTCTGCTTCTGCTGCAGTTTCCCCTTCATCTCCCATTGGACATAGGCCCTTAGCCAATTCACGTAAAGCCCTGTATGTATTTATTCGCGACTGTTTGAATTTTGAATCTGAAGTTTATACCGGATGAGATAGTCTCATGCCTGTCTCTTTAGTCGCCCTTTACAACATGCATGGTAGGAGAGTGTCACTATTCTTTGTTTCCCCTATTGTATCCCCTTTGTTTCCGCTTTTCTTTTTTTTTTTTATTGGTCTTTGTAACCGGTAGAGAAGTATTTGTATTGAAACGCAAATCATTTATGTGAATATATTATTAATATGTACTATTGTATTTCTTCTCCCCCGATGGTGTTTCCACCTTGTCGTGGTGGGGGAGCTTGAGTTTCTCAATGACCCTGAGAGCTATGCCGGCGGTAGCATAGCTACCAGCAGGGCCTCCCAAGCCGGACAGGTCAAAGGGTAGAGAACAGACAAAGAGAAACACCCTGGTCCTCCAGGTTGGGGGTTGAAGCGTGGGGTTAACATCCCCACCTTTGTAAAAAACCTTTCTTTGTTACGAAACAAATACATGAGCCTCGATATCGGACTACCAGACTATGCATGGAAGATACTTATAATATAGTAACATATAAAGGCAGGAAATCAGACCCCTTCCAAATAACATCTGGCTTGAAACAGGGTGATGCACTATCGCCGCTACTCTTCAATCTGGCTCTAGAGAAAGTTGTAAGGAAGGTAAAGGAGGAATGTGATATTGGAGGAACATCCAAGCTGCTTGGTTATGCAGATGATATAGATATTATAGGGCAAAGTGAACAAAAGACATTGGAAATATTGACTCACTTAAAGGGAAAAGCCCAATAGATGGGGCTGGTTATCAACCAAGATAAGACAGAATATATGGTAATTTCAAGAGACGGAATGGCTAGAAACTCTGGCCACATACAAATAGATAATATGACCATTAAAAGAACGGAAACATACAAATACCTGGGTACAATTTTCAACTGCTCCAACATCATAAGGGAAGAAATACAAACTAGAATCAACTCTGGAAATAAGATATACTATGCACTACAACATCTACTAAAATCAAAGGCGCTATCTCGTAACACCAAAATCACAATATACAAAACACTGATCAGACCAGTTGTGCTGTATGGCTCTGAAACCTGGAGTACAACGAAAGGAGACGAAGCCTTGTTACAAACCTTTGAGAACAAAATTTTAAGACGCATCTTTGGACCCATTAGGGATACACAAAGTGGAGAGTGGAAAAGAAGAAGTAACAAAGACATTTATGATCTGTTTAAGTCCCCGCTAATCACTGGTATCATGAAGGCTAATAGACTACAATGGCTGGGGCATATAGAAAGAATGGAAGATAATAGGGAAACAAAACTCGCTTACACTCAGGAAATAAATGACCGTAGACCCCGAGGTAGACCAAGAAGGCGGTGGAGAGATAATACATGTACAGACCTACAAGCACTTGGAATCAACGACTGGCAAGAGAAGGTCCACCAGAGAGACGAATGGAGACGGATTGTATTTGCAGCAAAGAACCTCAATGGCTCGGAACGCTGAAGAAGATTGTATTTCTTGATATTGTCTACACACATGTAAGTGTCTGTCTATTGTATTTATTGATATCGTCTAGACACATGTACCATGTCTTCCTTTTACACGTTTTTCCTAAACGATTTCCCCCAGCACACCTCTTAATCTGTGGTTGTTTTATATTTCTTGCAGCATATAAACTGACTGACCTTCACCTTACGCATTAAAGCTTTCTTTAGTTCCAGTTCTTTTGTTTCAATAACACTTTTTGCTAGTTCTCTTCCCCTGCCATAATATTTCTTCTAATCATCTATATAAGTACATTGCAATGATATGGAAACAGCAATGGTGCCTTCATATTGTTTATCAATGTCCGAGATGATGAACATTCTAAAGAACTGCAGATGTGTAAATAAACATTTTGAACAGGAGAGTGGAGATCAGCATGACCGAATGGATAAGAACTCTCGCCTTTAAACATCCGGTGTTATAATGCCGAGGTAGCGGGTTAAGCCCCTACACTGGTCATTTGGATTAAAATGTTGACTTCTAATCCTTAACTTGCGGACGTAAATTACAAGTAACTCTGAAGTGGGAGTGGGTTCAACTAATAGCGAGGGACACTGGTAATAGGAAAAGTTAATCCACACGCAAAAAAATGGGGTAGTATAATACTAGTTTACTACCAACAACAGATAAACCCCGAAACTGCAATGAAAACATGAAAACATTAAATTTTTTTATCTTCCACTATGCGTTTTGGCGTAGCCAATTAATGATGATAGGTTTATATGTTTGCATCCAGTAGATGTTTCTCTGAATTGACTCCAAGGCCATTTTACGGTATCTCGCACTGGCACCTTCGTCTGGATAGCGGGAAAAGAAGTCTTTTACCTTGTGAATATAATTATTGATCATTAAAATAATTGTATACAAAACAATAATGTGTAACAAAATACAGTAGTCATAAAAACAGAAATGCAAATATTAAGTTCGAAAGAGGATATGTTCTGTCCTGGTACAGTGTTTTGTATATATATATATACAGGATACCAGCAAATGTTCTAGGATTAAAAGCAGCCAGCGTGATGTTCATAGATCACCCATAAAGATCTAAACACAATATAGGGTTGGCAACATGTACCCATTATGTTGATAGATCACCCATAAAGATCTAAACAAAATATAGGGTTGGCAACATGTACCCATTATGTTGATAGATCACCCATAAAGATCTAAACAAACTATAGGGTTGGCAACATGTACCCATTATGTTGATAGATCACCCATAAAGATCTAAACACAATATAGGGTTGGCAACATGTACCCATTATGTTGATAGATCACCCATAAAGATCTAAACAAAATATAGGGTTGGCAACATGTACCCATTATGCCTCAAGGCATGAGAAAATTTCCTATACGTTTTGGTAGAAGGTGTTAAAGTAACGCTATCTGGGGCATGAGAAGTTGTGTGTGTTTTTTTTTAACATGTTTGTTTAGAATCAGTTTACTCATGGGCTAGGTTCTACGAAGAAATAGCAGAAATGCAACCTCTGTATATATGGGAGTCAATTAACAACCCTAAAGCTTAGGATTTGGACATAACATATTTTACATACTCTTATCAGTAGTGGAGTATTTCAAGTTTTAAGAAGTTAATTGCATATCCTTTATAGGACATTGCAATCAAGCTCAGCATTTTCTTGTTGGTTATTTGTGATTTCCTGGCAAGTTTACGTTCAGTTGTTTGCCATTGCTTTCTGAACGATAGGTGCTCATACCATTGTATGAAAACCAACGTTAGGGCGGTCTGCGTTCAATTCACTGCAGTTGAGTGTAGAACATCGTATGCGGGATTAAGATGAAGAGAAATAAGAACAAGGAGAAGAAAAATAAGAAGAGGAAGACTACATTTTAAACAAACATAATGTAGTTAGCTCCCTTGAAGTTTTGCCATTTCCTTCGGTTCATAGAAGATGCTGATGTCACATTACAGCATATATAATATGGCAAACAACTGAACACAAATCACAAATAACCAAAAAATGCTGGGCTTGATTGCAACGTCCTATAAAGGATATGCAAATAATTTTTTAAAACTTGAAATACTTCACTACTGATAAGAGTATATTACTAGAATTATTATTATTATTATTATTGCTGCTGCTATCATTATTTCTGTTCTTGTTATTATCATCTTCATATATTTTTCGCTAGTAAAGATAACAGAGCTACGGTGATTTCGTTTTACCATAGCAGAAAATCTACCAGTATAAGAAACAAATGTAAGACCGCAGTACTCCTTCTGTTATAATTGTGCAGGGTGTATTTTTCATGACTGCAGTGTTTGAAAATATTAATAATTAAAATATTAATAAATAAAATATCCAAGTTTTGTATTTACCTATTATGTTGCATGAACTTTACAGAGGGTGAATACAAATCTTGGACCGGCAATATTTTCAAACACTGGAGTCATTAAAAATACACCCTATAAATATCACAGTGGCCGACACGGCTTAATAAGAACTTGCGCTTAAACTTCCGATGCTCTGATGGCGGAGTTCGGGGCCATTCTCTGCACCTATCAGTTGGACATCGACGATGACTTCTCGTGCAGGAAGAAGTTGTAATCTACTAAATATAAAATTTCCTAGAACATCAACCTGTGGTTGGAGATGATAACCTGTTCTGCCAAGGACATGGAACACTTATTATTATTTCACAATTAAAAATAAAACAATGGAATGAATAAAACTAGAACAGGAACAAGTAAAATGCTGAAAACAAACCTCTTGTAGTTTAAACTCTGTTTTGTAGTTTCTAACCATCAAGTAAATCATGATCCCAAAATTTCTATCCCCGACAGTAAATCTGGAAATGAAATAATACATTTATAATGACTATCACATTTTTATTTTATATAGACTAAACTGCTTTGGAAACTTCTGCACTTAATATTTGGAAATGTTATAACATAACTATAATATTTCGTAGGCTTGCTAGCCGCCTGGCTGATCATGTGTTGGAATCACCATTAAAGCAGATTTGTTAAAATTGACGTAAGCCCATACGTCGACCCAGTTTACAGTTGGTAATTGAAATGTTATGTGAAATAAAGGTGGCCTTTGTGATATTTATCATTTCACCATCGAGTTTGTAATAAAGGATCGCTTTATATGCCTTAAAGTGGTTAGACCCATATTTGTATAGACCAATCGGCACTTGGTGAGTGATTATGTTAGGATCAAGCCGGCTGCCTTTCCTTCCCAAAACATTTATTTGTGTCTCATTTAAGCCAGGTCGACCTGTAGTAGTCTATACAGTTATTTGGCTAGCATGAAATACCCAGTATACCAAAAGACACACACTGTCAATACTAGAAAAACTTAGTGACAATTGGTAAAATTAATGGTAAAAGAGCAAGGGAAAAGCAGAGAAACAAATACCTGAATGGCTTGGCCACATGGCATGATAGGGACAAGAACACAAACCTGATCCATGCCTCTAGAGATCGGATGAGACGGCGAACCATAACCGCACATATTTATTGGCATGGCACAAGGTAAAGATGACTATTTTTAATAAATACGTTATGAATATTGAGTAATGCAGGCATGTATTTAAAACAATGAACATTACGAATGGCCATTCCCTACCTGTTGATAAAAGCCTGATAGTTTTCTCTAGCCCAGTCCCATACAATCCCAGTAGCAGCTATGTTGCTTCCAACGTTACGAACAACCGTAAAGAAATCTTGACGTTTGATTCCATCTTCCTCCTTGGCATGGTTAAGCAGTCTGGGGAAAAACAAACACGTGTTCATGAAGAAAACCTGGATCAGGGTGAGGCGAAACAAACATTTCCTTCATTTGGAGCATTTTCCCCAATTTCTCCAATAGTTAATTTGATCTATTTGCCTCTCTTCACTTCAACACCTACCCCCGACAATGGAGTAGACCTGGAGAACGTGAAGTGACTGTAGAATTTACTTGCTTCTATTGGGGTTCCCCGCTCTTTGAACTCGAGTATAGCCTATTCCCGTGCTACTACTAGTAGTAACTGCTACGACTAAGGAGTGCAGTGGACTAATAGTTACGCGTGTATTAGCTTTCCATATTATCAGTGTCCTCCGTCATCAGACGAACCCACTCTGACTTCTGAGGTACTTGTAATTTACGTCCCCAAGTCAAGGCGAGTTGTCAATATGTAAACCCAACCGACCGGCTTGCGGGGCGAGTTCATTAAGGCGGTCACTAGAGAAAGTTTAAGCGCGAGCACATTAAACCCTTCGGCGGCCACGTCGACTTACCGGATATTTTACAAATGGTCCCCCATGTCGATCCAGTCTAAAATATAAATTGTGTACCAGAAAATGTTGTAGGAAGTTAAGGCGACCAACATGATACTGACCACATTACTACCCATTGGTCAGTTTTTTAAAACCATACTTACAAACATACACACAAATCATATATTTTCATAGAATGAATAGAAATAAGTAACTTAAACAGTAGGTAGCTATAGGAAATGCCCGTCTCCCTGGTCGAGGGGTTAGAAGCTTTCTCCGTAACCCCGAATACGCTCGTGGTTGACGTAAGCGCACGAGAATTGGAAGCGGTTCGAATCGCTCCAGTGACTTTTGAGAGTATGGAGCCAGTTGCTCAGAAAGCAATGGCAAACTACTGAGCGTAATCTTGCCAATAAATCACCAATCAGCTGAAAGATGTGATGTTGACAGCGATGTCCTGTAAAGGATATGCAAAACATATTACAAGCTATAGGAACATGTGTTTTGTACACAGATATTACATATATATTGAGTCAGGTCTTAGGTATGACTGAGCTACCGTATAAGAGTAGACGGTACTACCTGCTTTCTGTTAGCGTCGAATGTTTGGAGGTTGGGGAATTGGAGAGGCAAAAAGTGGGGCTTTCGCCAAACCTAACACTCCCAAACTGTGCCAACGGCTTCGGGAGGAGGAGCGCAATTGGGAGGTTGCAAGCCTTGTTCTAGTGCGGGGAAATGTAACCTAACAACTAAATGTTATGGCAGGGCAGACCAGGCCTTAAGCTTTTGTGGGCAACTGGACTAAGATCGAAGTTCTAACAGGTGGACAGTTAGAATATATGCTATGCTGATCCGGCAGCTTCTGCAGCTTGTTTTTTGTTCCAGATGTATTGGTGCTAGCTTTCCTCTGAAGTAAACTAGGCAGGCGGAGAGAGGGATCAAGCTGCATTGGCAACACGTGGTCTCTTCAATTCAGCCCAGACTTTGTGCTATGAATAGATATAACTCCATCCCTAGTGTCACCAACTGGCTGGGGTTAGATCCCAGAGGGGCAACCACTCAGCCAACATCATTTTCTTCTACTGGTGTTTAGTTCTGGATGCAGTTTAAGATCCCCTAATTCTGTCAGAAGGGACTAATTACCACCCAGATCCCAGAGAGAAAACGTGGAACAAATGTCTTTTATGCTGATTAAGACACTGTCCCTGATACTCAAGAAAACAGCCAAGAAGTGGCTCGTTGAAGATAGAATATATCTATATAGTTTTGGCTGTACTTGGTATCACCAGAAGTGAGAAAGGAGGAGTTAAGACATGCAACGTAATCTGGTTACTTATGACTGCATAGGCAAGATACCTCCCGGACATAGATTCCCACTTCTGGACAATATGTGCGAACCCCCACTAAATGATACAAAATGTGTGTACTTGATTACGCTACACAAACATTTATAAACATTTAGAATTATACAGACAACTGAGTTTAAAATACAACAACTGTGTTTATTATTGCTATTGATGATCATATGATGATGATGATGATATTATGGTATACGTAACTTAAGAGGTCACATAGGTCATGCTTCCCCCAGTGAGACGCAGTTCACTGTCAGATTGAAGGAGTCCAAATTGGTCCCTCACAAGGCTAAGTCACTTCCTGATATGGGTTGTTGACTGTCCATTGCTCCTAAGAGATCTGGAATGAAACGAACGGAGATGGGTAGTATCTACGTCTACACATCTCAAAACACATATGTCTATACATTCATATAAACATACATTCAAGTCATAATATATGATGGTATGATGATATATATGATGGCATGTTACATAAACATATATCAGTTCTAAATAAATAAATATATATGTATATATTAATAAAACTATTTAGAACATCTATAGCTCAAAACATACATATTCATATACATTTGTGTAATGGAGTGTTTCCCATATAAGTTCACCTCACTTACTCTTTCCCTTTCTGATTCATTCATACTGTCTTGTCGGAAGGGCTGGTCGCACAGTCCTGTCGAACATTAAATGCCTTCCCTGAATCTGTCTGGGATATTGAATGTCCTAAGTCATGTCTGTCCTCATGCAGACATCATGCAGACAAGGTGAACTGGTGCCATTCCTCAAACCAAGTGGTTTCACCATAATCTTGGTAGGCACTCAAAGTGTTGGTCCAAATAATCAATGTTAATTGGACGCTATCAAGAGACTGGTAGCTCTCAGGAATTTCTCCTAAGTAGTCAGTCTCCCCAATGTTTAACATCATACAGGATGAATCTAAATGTATCTCCTGTACATGCATAAGCCACACGCTCATGTAGCTTGGATAATGGATTTCTCCAAATTATCACATACAACAAATCAGACAACCAAGTGGTGAATGAAAGAAGAAAATAAAGTTCACAGTGTAATAGTAAATCTAGAAACTGGAACATTAAGTACAAAGAAAATCCACAAGTGTAAAGTTTTGGAGAATATGCAGAACAAGAAACTACACAAGCCTTCAGACTAGCAGACAAACTAATCAGAGTAATGGTATTACCTGGGTTATAGCTAGGAAATCCTGTCATACGACATTGTATCGAAGTAACAAAACGAGAGGGTAATCTCTCACCAGAAATTAAAATTCCGGCTTCCCTGGTACACTATTGTGAATGCGTCTGAAGTCTTGCTGGCCACTGCTCGTAGTTTTATTCTATTCAATTCCTGGCTAGTTTCCAGGTTGGCTAATTAATATTCCCCTTTTCATTAACTCCGCCTATTTTTCCATGTAAGATGATTTACCTAGATGGATTAAGTGCCAAATTCTTTTCACCCCTCCTCCTTTCCTGTGAAGGGTAGTTTCATGTGTCAATCAAATTGACCGATGCCCCCCACGCCTGAAACAATGAAACCTGCTTTGGCGGCAATGCAGTTGCGTCATTACATTCCAATAGGCTGGTAACACCAGTCTTCCCGGTTGCTGGCAGGAATGTGTCAGCCATGTGTTTCTACTTTGCCCCGTAGTATTGCGGAGAGGTGTTAAGCATCTGGTCCTAATTGCTCCTTTGTGGTGGCAATTACAGACGTCCCGGCTCCACAAAGTCTGGACTTTTAGATAGGTGTTAGGCCTGCATTAAATTGCCGTCTTTGGATCACACGGGGTTTTCCCCTGAGTAGCACTGCCATGTATTATTTCAGACGGGTCTGGCTGACCCTCTTATCTCCCATTCTGCCGTGGCGGGTTTACACGTTAGGTCATGTTAACCGTAAGGTGTTAGAAGTCAGTCCCTATTCCAACCGCAGGATTCTAAACTAACACGTTAATCTCAACTGACTGGCTCCGCGATGTCTGGTTGATCAGAACATCAAAGGGAAAATCTCTTAGATGTAGAGACCAGACGTTGCTTTGATCTACCAATGTAGTAAAAATGATAGTGTGGGCTCTAAGTGACTCTGTATTTTTCTCTTACGTTTTTATCCTCTTCTGGGGAACGTTTATTCTTTTAGAGAATTTTAGAAAAATATTGTGGGCTCTGTAATTCCTTGAAAACTTGTGTAATTATGATGCTGCCGGGGCTGTCCCGCCACATAGCTCTCCAATTTAAGTAGGTTCATTAATGAAGCCTATAACAGAGCCTCGGCAGCATTCAAGAATGTATCTAAGTTCTCTCCGTTCTCCAACTGCCTCCAAGTCTGGGTTCCCAATATTCTTTGTGGCAGTGGGATGTTCTATGAGTCAAAAGAAATATCCCATGTCCATCCTCCCAGGATAAATCTTGCAAATCTTTGCTCCTGGTGTTGTGTCGGATTTCCGGGCTATTGCTCGGTAATGTCCGGTCCTCTGGAGGTTTTACTTTTTCCCCACCGGGAAATTGCAAAATGTATAACAAGATTCTCCTGCGCCGCAGAGAGACTGTTATTGTCCACTCCATTTCTGGCCCTTGTCCTATCAGCAGAGGAAGTGCCATCAGTGTTTTCTTATAAGAATTTGTTGCAGTAATGTTGCTCCATTTTCTTTTCCTCCGTCGGCCAAAGATCATAATAAAATCCTTTAATCTCCTTTTGGCAGGAAATTTGCTAAACATCATAATTTTATGATGTGCATTCAACTCATACTTGCCTCTTTCTTGGTAGGGCGTCCGTTTACTCCCTCCTGATTTAAGAGTTTTCTTCCCTCGATAATTATTTATCCAGGTGCGTTCCTCTTCAACAGAGTTCCATTTTGAATCTGTGTTTGAAAGTATAAGGCTAGTAGAAGTTCTCCAGCTTTGAGAAATCATGTTGTTCCCCAAGAACTGTGAATTTGTATCACTCCTTGTAGAAGTATACATAAACAGCTGTTCTCCCCATCCAACATTGGTTGAAGTGAAAGGTAAACAAGGTCCTGAGTGTTGAGTATACCAACCGCTCCGGTTTTGTTCCGCTGCAGAGTCCATCATTTGTGATCCCCTGTTAGCTTCAGCTGTGTTGATGATAGGTATTACCTTCATCCTGTCCAAAGAAGTATTTTCTTCTGTGTTGTTAGCAGACATGTTTATCGTCCCTGAATCAGAGTCCGTGGTATAACCTACATGAATGCTTTGTGTATCTTGAGTTTCCTTTTCGAAAGACTCCAAGATACTGACATCGTAAGAATTCTCCTCCGTGTCTTGTTTGTCCTCCATGGCTGGGCTCTCTTGTGCCAAGTCCAATTGAGGTATTCTCTCCCTGGTCTGGTTTTCTTGTGCCAAATCCAATAGAAGTGAATGTTGTGGGGTGTCATTTTCAATGTCATCTCCCACCTGAGATAAGTAATTCATACTGATAATTGTTTCATCTTGTGTGGCCACATAGAAAGAAACACTGGAATCCTGTTTTACATCCATTCCAGTCTCAGCTGAAATCATTTCCACTCCTAGTTTATCTGAACTGAAGGGAAAAAAAAGAATCGGGTAAGGTCTCGCCTTCGATCT
Organism: Cepaea hortensis; assembly: GCA_963921405.1. Taxonomy (NCBI): domain Eukaryota; kingdom Metazoa; phylum Mollusca; class Gastropoda; order Stylommatophora; family Helicidae; genus Cepaea; species Cepaea hortensis. Next base: position 6,815 of record CAWUFQ010000351.1, on the reverse strand, counting down.
CTTTAATAGTTTTCCTCAGGTCCTCCTCCTCCTGGATTTTTCTCCTTTGGGAAGTCTTAGGAAGCTCCTGAGATTGCTGGGTTGCCAAGCCAGCTAATCCGCTTTTATTGCTGTGTAAACATTTTTCACATTTGTGACTGTTTACTGTACCCTGGGTACATTTTTCCATATTCCGTTTATTTTTCGGAATTGAGGTGGGAAGCATCTGCCTTTCTGTGCGCAAGTTTTTGTTTTTCTGAGCCATGGGGATTTGCGAAGGAATGCATGCCTCTTCTTTGTGACGGTCAGCTTCCCCGCTTTCTATCAGAGTTTCGGCTTGAGTGATTGGCTTTTCCTCAATCGAGCTGGTAGATTCCTCCATGTTCTGTATTTCAATTTGCGTCTTCTTAATCTCATCTTCTTCAGCTTTGTGACGCATATCTGCTTCTAATTCTGCAAGTCTTTTCATCATTTGTTCATCTTCTTTGTCCCACCAATCCATTTCATCTCTGATAAATAGTTCTAGCTTCTCTCCTATTAAGCCGAGTCTTATGCCCCATCCTCTAGCGGACTCTAAGAAATCTGTGCGTGCATCCATGATCTCTTCTCAGCTTAACTCAGGCAAGTAATTATATTATTACCCTACAGAGAGCTAGTTAGGTTTATACTAGAGCAGGATAGTGACAAGAGGAACAGACACTGCTATGAGAATGATAGTAGTGAATTTGAGTGAGAAAGTTGATGCAAAGCAGTCCGTCATACACTGAATTAACTAAGCATTATCAAATTATTCATGATTAAATCAAATGATAAAGCATGTTGTCAAAAATCATCAAGAAAATCATCAATAAACTAATTAATATCCCTAATTAATGTGATTATTAATTCTACAGTTGTGAATGATGTAAATTAACTCATATGATATTATCCATTATTAACTTTTTAACAAGTTATTTAAATTCTACAGACTTCCCTAGAAACAAATTCCTAAGTTAATACTTAGCAACTGTAATGGGTGAAGAATGAAAGAATGGTTTATGAAAATCAATAGTCTAGAATTTATTCTCTGATTCTATCATGGATGAGAAGTCCTAATGTGTCAAAATCTTGCCTACAATCAAGCAAGCTATTACATTAGAAATAAATTATAACTAACTAATGCTGCTAAGAATGTAAGTGAGAATGACCTAGGTTCTATCCATGGGCAAGACCGGAATAATACCAGACTAACAGATTTGAAATAGGTTCGTTCCTTGCGAGCGAACCAAAGTGTTCTAGAGTTTACTCCCGGATTCTATAGCGGGCGAGCAGACCAATAGGTTCTAGGGTTTACTCCCGGATTCTATAGAGGACGAGCCGTCCCAATATGTCACCAACTGGCTGGGGTTAGATCCCAGAGGGGCAACCACTCAGCCAACATCATTTTCTTCTACTGGTGTTTAGTTCTGGATGCAGTTTAAGATCCCCTAATTCTGTCAGAAGGGACTAATTACCACCCAGATCCCAGAGAGAAAACGTGGAACAAATGTCTTTTATGCTGATTAAGACACTGTCCCTGATACTCAAGAAAACAGCCAAGAAGTGGCTCGTTGAAGATAGAATATATCTATATAGTTTTGGCTGTACTTGGTATCACCAGAAGTGAGAAAGGAGGAGTTAAGACATGCAACGTAATCTGGTTACTTATGACTGCATAGGCAAGATACCTCCCGGACATAGATTCCCACTTCTGGACAATATGTGCGAACCCCCACTAAATGATACAAAATGTGTGTACTTGATTACGCTACACAAACATTTATAAACATTTAGAATTATACAGACAACTGAGTTTAAAATACAATAACTGTGTTTATTATTGCTATTGATGATCATATGATGATGATGATGATATTATGGTATACGTAACTTAAGAGGTCACATAGGTCATGCTTCCCCCAGTGAGACGCAGTTCACTGTCAGATTGAAGGAGTCCAAATTGGTCCCTCACAAGGCTAAGTCACTTCCTGATATGGGTTGTTGACTGTCCATTGCTCCTAAGAGATCTGGAATGAAACGAACGGAGATGGGTAGTATCTACGTCTACACATCTCAAAACACATATGTCTATACATTCATATAAACATACATTCAAGTCATAATATATGATGGTATGATGATATATATGATGGCATGTTACATAAACATATATCAGTTCTAAATAAATAAATATATATGTATATATTAATAAAACTATTTAGAACATCTATAGCTCAAAACATACATATTCATATACATTTGTGTAATGGAGTGTTTCCCATATAAGTTCACCTCACTTACTCTTTCCCTTTCTGATTCATTCATACTGTCTTGTCGGAAGGGCTGGTCGCACAGTCCTGTCGAACATTAAATGCCTTCCCTGAATCTGTCTGGGATATTGAATGTCCTAAGTCATGTCTGTCCTCATGCAGACATCATGCAGACAAGGTGAACTGGTGCCATTCCTCAAACCAAGTGGTTTCACCATAATCTTGGTAGGCACTCAAAGTGTTGGTCCAAATAATCAATGTTAATTGGACGCTATCAAGAGACTGGTAGCTCTCAGGAATTTCTCCTAAGTAGTCAGTCTCCCCAATGTTTAACATCATACAGGATGAATCTAAATGTATCTCCTGTACATGCATAAGCCACACGCTCATGTAGCTTGGATAATGGATTTCTCCAAATTATCACATACAACAAATCAGACAACCAAGTGGTGAATGAAAGAAGAAAATAAAGTTCACAGTGTAATAGTAAATCTAGAAACTGGAACATTAAGTACAAAGAAAATCCACAAGTGTAAAGTTTTGGAGAATATGCAGAACAAGAAACTACACAAGCCTTCAGACTAGCAGACAAACTAATCAGAGTAATGGTATTACCTGGGTTATAGCTAGGAAATCCTGTCATACGACATTGTATCGAAGTAACAAAACGAGAGGGTAATCTCTCACCAGAAATTAAAATTCCGGCTTCCCTGGTACACTATTGTGAATGCGTCTGAAGTCTTGCTGGCCACTGCTCGTAGTTTTATTCTATTCAATTCCTGGCTAGTTTCCAGGTTGGCTAATTAATATTCCCCTTTTCATTAACTCCGCCTATTTTTCCATGTAAGATGATTTACCTAGATGGATTAAGTGCCAAATTCTTTTCACCCCTCCTCCTTTCCTGTGAAGGGTAGTTTCATGTGTCAATCAAATTGACCGATGCCCCCCACGCCTGAAACAATGAAACCTGCTTTGGCGGCAATGCAGTTGCGTCATTACATTCCAATAGGCTGGTAACACCAGTCTTCCCGGTTGCTGGCAGGAATGTGTCAGCCATGTGTTTCTACTTTGCCCCGTAGTATTGCGGAGAGGTGTTAAGCATCTGGTCCTAATTGCTCCTTTGTGGTGGCAATTACAGAACCGCTGTGGAGCTGTTACAGCTCCACAAAGTCTGGACTTTTAGATAGGTGTTAGGCCTGCATTAAATTGCCGTCTTTGGATCACACGGGGTTTTCCCCTGAGTAGCACTGCCATGTATTATTTCAGACGGGTCTGGCTGACCCTCTTATCTCCCATTCTGCCGTGGCGGGTTTACACGTTAGGTCATGTTAACCGTAAGGTGTTAGAAGTCAGTACCTATTCCAACCGCAGGATTCTAAACTAACACGTCAATCTCAACTGACTGGCTCCGCGATGTCTGGTTGATCAGAACATCAAAGGGAAAATCTCTTAGATGTAGAGACCAGACGTTGCTTTGATCTACCAATGTAGTAAAAATGATAGTGCGGGCTCTAAGTGACTCTGTATTTTTCTCTTACGTTTTTATCCTCTTCTGGGGAACGTTTATTCTTTTAGAGAATTTTAGAAAAATATTGTGGGCTCTGTAATTCCTTGAAAACTTGTGTAATTATGATGCTGCCGGGGCTGTCCCGCCACACCTAGTCTCCGCCATAGGTTGAGGTTGTGGTTGTGCCTTTTTAAAAGCACAGTGTAACACACCATCTGTCAACACGGCAAGTTGCCAGTATTACAATAACAAGATGAAACTTTATTATGAAAATGGCACCTGATGATGATGACAATACAATTAAAGAATTTCAGTATACGAACACCCAAAATTATCAGTGGATATAGTGCTTTTATGGGAGTTGTTGCAGCATAGTGGCCTGATATTCGCCTGCCGGTCTGGTGAGCATGGGTTCGAACACGCAGTGAGACAGATGTGTAAAATATTGACCTGGACCTCGAGGTTGACCCAGCCTACAATGGGTACTGGGAAATATGTTGGGAAGTAAAGGCGGCCTGTGTGATACTGACCACATGACCCACCGAGTGCTGATTGGTCTATAAAATATGGGTCCCAATGCGCTTTAAGAATGTAAAAGATGGTGTGTTTTTTTTTTTTATGTTTTTAAGGAAACAAAAACATCACTTCCAAATATGAACACCTAAGGTAAAATACTAACCTTGCAATTAGATGAGGTTGGTTTGTGTTTGCTAAAGACAGAGCTAGGAGCTCTTTTTCCTGGGGCGATGGTTCCACTCGGTATTTGGCCCAGATTCTCTCCCAGTCTGAATCAGAACCACTGTAGAACATCCCATATTTGTAGACCGTTGATCGCAAGTTGACAGAAATCCTGCCCGAGCGAAACATTGAAATTTAGTCATAAATAAAGGATGTCAAACGAAATCATATTAGTCAAATATTATGTTAATTTCATTGATTTTTCCCATTTTAAGATTCTATTTTTCTATCACCAAATAAGCCTTTGTATGACTTATAAATGCACTTTATCACTAAGTTCCCAGGTTGTTGTTGTTGTTTTTTTAAGTTGCATATCCCTTACAGCACATGTGTCAAACTCAAGGCCCGCGGGCCACATCCGGCCCGCCGTACAATCATATCAGGCCCGAGAGGTCTCAACCGGCGTACAAATATATTCGGCCCAAGAGAGAATTTTAGGCAAAAGTATTTTTTTTTATGGTCACGATATAAAGTGCAAATCAAATTCCCTAATTGGCAGCCTTCCGAATGATAGGCTACATGAGAGCGTTCTCGTTTCGATCAGAATAAGCGAAAATAAAAGTTGTGTAGTGAGTTAGTGTTCGTCGTTATAGTTACCTAGCAACGTTCAGATGCTCGTTTTGAATTGGCGCATAAAAAATGAAAGTAGTGTATTGCCCGGATATTGCATCACTTTTTCCCGCTACGGCTAACCTGATATCAATCAAGCGTCTGTCGGTAGACGCACAATCTTTTAAAATCAAAGCTAACCTTTAAAATGGCCAAGAGAAAAGTTGATTCTGAAAACAGAGCCTTAAAAAGCCGCTGGGAGGCCGAATATATGTTTACTGATATTGGCGGTAAACCTGTGTGTCTAATTTGTGGAGATAATGTGGCAGTGATCAAAGAATGGAAACTGCACCTGTAAATTTGCAGATGGAGTTAATGGAGCTGCAGTGTAATGGGACACTAAAGGCAAAGTATAACACTGTGGGGCCTGCACAGTTCATTCATTTCATTCCTGAAGAGATGCCCCGGCTTCGTCTACATGCGGCTAGAACCTTGACATGTTTGGTAGCACATATCTGTGTGAGAAGCTGTTTTCTGTGATGAAGATTAATATAACATCATATAGGAGTCGTCTCACTGATGAACACTTGCAGTCCATCATGAGAATCTCAATGACACAAAATATTACTCACAGCATAAACGAACTTGTAGCCAAGAAAAGACGCCAAACAATGTGCTCTGGCAAATTGACATAAGAGTGCAAAATATGTATACCAATGATGTTTTATTATTGTTTAGAAAAGGTTTAATTTTTGGCTTATTTAATGTTTATCATATCCGGCCCGCAACCTTACGCGTAATTTGAGTTTTTGCCCGCTGAGCGATTGAGTTTGACACCCCTACCTTACAGGATGTTGCAGTCAACACCAGCATTTTCAGCTGTTGTTGATGTTCTTGGCAAGATTACGCTCAGCGGTTTGCCATTATTTTCTGAGCGACCGCTCACATATCCCGTAAGTAACAAACGCGACGCGATCCGCTGCCGAATCTCGCACAGCTGTGTTCCTCACGTGGATATAAGGGGCTACGGAGAAAGTCGTTAACCCCTTCGCCAGGCAGACCAGCAAGTTCCCAAGTTTACCCAGTATAAATTGGATATATATATATATATATATTACCAGTTGTTGAGTTGAGTCAAGAACCGACATCACTGCACTCAGGACATTCCCATACGTGCTAAGTCCCCTCGTTCAACAGCCAGCGAAGAGTCATACTACTAATCGTTCCCACCGCTATCCGATTAAATGTTCTCCTGGTCTTCCCTCTCAGTTTTGAGATTCTTCCAGAACCCCTGCCGATCCCCCGCAATCTCATTCTTTCCACATATGGTTTCTCAATCTGTTCCTCCGCCTTCTCCACCTGGTCCCACAAGCGCACGACTACCTCCCCCTTGTCCATAGGCAAAATACCACCAAGAGTTGCATTCCCTGCTAGCCTATCAGCCTGTTCATTCCCTCGTACACTCGCACGGCCAGGGCAAAATATCCATACAATTCTCACAATCTGTGACCTCTGAAGCGACGAGAGCCATTCCACACGAAACATTCCTTTCTTCACCTTGCTAAGCATATTCTTTGAATCCGTAATGAACACCACGTGTGTTGCAGTAGTCTCCTCTAGCCACCGGAATGCCGCTATTACTGCCTCCACCTCCATTCTCATGCTGGAGGTCGTAGTCTTATATGCCAGGCTCTCCTTTTTCAAGACTCGCCCATTAGCCTTTGCAATAAAGCACCAGCCACTACGTCTGTTTC
>CAWUFQ010000350.1:15000-37500 GCA_963921405.1 Cepaea hortensis | reverse complement strand
TATATTGTGTATTGCATTAGCGACTGTTTACCGCTTGTAAGCGAGCCAACGGCAATAAAATGGACCATGCATTTTGCCTCCCACACGACTTGCAAGTTGTCTTGTATGGGTGTGTGAGAAGTACCCGATGAGGCCTGTCAGTTGAGTTGTTGACAGGCCAGGGTAATTGTGGTGTCAGAAAGTGGTGCTTGGACGAAAGCGCCAAGCTAATACCCACAGTAAAAGGGTAATTGTGGTGTCAAGAAGTGAAGCTTGAACGAAAAGTTCAAGCTAATCCACTCATCCACGGACTCCAGACTAGGGTTTAATTTTTGTAGTAACGATAATTTGTGCAGACAGGAGAATTTGCGAGCTAGAAATATGCCTATCGTGACAAAATAGTGTTTAATTGTGTTTATGATATATTTATTGAATGAAATCATGTATTCTTCGAAGCTGTAAGTATTAATATTCTTATTTTCTTATATTTATTCATATATTTACCAATTTATTCTTGAATAAGCACCAAACATGATTCACGGCGCAGGAATACACAGGCAGCCGACAATATTGATTTTTGAGATCTAAAAATAGCGCTGCGCGATGACGTAGAGTGATTGACAGACAGTTGTTCTGCGTCATTAGCATAAAGCAGTCGAATGTTTACAAGATCGCTTAGCGGCGGCCCGCCTGAATCTGTGCTGTATATTGTTTATTATTTACTTATTTAAGTTACTAAATGAATATATTTATTTGTTGACACATTATTATGTTATTTTGATTTCTTTACAAGCATTTATTCATTTTTGGGTCTATTTTCTCTTTGCTTATCGTCACGATGGAACTATTTTCGGGCTAAGCATCTGATACTTAGCTGCACAACGTTTACAGAAATTAACTAGGTTAGTAACGAAAGGCAATTATTGTTTAAAACAAAGACAGGACATTGACATTAAAATTAATTAATACATATTCTAGGTGTTCGTAAGTCTGTCATTGTCTAAGTCATTGTCCTTAGTTGTCGAGTAAATCATATCGTTTAGTAGGCGTGTTTACTGCTGCCCTATATATCAGAGGGCAAACAACAGCTGTGCACATACACCTGTGGGCCAAATACCGTGTGCTACGTACGAAACGTGTCGCCACCCCAGTGTACCAAACAAGGTGACCTGTGTCAAAGGAGCTTCGTTCCCACATTAAGCTGAGTACACTTATATATTTTGTCATGCAATTTGATTAATAGTGCATCTCTTTTTTAGCTTGTAACGCGTTGACATATTTGTATACTCTGTTTTTCTGCAAGATAAATCTGGGCAGGGTAAAAACAGAAAGCACAACTGATAGTGATCAGATAAGAACAAACATAACATATCAAAGATAAATAACTGATTAAAGTCATCATTGCCTATCACTGTTAGCCAAGTACTAAAGTAAGATGGCAACTTTATCAGATTTCATAAAAGCAGGCAAAGAACTAGAATTAACAGGAAAAGAACTACAACAATATGCTGATCAGAAATTTAAAGAAACAAAAGAGGAACAAACACGAAAAGAGAATGCGGAGAGGGACGAACGCGCACGAGAAAGAGAACATGATAAGGAGATGAAACAAAAACAATTAGATCAAGAGAAAGAATTAAAACAAAAGGAATTAGATCTAAAGCAAAAAGAGATAGATGAAATGGCAAGAGTTAAAGAAAAACAAATTCAAGTAGAATCAGAGACACAATTAAAGATGAAAAGCATGGATGTAGACTCACACGCAGAGATCTCTGCCACTAAACTAAGAAGTCAACAAGAGGAAAATAAGTTCAACAAATACAAAAATATTATCAAACCATATTGTAAAGAGGACTCCATATCTGCCTGGACAGAGAATGTAGAGTATCAATTTAAATATCACCAAGTTCCTTTAGATATGTGGGCTCCGATTTACATGAAGAATCTAAGTGGTGAGCCCCTTAAAGTAATAGAGTCTATTCCTATTGAACTTAGATCTAGCTATCAATACATCCATGATAGGATTATGCAGCACTTTTTACTTGATGCCCCTGGGTATCAGGTTCAGTTCTCAAATTTAAAACCTAAACCTAGTGAAACTTTTATAGATTATTTTTCAAATGTGCAGAGTGTACTAAACAGGTGGCTTAAAGCAGCTAACATAGGAAAAGACTTTGATAGATTAAAAAACCTAATAGCTATGGACAAGTGTATATCTACTATACCTTCTCCTTTTGCTAAGTTTTTGCAGCAGTCGGACATTGAGAACATCGAGCAGTTCGAAAAAAAAGGCTCAGCATATTTTTCTTCTAACAGAGAGATTTTTAAGACCTCAAGTGACTCTGAGATAGTTTCCTTTGTCAAAGACCAATCAAAAAACTATCAGGGTAACAGAAAACCTTTTCAGAAGTATGATAAGAAAGACAGAAAAGTTTCCAAATGCATGTACTGTCAACTAATGCACGACACTTATGCTATGTGCGACAAATCGCCGAATTATCCGGCGCATCTTGAAAATGTGATCAAGAAGCAGCAAAGCAAACGGTCTGCATACAGGCGTGCAATCAAATGTTTTTTTTTGTTCCTCTTATGGCCATTATTCTAATAAGTGCCTTGGCCGCCAACGTTTGAAAGCTAACAACGCTATGTTGATTGACACCTCTTCAGATAGTGGTAGTGAGAATGAGTGTGAGATTGAAAGTGACTTACCAACTAACCAAGCAGAGGATGTGTGTGCTGCTAACGATATATTAAGCTTTGACAGCTGTGAACGATGTCACCAATTCCATGCAGACGGAATACTAGAATGTGGACATACAGTACCATGCTCATCTGAGAGTGTGAATGCAGCATTAGCCTCCAGAGGCAAGTTAGTGTTCCACAATGCAATGGTCAATGATGTACCATGCCAATGTTTGCTGGATAGCGGCAGCACCCTTATTGGTCTTCGAAAAGAACTAGTGAGTCCGGGTGATTACACAGGTGACACTGTGAAATGCCGAACCTTTTCGGGTAACGTTGAAATTTACCCTTTGGCAAAAGCCCGTATTGATTCTCCTTTTCTTTCCGGTACCTTTACTTGTGCAATACTTAACAACCCTTGTACAGATTTAATTTTGGGGTGCTTACCTCAACTGAAACAATGTACTAGTGAAGAAATAGTTGCATGGGAGAAATTAAATGCAGCTAAGGCAACAACCAGAGTTGACACTTCAAAACATCATGACCCATTGCAAAATGAGACACTACTAATGCTTTTCCCAACCAGCACAGATGACAAAAACACACAAAAACTTATACACCAGCAGAAATCTGATTTTAATGTGTCTCCATACTTAAAATTGTCAAAAGGCAAACCCAAAATGACCAAGAATGCATCTTGGTTCGTTAGACGTAATAATGGCATTTCAACTACATGTCATATTACTAGTAACCATGAACAGGTGTCACTTGAACAACATCAGTTAGGTGTGCTAAACAATGCACACAAAACACCATGTGCAGGTCATCGTGCATACAGCAATGCCAGGCCAAGTTTTTTCAATAACATAAAATTATTTTGTCATAATCTATTTGCTGGTAATGGCTGTCATCAATTGATACAAAAGTTGAAGGGTAAACATCCTACAGCTGAAATACAACCCTCTACACTGGCACCCAAGCCATTTGATAGAGGAAGGGTCAGTTCTACTACAAGCACACAAACAAATGTGCGAAAACAAGTAATCTGGAACTTGATCAAGACAGATTTAGGCTACTTCCATACAAACGAAATGGCAAGGACCATTCAAAGTGGCACATAACCATGGTACATGTTGACTATGAAATATCGATAAACAGACACTTAGAGATATTCCATGTCAACATGCGGAAACCTCACTTTTCAAGACAAGAGACAGAAGTAGTGACAGACGAACAGATTGCACCAACACCAAGTGATCAGACGACAGACATACACAACGCAACTACACTAGTTAGTGAGACTGGCAAATCCGACGAGGGGCATACATGTAGTGAACTTATAGAATACACATGAATAAATCAGAATACTGATGACTGGACAATACACCTACTGAAACTGAGACATGCCTTTGACAGAGTGCGACGCTTCGGTCTCACTGTCAAACCAGCAAAGTCAAATTATGCCTAAAATAAATTCATTTTTGGGTCATGTCATTTCTCAAGTCCAACTGTAGACTGACCTGAAAAGTAGTACCAAAATTATGAATCTGACCATGTCTAACAGAAAGAAACAGGTCAGAAACCTTTTGGGATTAGTAAATTACTCAGAAATTACAAATATATTTTCCAATGTCTTAAAATCTTCTGGAAATGAAATGTGAAAGATGCATTATTAATTCCTGCATGGTCAAAATTGAAGATCCTTTTTTGTAAATATTCCAATCCCTCCGCTTGCCTAATCCTAGGCTCATTTATTATCTTAGGTCATATGCCAGCAGAATCTCCATCACTGCAGTACTAGGCCAATTTTTTTTTTTGAGGGCATCTTCCATCCGCTTTGCTACGTGAGCAGTAAGATCACACATGCTGAGTCCAAGGATTCCATATCACAGTTGCAACCCTAGGCTTCATCTATACGGTGAGAAGGCTCCATCGAGTTCTGACGGATGTTCACTGCATTGTCCAGACCGACAACTCCCTGATCACGGTCATACATAGTGGTGTGCATCAAAATGACCGGATATTCAGGTGGTCACTAGTTTTACCATCTGGGGTAAAAAATACCTGAAATCCAACAGTTAAATGTAGAGTGATGGTTGGTACATGAATATCTGATAATATAAGATGTAAAATAGCTTACATACATATCCACATTGTTGGTGTAGTCATGTACCAAAACAATGAACTATCATGTGTCCGTGGACATCAGATTAAGAACTGTGCTGCTATACTTAGATACCACCGTGTGAACTAGGACAGCTCATTTCCAACTAAGCTCCATTCCGGTGTATCATATATATGAACCGCAGAAAACAGTGTCAGAACAGTGCTTAATTACAGACACGAAAAGACAGAGCTACAACACCAGCGAACTCTACACGTGCACTACCGAGAGAACATTAAGATGACTGTGTAATGTATTTCAGATACCCAGGCAAAGTGTGTGGTTACATTATGCCTATACAACCATTGCACATACATGAAGGCAACTACTAACCTGTGGAAACCAAATACTATGTATATAAACTTATTGTGATATGTAATATAATATTTTAAGATAGTGATAAATTAGATGTAGGTTAGGAACTATAACAGTTCTCATTTATTTTAATAATGTAGTTAGTACAGTAATTAACCCATTAAAATTAGATTAGAATATTAGTTTAGACATAAGAATAGTTTATTACAAGTTAAATTAAATTTATGATATGAATAGTACCATTTAGATTGTTATATTTCACTTAGTTTCATTGTAGTTAGTTTATTCCATCTTAATGAAACCATACCATCTTTCAAATATTACCATTTATTAGTATCATCATTTTACATCATAATAGATTAAAAAGAGTAGATAAGGTAACATACAGCATTTACACCAGTTAGATTAAGAACATCACTCATATAATTCCTTTATGCATTTAAAAACATTATTTAGCATAGTATTTAGAAAAGTACATAAATTGTGGTCACATAATCCATTTAATTAAGGTACATAACTCACATCACAACAATTGCATTTAAATAGTTAGATTACATCACTTAGATTAGAAAAAAATAAGAAGTAATATAATCATATCATATAATTAACATAACAAATTTAATAAATTTAGGTAACACATTAAATACTTAGTTATAGAATTAGAATGGTATGTTAGAATGTAAAGTTTTCGTTAGTGAAATTGTGTTAGTGTGAATGTGTTGTCTGTAATATAGTTTAGAACTTAGATTACAGTATTTTGGGTTTCATAACAAGTGAATGTGGTCACGAATTAGTGTTATACACCTGTTTGTGGCCACATTGAACCAAATTATGACACTCAAAAAACTAACATACATACACATAGAATTTATAAATAGAGGATAGAAATTAGATTAGTAGATTTATTACATCCAAACACACAAACAAACAGAAAAACAAACATATAAATTGCATACACTATTTGTAGATCAAAGGCAGATAACTTTGGGACCAGGGGACATAATAGACAACGAAGAACTAAATTAACAGTGAAATAAAGTCTTACGCGCGGAAGCGAAGGAGGTAAAGCCTGTCGCACACACTCTTGTAGAATGGTTGTTAAATATTATATGGGGGACATGAAATAATTCATGTGTTGACCCTAAGAAAGTCAACTTTGTATGGGTAGTAAGTTAATTTACTATGTGAGGGCAGGTCTTATAAGACAACGGTCCGGTTCAGACATACCTCTGATAAATATAATATAGCATGTGAGAAGGGGCTCACGCCAACCAGTCAAGTTTGTGGCGATTGCCAGTAGCCAAGTAAGGCTTTGCTACATTGTGACAATAGTTATTAATAGTCTATTGGAATGCCCAAAGCCAGGTTATCTAGAGTCTTTGACAAAAATTAGAGACACTAATTTTTTGTTTAGGAACCTCTTGCGTCACAACCAATGAGTGAAAGTTGATGACGCAACACAAGAGGGGTGGGTGTGTGTCAAAGACTCGACCGCATCCCCTCCGCCAGGGAGAGCGGTCAACCCTGAAGAGACCAGGAGGAGATACGGTGCCCGAGGCAAGGGCAGGGGAGATGAGGTAATAGGAGAGGGTTAGCCACTCCCTCATGAGACACGCAGGCGGTGTTCAGAGAGTTAGCACTCTAATCACGATAGTACCACACCTCGTGAAGCCATAGCACAGTTGAGTAGACACTCAACAGGCCACGTTTGCCAGCAGAGTGCGATGTGAGGTAACACGCACGAAGGTGAAGGTCACCCCGCGTGGTGTGTAACCACGGGAGAGAGGTTAGGCAGACGGGAGACTGGACTTGAGGCGTTCACATCGTTTAGAATAGCGTTAGGAGTTTTGTGTTCACTAATAGATAGAACTAGCATAGGGTTAGCAGTTTGTGTTAGATAATTCTGTGGCTGTATATTGTGTATTGCATTAGCGACTGTTTACCGCTTGTAAGCGAGCCAACGGCAATAAAATGGACCATGCATTTTGCCTCCCACACGACTTGCAAGTTGTCTTGTATGGGTGTGTGAGAAGTACCCGATGAGGCCTGTCAGTTGAGTTGTTGACAGGCCAGGGTAATTGTGGTGTCAGAAAGTGGTGCTTGGACGAAAGCGCCAAGCTAATACCCACAGTAAAAGGGTAATTGTGGTGTCAAGAAGTGAAGCTTGAACGAAAAGTTCAAGCTAATCCACTCATCCACGGACTCCAGACTAGGGTTTAATTTTTGTAGTAACGATAATTTGTGCAGACAGGAGAATTTGCGAGCTAGAAATATGCCTATCGTGACAAAATAGTGTTTAATTGTGTTTATGATATATTTATTGAATGAAATCATGTATTCTTCGAAGCTGTAAGTATTAATATTCTTATTTTCTTATATTTATTCATATATTTACCAATTTATTCTTGAATAAGCACCAAACATGATTCACGGCGCAGGAATACACAGGCAGCCGACAATATTGATTTTTGAGATCTAAAAATAGCGCTGCGCGATGACGTAGAGTGATTGACAGACAGTTGTTCTGCGTCATTAGCATAAAGCAGTCGAATGTTTACAAGATCGCTTAGCGGCGGCCCGCCTGAATCTGTGCTGTATATTGTTTATTATTTACTTATTTAAGTTACTAAATGAATATATTTATTTGTTGACACATTATTATGTTATTTTGATTTCTTTACAAGCATTTATTCATTTTTGGGTCTATTTTCTCTTTGCTTATCGTCACGATGGAACTATTTTCGGGCTAAGCATCTGATACTTAGCTGCACAACGTTTACAGAAATTAACTAGGTTAGTAACGAAAGGCAATTATTGTTTAAAACAAAGACAGGACATTGACATTAAAATTAATTAATACATATTCTAGGTGTTCGTAAGTCTGTCATTGTCTAAGTCATTGTCCTTAGTTGTCGAGTAAATCATATCGTTTAGTAGGCGTGTTTACTGCTGCCCTATATATCAGAGGGCAAACAACAGCTGTGCACATACACCTGTGGGCCAAATACCGTGTGCTACGTACGAAACGTGTCGCCACCCCAGTGTACCAAACAAGGTGACCTGTGTCAAAGGAGCTTCGTTCCCACATTAAGCTGAGTACACTTATATATTTTGTCATGCAATTTGATTAATAGTGCATCTCTTTTTTAGCTTGTAACGCGTTGACATATTTGTATACTCTGTTTTTCTGCAAGATAAATCTGGGCAGGGTAAAAACAGAAAGCACAACTGATAGTGATCAGATAAGAACAAACATAACATATCAAAGATAAATAACTGATTAAAGTCATCATTGCCTATCACTGTTAGCCAAGTACTAAAGTAAGATGGCAACTTTATCAGATTTCATAAAAGCAGGCAAAGAACTAGAATTAACAGGAAAAGAACTACAACAATATGCTGATCAGAAATTTAAAGAAACAAAAGAGGAACAAACACGAAAAGAGAATGCGGAGAGGGACGAACGCGCACGAGAAAGAGAACATGATAAGGAGATGAAACAAAAACAATTAGATCAAGAGAAAGAATTAAAACAAAAGGAATTAGATCTAAAGCAAAAAGAGATAGATGAAATGGCAAGAGTTAAAGAAAAACAAATTCAAGTAGAATCAGAGACACAATTAAAGATGAAAAGCATGGATGTAGACTCACACGCAGAGATCTCTGCCACTAAACTAAGAAGTCAACAAGAGGAAAATAAGTTCAACAAATACAAAAATATTATCAAACCATATTGTAAAGAGGACTCCATATCTGCCTGGACAGAGAATGTAGAGTATCAATTTAAATATCACCAAGTTCCTTTAGATATGTGGGCTCCGATTTACATGAAGAATCTAAGTGGTGAGCCCCTTAAAGTAATAGAGTCTATTCCTATTGAACTTAGATCTAGCTATCAATACATCCATGATAGGATTATGCAGCACTTTTTACTTGATGCCCCTGGGTATCAGGTTCAGTTCTCAAATTTAAAACCTAAACCTAGTGAAACTTTTATAGATTATTTTTCAAATGTGCAGAGTGTACTAAACAGGTGGCTTAAAGCAGCTAACATAGGAAAAGACTTTGATAGATTAAAAAACCTAATAGCTATGGACAAGTGTATATCTACTATACCTTCTCCTTTTGCTAAGTTTTTGCAGCAGTCGGACATTGAGAACATCGAGCAGTTCGAAAAAAAAGGCTCAGCATATTTTTCTTCTAACAGAGAGATTTTTAAGACCTCAAGTGACTCTGAGATAGTTTCCTTTGTCAAAGACCAATCAAAAAACTATCAGGGTAACAGAAAACCTTTTCAGAAGTATGATAAGAAAGACAGAAAAGTTTCCAAATGCATGTACTGTCAACTAATGCACGACACTTATGCTATGTGCGACAAATCGCCGAATTATCCGGCGCATCTTGAAAATGTGATCAAGAAGCAGCAAAGCAAACGGTCTGCATACAGGCGTGCAATCAAATGTTTTTTTTGTTCCTCTTATGGCCATTATTCTAATAAGTGCCTTGGCCGCCAACGTTTGAAAGCTAACAACGCTATGTTGATTGACACCTCTTCAGATAGTGGTAGTGAGAATGAGTGTGAGATTGAAAGTGACTTACCAACTAACCAAGCAGAGGATGTGTGTGCTGCTAACGATATATTAAGCTTTGACAGCTGTGAACGATGTCACCAATTCCATGCAGACGGAATACTAGAATGTGGACATACAGTACCATGCTCATCTGAGAGTGTGAATGCAGCATTAGCCTCCAGAGGCAAGTTAGTGTTCCACAATGCAATGGTCAATGATGTACCATGCCAATGTTTGCTGGATAGCGGCAGCACCCTTATTGGTCTTCGAAAAGAACTAGTGAGTCCGGGTGATTACACAGGTGACACTGTGAAATGCCGAACCTTTTCGGGTAACGTTGAAATTTACCCTTTGGCAAAAGCCCGTATTGATTCTCCTTTTCTTTCCGGTACCTTTACTTGTGCAATACTTAACAACCCTTGTACAGATTTAATTTTGGGGTGCTTACCTCAACTGAAACAATGTACTAGTGAAGAAATAGTTGCATGGGAGAAATTAAATGCAGCTAAGGCAACAACCAGAGTTGACACTTCAAAACATCATGACCCATTGCAAAATGAGACACTACTAATGCTTTTCCCAACCAGCACAGATGACAAAAACACACAAAAACTTATACACCAGCAGAAATCTGATTTTAATGTGTCTCCATACTTAAAATTGTCAAAAGGCAAACCCAAAATGACCAAGAATGCATCTTGGTTCGTTAGACGTAATAATGGCATTTCAACTACATGTCATATTACTAGTAACCATGAACAGGTGTCACTTGAACAACATCAGTTAGGTGTGCTAAACAATGCACACAAAACACCATGTGCAGGTCATCGTGCATACAGCAATGCCAGGCCAAGTTTTTTCAATAACATAAAATTATTTTGTCATAATCTATTTGCTGGTAATGGCTGTCATCAATTGATACAAAAGTTGAAGGGTAAACATCCTACAGCTGAAATACAACCCTCTACACTGGCACCCAAGCCATTTGATAGAGGAAGGGTCAGTTCTACTACAAGCACACAAACAAATGTGCGAAAACAAGTAATCTGGAACTTGATCAAGACAGATTTAGGCTACTTCCATACAAACGAAATGGCAAGGACCATTCAAAGTGGCACATAACCATGGTACATGTTGACTATGAAATATCGATAAACAGACACTTAGAGATATTCCATGTCAACATGCGGAAACCTCACTTTTCAAGACAAGAGACAGAAGTAGTGACAGACGAACAGATTGCACCAACACCAAGTGATCAGACGACAGACATACACAACGCAACTACACTAGTTAGTGAGACTGGCAAATCCGACGAGGGGCATACATGTAGTGAACTTATAGAATACACATGAATAAATCAGAATACTGATGACTGGACAATACACCTACTGAAACTGAGACATGCCTTTGACAGAGTGCGACGCTTCGGTCTCACTGTCAAACCAGCAAAGTCAAATTATGCCTAAAATAAATTCATTTTTGGGTCATGTCATTTCTCAAGTCCAACTGTAGACTGACCTGAAAAGTAGTACCAAAATTATGAATCTGACCATGTCTAACAGAAAGAAACAGGTCAGAAACCTTTTGGGATTAGTAAATTACTCAGAAATTACAAATATATTTTCCAATGTCTTAAAATCTTCTGGAAATGAAATGTGAAAGATGCATTATTAATTCCTGCATGGTCAAAATTGAAGATCCTTTTTTGTAAATATTCCAATCCCTCCGCTTGCCTAATCCTAGGCTCATTTATTATCTTAGGTCATATGCCAGCAGAATCTCCATCACTGCAGTACTAGGCCAATTTTTTTTTTTTGAGGGCATCTTCCATCCGCTTTGCTACGTGAGCAGTAAGATCACACATGCTGAGTCCAAGGATTCCATATCACAGTTGCAACCCTAGGCTTCATCTATACGGTGAGAAGGCTCCATCGAGTTCTGACGGATGTTCACTGCATTGTCCAGACCGACAACTCCCTGATCACGGTCATACATAGTGGTGTGCATCAAAATGACCGGATATTCAGGTGGTCACTAGTTTTACCATCTGGGGTAAAAATACCTGAAATCCAACAGTTAAATGTAGAGTGATGGTTGGTACATGAATATCTGATAATATAAGATGTAAAATAGCTTACATACATATCCACATTGTTGGTGTAGTCATGTACCAAAACAATGAACTATCATGTGTCCGTGGACATCAGATTAAGAACTGTGCTGCTATACTTAGATACCACCGTGTGAACTAGGACAGCTCATTTCCAACTAAGCTCCATTCCGGTGTATCATATATATGAACCGCAGAAAACAGTGTCAGAACAGTGCTTAATTACAGACACGAAAAGACAGAGCTACAACACCAGCGAACTCTACACGTGCACTACCGAGAGAACATTAAGATGACTGTGTAATGTATTTCAGATACTCAGGCAAAGTGTGTGGTTACATTATGCCTATACAACCATTGCACATACATGAAGGCAACTACTAACCTGTGGAAACCAAATACTATGTATATAAACTTATTGTGATATGTAATATAATATTTTAAGATAGTGATAAATTAGATGTAGGTTAGGAACTATAACAGTTCTCATTTATTTTAATAATGTAGTTAGTACAGTAATTAACCCATTAAAATTAGATTAGAATATTAGTTTAGACATAAGAATAGTTTATTACAAGTTAAATTAAATTTATGATATGAATAGTACCATTTAGATTGTTATATTTCACTTAGTTTCATTGTAGTTAGTTTATTCCATCTTAATGAAACCATACCATCTTTCAAATATTACCATTTATTAGTATCATCATTTTACATCATAATAGATTAAAAAGAGTAGATAAGGTAACATACAGCATTTACACCAGTTAGATTAAGAACATCACTCATATAATTCCTTTATGCATTTAAAAACATTATTTAGCATAGTATTTAGAAAAGTACATAAATTGTGGTCACATAATCCATTTAATTAAGGTACATAACTCACATCACAACAATTGCATTTAAATAGTTAGATTACATCACTTAGATTAGAAAAAAATAAGAAGTAATATAATCATATCATATAATTAACATAACAAATTTAATAAATTTAGGTAACACATTAAATACTTAGTTATAGAATTAGAATGGTATGTTAGAATGTAAAGTTTTCGTTAGTGAAATTGTGTTAGTGTGAATGTGTTGTCTGTAATATAGTTTAGAACTTAGATTACAGTATTTTGGGTTTCATAACAAGTGAATGTGGTCACGAATTAGTGTTATACACCTGTTTGTGGCCACATTGAACCAAATTATGACACTCAAAAAACTAACATACATACACATAGAATTTATAAATAGAGGATAGAAATTAGATTAGTAGATTTATTACATCCAAACACACAAACAAACAGAAAAACAAACATATAAATTGCATACACTATTTGTAGATCAAAGGCAGATAACTTTGGGACCAGGGGACATAATAGACAACGAAGAACTAAATTAACAGTGAAATAAAGTCTTACGCGCGGAAGCGAAGGAGGTAAAGCCTGTCGCACACACTCTTGTAGAATGGTTGTTAAATATTATATGGGGGACATGAAATAATTCATGTGTTGACCCTAAGAAAGTCAACTTTGTATGGGTAGTAAGTTAATTTACTATGTGAGGGCAGGTCTTATAAGACAACGGTCCGGTTCAGACATACCTCTGATAAATATAATATAGCATGTGAGAAGGGGCTCACGCCAACCAGTCAAGTTTGTGGCGATTGCCAGTAGCCAAGTAAGGCTTTGCTACATTGTGACAATAGTTATTAATAGTCTATTGGAATGCCCAAAGCCAGGTTATCTAGAGTCTTTGACAAAAATTAGAGACACTAATTTTTTGTTTAGGAACCTCTTGCGTCACAACCAATGAGTGAAAGTTGATGACGCAACACAAGAGGGGTGGGTGTGTGTCAAAGACTCGACCGCATCCCCTCCGCCAGGGAGAGCGGTCAACCCTGAAGAGACCAGGAGGAGATACGGTGCCCGAGGCAAGGGCAGGGGAGATGAGGTAATAGGAGAGGGTTAGCCACTCCCTCATGAGACACGCAGGCGGTGTTCAGAGAGTTAGCACTCTAATCACGATAGTACCACACCTCGTGAAGCCATAGCACAGTTGAGTAGACACTCAACAGGCCACGTTTGCCAGCAGAGTGCGATGTGAGGTAACACGCACGAAGGTGAAGGTCACCCCGCGTGGTGTGTAACCACGGGAGAGAGGTTAGGCAGACGGGAGACTGGACTTGAGGCGTTCACATCGTTTAGAATAGCGTTAGGAGTTTTGTGTTCACTAATAGATAGAACTAGCATAGGGTTAGCAGTTTGTGTTAGATAATTCTGTGGCTGTATATTGTGTATTGCATTAGCGACTGTTTACCGCTTGTAAGCGAGCCAACGGCAATAAAATGGACCATGCATTTTGCCTCCCACACGACTTGCAAGTTGTCTTGTATGGGTGTGTGAGAAGTACCCGATGAGGCCTGTCAGTTGAGTTGTTGACAAGTAGTAGTAGTAGTAGTAGTAGTGGTAGTAGTAGTAGTAGTAGTAGTAGTAGTAGTAGTAGTAGTAGTAGTAGTAGTAGTAGTAGTAGTAGTAGTCCTAGTTGTAGTGGTAGTAGTAATGGTAGTAGTAGATGTAGTAGTATTGGTGGTGGTGGTAGTAGTATTATTGATGGTGGTGGTAGTAGTAGTAGTAATAGTAGTAGTAGTAGTAGTAGTAGTAGTAGTAGTAGTAGTAGTAGTAGTAGTAGTAGTAGTAGTAGTAGTAGTAGTAGTAGTAGTAGTCCTAGTGGTAGTGGTAGTAGTAATGGTAGTAATAGATGTAGTAGTATTGGTGGTGGTGGTGGTGGTGGTGGTGGTGGTGGTGGTGGTGGTTGTAGTAGTAGTAGTAGTAGTAGTGGTAGTAGTAGTAGTAGTAGTAGTAGTAGTAGTAGTAGTAGTAGTAGTAGTAGTAGTAGTAGATGTAGTAGTATTGGTGGTGGTGGTAGTAGTATTGGTGGTGGTGGTAGTAGTAGTAGTAGTAGTAGTAGTAGTAGTAGTAGTAGTAGTAGTAGTAGTAGTAGTAGTAGTAGTAGTAGTAGTAGTAGTAGTAGTCCTAGTGGTAGTAGTAGTAGTAGTAGTAGTAGTAGTATTTGTTTTGGATGTTGTGGTGGTAATAGTAGTAGTAGTAGGAGTAGTAGTAGTAGTAGTAGTAGTAGTAGTAGTAGTAGTAGTAGTAGTAGTAGTAGTAGTAGTAGTAGTAGTAGTAGTAGTAGTAGTCCTAGTGGTAGTGGTAGTGGTAGTAATAATGGTAGTAGTAGATGTAGTAGTATTGGTGGTGGTGGTGGTGGTGGTAGTAGTAGTAGTAGTAGTAGTAGTAGTAGTAGTAGTAGTAGTAGTAGTAGTAGTAGTAGTAGTAGTAGTAGTAGTAGTAGTAGTAGTAGTAGTAGTAGTATTTGTTTTGGATGTTGTGGTAGTAGTAGTAGTAGTAGTAGTAGTAGTAGTAGTAGTAGTAGTAGTAGTAGTAGTAGTAGTGGTAGTAGTAGTAGTAGTAGTAGTAGTAGTAGTAGTAGTAGTAGTAGTAGTAGTAGTAGTAGTAGTAGTATATAGTAGTAGTAGTAGTAGTAGTAGTAGTAGTAGTAGTAGTAGTAGTAGTAGTAGTAGTAGTAGTTGTTGTTTTGGATGATGTAGGTGTGTTTGTGGGCATGGGTGGGGAGGTAGATGAGTGAATGTTTGGGTGTGTGAGTGTAAGTATGACTGAAAAAAAGAGAATTGAATGTGTGGGTGTGTATGTGTGTTGGTGTTATGTAGGTGTGTCTTTGTGTGCTGGTGTGGGTGTGTGTGTAATTGTGTAGGTGTTTGTGTTGGAGAGTTTGGGGTGGGAATTATACAGGTGTGTGTGTGAGTGAGAAAAGAGAGTTAACATATATATGCCATATGCTATTCCATATGTTTTATGTATCCTCATCTTTCATATTATCAGTTTTACTGTCTCTTGATTCTCACACATGCAATAGTAGAACTTTTGCATTATTTACTTCATCATGTTTTGTATCAGTTTTAGAAAACACTATCTTAATGAATTGCATGAACATACTTTACGTTGCATATGTGTAATATATTGCTTCCATTTTTGTGTGGATGCTCATGACAGTTGTCATTGTATGTGCCTGAAGTGTGGGAGTTTGTGTATATTAGTGTGCATGACTGTGGGAAGGAATGTTTGTATACAGGCTTAGCTTTAAGTATGATTGAATATGTATATGGGCATGAGGGAGAGAGTGACAGACAGAGAGAGAGAATGTTTGTATACAGGCATAGCTTTAAGTATGATTGAATATGTATATGGGCATGAGGGAGAGAGTGACAGACAGAGAGAGAGAATGTTTGTATACAGGCTTAGCTTTAAGTATGATTGAATATGTATATGAGCATGAGAGAGAGGGAGAGAGTGACACAGAGAGAGAGAGAATGTTTGTATACAGGCTTAGCTTTAAGTATGATTGAATATGTATATGGGCATGAGGGAGAGAGTGACAGACAGAGAGAGAGAATGTTTGTATACAAGCTTAGCTTTAAGTATGATTGAATATGTATATGGGCATGAGGGAGAGAGTGACAGACAGAGAGAGAGAATGTTTGTATACAGGCTTAGCTTTAAGTATGATTGAATATGTATATGGGCATGAGAGAGAGGGAGAGAGTGACACAGAGAGAGAGAAAATGTTTGTATACAGGCTTGGCTTTAAGTATGATTGAATATGTATATGGGCATGAGAGAGAGGGAGAGAGTGACAGAGAGAGAGAGAGAAAGAATGTTTGTATACAGGCTTAGCTTTAAGTATGATTGAATATGTATATGGGCATGAGAGAGAGAGGGAGAGAGTGACAGAGAGAGAGAGAGAGAATGTTTGTATACAGGCTTGGCTTTAAGTATGATTGAATATGTATATGGGCATGAGAGAGAGGGAGAGAGTGACAGAGAGAGAGAGAGAAAACGAATGAGTGGATGACTTAGTGTTGTTAGAGGGAGTGTGTGTCGGTGTGTGTGTGTGAGAGAGAGAGTAAGAGTGTGAGAGAGAGAAAGAGAGTGAAACAGTGCTTGAGTTAGTGTGTGTGCGTGAAAATGCGTGCGTGTAAGGGAAACAAAAGAGATTACACATAATCACATACCATGCTGTTCCATATATTTTGTGTATTCTCATCTTTCATATATTTATTTTTCATGCCACTTGATTTCACCAATTACAGTATGAAATTATTGCACTACTTTATCAGTTTAGCTAACAATATCCTTATTTCATTGCACTAATATACTATAAGATATGCAATGTTTATGTGTGGCATATTTTCCCATTTTTGTGTGGGTGCTCATGACAGTTGTCAATGTATGTGAAAGTGTGGGAGTCTGTGTATATTGGTTTGAATGACTGTGTGAAGTGGACTGACTATGTGTGTGCGATTTTATGTATGATTATATATATATATATGGGCATGATTGATACAGGCATTGATAATGCACAGTGGGAGCAAGTCGCCGCTGAACGTGTTGCATGGAGGGCAAAGATCAGAAATGGAATAAAGACAAAGGAGAAAATTATTGCTGATAAGTCACACAGTGAGCATGTGAGACATAAGATGGTGCATGATGGTGGAAATGACTAAGTGTTCACATGCACCCACTGTGAACGGACATTTACAGCACGAATTGGCCTTATCAGTCACATTCGCTACCGCCATAGGTAAAAGTTATTATGCCTTTTTGAAGCACAAACTATCGTCTGTCAAGAAGTCAAGGTGCCAATGATATGGGCATGAGAGAGAGAGAAAGAGCAAGATTGTGTGAATAATTTAGTGATTGTGAGTGGGTATATGTGTGAGTATGTAAAAACAATGTGTGTGGATGTGCGACCGTGTGAGTATATGTGTGTGTTTGTGTGTGTGAAAGTATGTATGTGTTGATTGTCTGTGTATGGGAAGGGGTGTACATATGTGCCTTGCTGTATGTATGAATGAGGATATATGGGTGTGGGAGAGAGAACATGTATGTATGTATGTATGAATGAGGATATATGGGTGTGGGAGAGAGAACGTGTATGTATGTATGTATGAATGAGGATATATGGGTGTGGGAGAGAGAACGTGTATGTATGTATGTATGAATGAGGATATATGGGTGTGGGAGAGAGAACGTGTATGTACGTATGAATGAGGATATATGGGTGTGGGAGAGAGAACGTGTATGTATGTATGAATGAGGATATATGGGTGTGGGAGAGAGAACGTGTATGTATGTATGTATGTATGAATGAGGATATATGGGTGTGGGAGAGAGAACGTGTATGTACGTATGAATGAGGATATATGGGTGTGGGAGAGAGAACGTGTATGTATGTATGTATGAATGAGGATATATGGGTGTGGGAGAGAGAACGTGTATGTATGTATGTATGAATGAGGATATATGGGTGTGGGAGAGAGAACGTGTATGTATGTATGAATGAGGATATATGAGTGTGGGAGAGAGAACGTGTATGTATGTATGTATGAATGAGGATATATGGGTGTGGGAGAGAGAACGTGTATGTATGTATGAATGAGGATATATGGGTGTGGGAGAGAGAACGTGTATGTATGTATGTATGAATGAGGATATATGGGTGTGGGAGAGAGAACGTGTATGTATGTATGTATGAATGAGGATATATGGGTGTGGGAGAGAGAACGTGTATGTATGTATGAATGAGGATATATGGCTGTGGGAGAGAGAACGTGTATGTATGTATGTATGAATGAGGATATATGGGTGTGGGAGAGAGAACGTGTATGTATGTATGAATGAGGATATATGGGTGTGGGAGAGAGAACGTGTATGTATGTATGTATGAATGAGGATATATGGGTGTGGGAGAGAGAACGTGTATGTATGTATGTATGAATGAGGATATATGGGTGTGGGAGAGAGAACGTGTATGTATGTATGTATGAATGAGGATATATGGGTGTGGGAGAGAGAACGTGTATGTATGTATGAATGAGGATATATGGGTGTGGGAGAGAGAACGTGTATGTATGTATGTATGAATGAGGATATATGGGTGTGGGAGAGAGAACGTGTATGTATGTATGAATGAGGATATATGGGTGTGGGAGAGAGAACGTGTATGTATGTATGAATGAGGATATATGGGTGTGGGAGAGAGAACGTGTATGTATGTATGAATGAGGATATATGGGTGTGGGAGAGAGAACGTGTATGTATGTATGAATGAGGATATATGGGTGTGGGAGAGAGAACGTGTATGTATGTATGAATGAGGATATATGGGTGTGGGAGAGAGAACGTGTATGTATGTATGTATGAATGAGGATATATGGGTGTGGGAGAGAGAACGTGTATGTATGTATGTATGAATGAGGATATATGGGTGTGGGAGAGAGAACGTGTATGTATGTATGTATGAATGAGGATATATGGGTGTGGGAGAGAGAACGTGTATGTATGTATGTATGAATGAGGATATATGGGTGTGGGAGAGAGAACGTGTATGTACGTATGTATGAATGAGGATATATGGGTGTGGGAGAGAGAACGTGTATGTATGTATGAATGAGGATATATGGGTGTGGGAGAGAGAACGTGTATGTATGTATGTATGAATGAGGATATATGGGTGTGGGAGAGAGAACGTGTATGTATGTATGAATGGGGATATATGGGTGTGGGAGAGAGAACGTGTATGTATGAATGGGGATATATGGATGTGGGAGAGAGAACGTGTATGTATGTATTGGGATATATGGGTGTGGGAGAGAGAACGTGTATGTATGAATGGGGATATATGGGTGTGGGAGAGAGAACGTGTATGTATGTATGGGGATATATGGGTGTGGGAGAGAGAACGTGTATGTATGAATGGGGATATATGGGTGTGGGAGAGAGAACGTGTATGTATGAATGGGGATATATGGGTGTGGGAGAGAGAACGTGTATGTATGAATGGGGATATATGGGTGTGGGAGAGAGAACGTGTATGTATGAATGGGGATATATGGGTGTGGGAGAGAGAACGTGTATGTATGAATGGGGATATATGGGTGTGGGAGAGAGAACGTGTATGTATGTATGGGGATATATGGGTGTGGGAGAGAGAACGTGTATGTATGAATGGGGATATATGGGTGTGGGAGAGAGAACGTGTATGTATGAATGAGGATATATGGGTGTGGGAGAGAGAACGTGTATGTATGTATGGGGATATATGGGTGTGGGAGAGAGAACGTGTATGTATGAATGGGGATATATGGGTGTGGGAGAGAGAACGTGTATGTATGTATGGGGATATATGGGTGTGGGAGAGAGAACGTGTATGTATGAATGAGGATATATGGGTGTGGGAGAGAGAACGTGTATGTATGAATGGGGATATATGGGTGTGGGAGAGAGAACGTGTATGTATGAATGAGGATATATGGGTGTGGGAGAGAGAACGTGTATGTATGAATGAGGATATATGGGTGTGGGAGAGAGAACGTGTATGTGTTAATGGGGATATATGGGTGTGGGAGAGAGAACGTGTATGTATGAATGAGGATATATGGGTGTGGGAGAGAGAACGTGTATGTATGAATGGGGATATATGGGTGTGGGAGAGAGAACGTGTATGTATGAATGAGGATATATGGGTGTGGGAGAGAGAACGTGTATGTATGAATGGGGATATATGGGTGTGGGAGAGAGAACGTGTATGTATGAATGGGGATATATGGGTGTGGGAGAGAGAACGTGTATGTATGTATGTATGAATGAGGATATATGGGTGTGGGAGAGAGAACGTGTATGTATGAATGAGGATATATGGGTGTGGAAGAGAGAACGTGTATGTATGAATGGGGATATATGGGTGTGGGAGAGAGAACGTGTATGTATGAATGAGGATATATGGGTGTGGGAGAGAGAACGTGTATGTATGAATGAGGATATATGGGTGTGGGAGAGAGAAAGTGTATGTATGTATGTATGAATGAGGATATATGGGTGTGGGAGAGAGAACGTGTATATATGTATGTATGAATGAGGATATATGGATGTGGGAGAGAGAACGTGTATGTATGTATGTATGAATGAGGATATATGGGTGTGGGAGAGAGAACGTGTATGTATGGATGTATGAATGAGGATATATGGGTGTGGGAGAGAGAAAGTGTATGTATGTATGTATGAATGAGGATATATGGGTGTGGGAGAGAGAACGTGTATGTATGTATGTATGAATGAGGATATATGGGTGTGGGAGAGAGAAAGTGTATGTATGTATGTATGAATGAGGATATATGGGTGTGGGAGAGAGAAAGTGTATGTATGTATGTATGTGTGTATACATATGTATGTTTGTGTGTGTGGATGGATGTATGCGTATGTATGATGTATGTGTGTGGGTGGATGGATTTAGTGAATTTGCGATTGTGAGAAAATATTTGTGTATGTGAAAGAGTGTGTATGTGCGTGTTATTGAGTGGGTGCATAACTTAGATTTTGGGTAAATGATGTGAGTAGGTATGCAGGTTTGTATGTATGTGTTTATGAATGTGTGTGTACATGTGTGTCTGTCTGCCTGTCTCATAACATGGTAATGTGCATTGCATATGTTTACAACATTCATTTGACAATGTATATTTTTTCCCTGTGTGAATGTAACATGCAGAATGATGAATAAAAGATGAGTGATTGGAAGGGCTGAAGTAAGACGGGCTTGTGTGCCCAATTTGTGACCCTTTTAAAATAAAGTATGTTTGTTTGTTCGTTCATTCGTTAATTATAGAAACACGTTACCCTCGGCCAGGGAGACTAGCCACTAGACTACTGGGGCACCATGTCTTTAATTATACACACACATGAACCCAGGTCAGGGAGACTAGACTACTGGGGCACCATGTCTTTAATTATACACACACATGACCCCAGGTCAGGGAGACTAGACAGCTGGGGCACCATGTCTTTAATTATGCACACACATAACCACAGGTCAGGGAGACTAACCACTAGACTGCTGGGGCACAATATCTTTAACTATACAAACACATGACCCCAGGTCATGGAGACTAGCCACTAGACTACTGGGGCACCATGTCTTTAATTATACACACACATGACCCCAGGTCAGAGAGACTAGCCACTAGACTGCTGGGGCACCAAGTCTTTAATTATACACACACATGATCCCAGGTCAGGGAGACTAGCCACTAGACTGCTGGGGCACCATGTCTTTAATTATACACACACATGACCCCAGGTCAGGGAGACTAGACTACTGGGGCACCATGTCTTTAATTATACACACACATGACCCCAGGTCAGGGAGACTAGCCACTAGACTACTGGGGCACCATGTCTTTAATTATACACACACATGACCCCTGGTCAGGGAGACTAGCCACTAGACTACTGGGGCACCATGTCTTTAATTATACACACACGTGACCTCAGGTCAGGGAGACTAGCCACTAGACTGCTGAGGCACCATGTCTTTAATTATACACACACATGACCCCAGGTCAGGGAGACTAGCCACTAGACTGCTGGGGCACCAAGTCTTTAATTATACACACACATGATCCCAGGTCAGGGAGACTAGCCACTAGACTGCTGGGGCACCATGTCTTTAATTATACACACACATGACCCCAGGTCAGGGAGACTAGACTACTGGGGCACCATGTCTTTAATTATACACACACATGACCCCAGGTCAGGGAGACTAGCCAC
>CAWUFQ010000350.1:0-2500 GCA_963921405.1 Cepaea hortensis | reverse complement strand
ACCATTGCCCCAGCTTCATCACACCAAGTACTTATGCGATTGAGTTTGGTTTGTAGTTCCACCGCAACCTGCTCTTTATCCTTACCCTGACGATACACTAAAACATCATCGGCATATGACAATGTCCTGCCAGGTCCAGTGATCTGCTCATTGATGATTCTCACTGTGTAGGTGTTGAACAGTACCGGAGATAATGGTGATACCTGTGGCAGGCCGGGATATATTGTTGTTGGTTCCGAAGTCCAACTGCCACATCTAAAAACTACTTTCCGTTGGAAGAGGGCTGCAGCGATCCAACTAAGGTGGAATGGACTTACTTTTAGTTCAAGAAGCTGAAACATTAGCAGCTTAGATCAATCAGCTTCAAATCAAATCAAATCAACTTTATTAGGGTCACAAATTGGGCGCGCAGGCCCGTCTTACATTCGGCCCTTCCAATCACTCGTCTTTCGTTCATCAAGAGCATTATACATTTACATAGGAAGATAAAATAAACATTGTGAAATGAATGTTGTAAACATAAACAAGGCTAATTACCATGTTATGAAGCCCATCTCCCACCTATCCATACACCACCCCACCCACACAACACCCCCACCTACCCACACACACGCACACCAAGGGACACATACATACCCCACCAACCGATCCATCCCCCTCCCGCACATCCCCCACCAACCCACACATCCTACGCCCATCCACATACACATACTACCCCACACATCCTCTCCCCACCCACACCTCAAACCACCCATCCCCCAGCCACATCTCCATCGACAACATATTCCCCACCCATGCACACAATCCCCCACCAACCCACACATCGCACATCCACTCACACATTCCCAAACCATACACACACAACCCCACCAACTGACATGTCCCTACCCCCACCCCACACACACACATCTCTCTAACCACCCATACATCCCCAATCCACTAACACACACCCCACCACCCACACATACAACTTCCACCCACCCACACATGCCTTAACCTAATCCCCCACCACACCATCCCCCACCCGCACATCACATACACCTCCTATCATGCACTATTCCCAACCCACGCACCACACACACACATATCCCTCACCAACACATCCCCACTTACACACCACACACATATCCCCCACCCAGATACCACACAATATTCCCACCCACACCCACACCCACACAGATACCCTTACCCATCCACCCCACATACCCCCACTCACACAACACAAAAACAAAACAAAACACAAAAATCCCCCACCCACACACACATACCTCACCCACACAATATCCCCAACCAACACACCACACACCTCTCCCCACCCACACACGCATTCCCTACCCATCCACCAACACACACTCACTCACGCATACATTCTCCACTACGCACCCACACCCCCCCCCCCCCCAACCAAACATCTCTCGATCACAATACCCCTACCCCACACACATCCTCCACCCACTCACACATCCCACCCCGACACATACAACTCCCTCACCCACTTACACATCCCTAAGCCACTCACTCACACACCCCCACCCACACATTCCCCATCCAAACACACACATCTCCCACCAACACTCCCCCACATACTTCCCCCAACCACCACAATCCCCTACTCACCCATACATATACCCCATTCATACGCACATTCCCCGCACCCATCACACACATCCCCCACACCACACACTATCCTCCACCCATACCTCCACAAACATACCCTCCACCCACACATCATTCACACATCCCCCACCAACACACCGCACAAATATCTCAAACCCACACACCATACACTTCTCCCCACCCACCCTTGCATCCCCAATCCACCCAACACAATCCCCTACCCACACAACCCCGCCTCCTACACATACTTCCTCAAACCGTCCACACATCTCCACCCACATAAACACACATCCCCTGCATCCGTCCCATACACATATCCTCCACCCATACAGCTTAGATCATACAGCAGCTTAGATCAATCAGCTTAGATCATACAGCAGCTTAGATCAATCAGCTTAGATCATACAGCAGCTGAGATCAATCAGCTTAGATCATACAGCAGCTTAGATCAACCAGCTTAGATCAATCAGCTTAGATCAATCAGCTTAGATCATAAAGCAGCTTAGATCATACAGCAGCTTAGATCAATCAGCTTAGATCAATCAGCTTAGATCATACAGCAGCTTAGATCAATCAGCTTAGATCATACAGCAGCTTAGATCAATCAGCTTAGATCATACAGCAGCTTAGATCCATCAGATTAGATCATACAGCAGCTTAGATCATACAGCAGCTTAGATCATACAGCAGCTTAGACCATACATCAGCTTTATCGTGCTTGAATTTAGATTATACATCAACCTAGATCGTATGTCAGCTTAGATCATAGATAAGCTTACATCATTATGCACATAGATCATACATCAGCTTAGAACAGTGGTTCTCAAACTATTTTGGCCCGTGTCCCCCTTCACCATATTTTTAGGACGTCATTCTCCCCCCC
>CAWUFQ010000349.1:0-19643 GCA_963921405.1 Cepaea hortensis | reverse complement strand
AAGGTACTATAGGCAGTAATTTGTGTGTGTGTATGGACAGTCTAATATTTAAGGGCAACCACTATGCCCACTTTCCAAAGTGGAAGCTGACGTCCTGACTGATCAGCCACTGCATACTAGTCCACGTTGCCTGGCTACGGCTTTACCGAGTTTGAATGTTAAATAAAATAGCTGACGTTATTCTATTATCAATATGTTGATTACATATCGATTACAGCAATGTCAAATTTCATAGCCGAGTCAGGCTTCAATGCACCTCGTTCTTGAACGCCGTGTAAAGCTAACATATATCCGTGATTTTGGAACAGGAAGATTTGCTAATTGTATTTGCTTACGAGCGTTACTAAATTTATCCTATGAATGCCAAATATTGAGGGGTATGAATATATCCACCAGTCTTCCTTTCCCCTCCCCCCCCCCCACCCCCTCTACGATATTTAACGATTTCTTGGAATCGTTGGGCGTGAATACTTTCTGTTTTAGCCAGGTAAGATACCATCATCACTGTCATTACCTTTTTTGTTTTCATATCCTTTGCATCGCTGTCAACACCAGCATTTTACTGCTGTTGTGATCTCTTGGCAAGTTTACGTTCAGTAGTTTGCCATTGCTTTCTGTACAACCGGCTCCCGTACCAATTCGTTAAAACCCAGCGCAACTCGGTCTGTTGCCAAATCGTGAACAGCTACGTTTTGAACACAGGTAAGCTGAGTTATGGATCGCGTTCGCAACACCTTCGCCACAGAGACCGGCATCATTACCATTTGGTTAGTCAATTTGTTGACTAGTGCTGACGTCATCCGAACATGCTACTCAACTGTCCTTTATTCTTAGTTCTCACTTACTCTGACCAGAATAAGTCTGAAAGCCTTTGTTCTCGCAGGCCTGTGTCCCGTTTTATTTCTATTGAATTTGCTCTTTTTTCTTTCTCCTTTGCCTTTCGGTATTTTCGCATATTGATCTTTACACTACCTACCATAACCAAGTCAAGACATCCCACATCTACACAACCCATACTATAACCAAGTCAAGACATCCCACATCTCCACAACCCATACTATAACCAAGTCAAGACATCCCACATCTCCACAATCCATACTATAACCAAGTCAAGACATCCCACATCTCCACAATCCATACTATAACCAAGTCAAGACATCCCACATCTCCACAATCCATACTATAACCAAGTCAAGACATTCCCCATCTCCACAATCCTTGCTGCTACCTCAGCAACAGCACACCGGAGGTTTTAGAACAAGCGCTCTAATACGTTTGGCCACGCTTACCTATAATTTTCAATTGTTTTCTTAGCTCATATTTGCAAGCAAAAATATTCTGTCTTTTTTTTAAAGAAAAAAATTGGGCTGGTTACCGAATTATGTTTAGAGATTTCGATCCCGGACACGATCTTCCAGACATCCTTTAAGCAACCAATACAAGATCATATTTTCATCATCATCACGTGTGTCATGGTAACAAGTGTGGAGTTCATGGTTAGGACCGTGCCAAGCTATGATACAGAGAGGCGGCCGCATCA
Organism: Cepaea hortensis; assembly: GCA_963921405.1. Lineage (NCBI taxonomy): Eukaryota > Metazoa > Mollusca > Gastropoda > Stylommatophora > Helicidae > Cepaea > Cepaea hortensis. The sequence continues at coordinate 18,103 of CAWUFQ010000349.1, read as the reverse complement.
GGTGGCACCGTAAGGGGGCTTCATAAGGGGGCGGCATTTTTAAAGGAAACAACATTTAAGAGGTGGCATTTCGAAGACTTGCATCATACTGAGAAAATCTACCCCATGGTACTGTTCATGGTTCAGCATCCCACACGAACACCGGTGTCTTGGATTAGGGCTGCTTGTTCCATTTATGGCATGTGACCAAGCCAACCAGATATTTATCTCTTTGTCTTCCCCTTGACTTTTCTCATCAATTTTGCCAGTTGTCACTAAGTTTTCATGTTAATTTCTCCTCTTAATGAGCCCTAAACTATCTTGTCTAAATCTAAATTTTCAAATCAGTTTATGGTTTACATTTTTTTCTTGAAGGATTGCCTCATTAATTTTTATTGTCCGTCCATATTCTTTGAATTTTCTTCAGAAGCTATATTTCCACTGCTGTTAGATGCTTCTCAGCTCGCTGCTTATTGTCCGTGTTTCACATGCATATGCGTGTCCTGTTAACTCGTTCTATGTTAAGTACCTCATTGCATGTTGATAACTATAACATTTCACTTTCTTGATTCCTTCTTTTGTTCTATATACCCTCGTGCATGTCTTTCCTAACAATTTTGCCAAAGTATGGCGTTCCAGCCTACTCATTGGGATTATCAGCTGCTGGGGAATTTTCAACATACAAAACCTTCACATGATGATGATGATGATGATGAATCTACACAGGGATCTTCTGGTTTTTTTTTTGTTTTTTTTTATCTCATCGTCTTCTTTTCCCCCTCGTCCAAGAAGACTTGGTTTCTGAATTAACCCCCCCCCCCCCCCCACCCCACCCCCGCTTTCCCACATGTCTTTATTAATGAGATCATATGCCTATTGTTGAAATATCTGTAACGGAGTGTTTCGGGTTCACCTTGGGTAGTGAGAGTGAACCACACCCGAGGTGTCTCTAGCACTCCCGTGTATTCTAGCCCCAGGGGTTGAACGAGCAGATACACTTTTTTTTTACTCTGTGGTTGATCTCAGGTTATTTAGTTCCGTCTACACACCCCTCCAGATTCTAGACCCCCACTAACTACCTACACCTGTTGAACAATGAACACTTAGGCATCGTCCGAGACCACACTCAATCATTATACAAAGAGCAAGTCAACTTACATAAAGTTTATTCTACCCTTGAGAATATAGAACTGAAATGAACATCCTGATAGAAGAATCTATTTACACAAATAGAAGATAGAGTGGAGACAGACTTAGAGATGTAGGTGTCTTCATCGAGTTGAGAAGTAGAGTGGATGCAGATGTCCCGTCCAGTCGGTCCGCCACTCACCCGGCTTCCTTCCAGTGAGATGACTAGAACCTTGGAGACCACTCCGTCTCCCGAACGTGGAACCACAACAATAGAGTCCCTGCTGGACCACACTTCACTGGACCAACTGCATCTATAACACTCCCACGGAGTCACTGGTAATACAGTTCTCGAACACTACCGAGTTGGAGACAATCTTCCTGGACTTGGCTCCAAGTATTGGTTACTTCGATGAACTAAATAGTCACTAACCAATCGAATGGTCTGTCACTCATAGCACAGTCCCTCTGCAGAACCGATATGGCATTGACCAATTCAATGGTCTCTTACAGTCACACTTTGGAGGATCAGATATGGCTACTGAAAAGTTACTGAGTCCTTCTAGAACACAGTTGATAATCTGGATACGGTAACAGTACATTAATAGAATCAGACATCTATTTTACGGAAACAATTCAGGTTGGACTATAATCCATAGTCCCTTCCACCGGGTTACACTTGACACACGTCAATACTGGTGTAGTTCTTCTCAAGACCTGCCACTCGAGCTGTCCAAAGAACCATTCAAGTGTCTGAAGATTAGTTACTTCTGCGTTTAGGCAGAACCCCCGTCAAACCAGACGGACCGGTGTTCCCTGTCGAGCATGATTACTCAACATGCTGAAATGTTCCTGGCAAAACAGAGTATCTTCTATTTTAAACGATCACAAACCATCACTTCCCACACGTGCACCTTCCGGGCAGTTGTATGTCTTGAAGCAAACTTCACGCATGGTGAATCACATTGGGTACCTGGTGTGATGGAGTCTGGCGTGATAAGTAAAGAACTGAACCCTTCGCTCTGTCACACGAAGTGGTTTTCTGCCAACAACAATTATAGTTGACTGGTTCCTCAACAGGCAAACTCCTGAAAAGGAAGAGCGACCGGTGAGAGTATACTGGCCCAAACATTAGTTCACATGCATCCTACCAATAACTACTCAACTCTCAGTCATGCTAGTTAGTTATTCATATAACCAAAGCATTATCTCTATATGGAGAGTAGTAAAGCATGGGTTCACAAATGTCAGCTGGCCTCACAGAACCGCCCGTCAAACAGAGCTAGAGATCCGAATGACGAGTCTGTCATAGGTCTCACCTATCCCTAATCATCTACCAGTCGTTCCTAACGTCAGTAATGATACAAGGCTGTTATTGTTCTAATTTAATCGAACTAAACAAATAGGTAAAGAGTCCCTAGACTCGTTCCTAACATCATCAATGTACACTAAGAAACATAAACTTGATCAATATACCATCCCTCGGGATATAGGAATAGTACATGATCACATCCAATATGTACACAAGCCTGTTTGCTGGTGGGACCACCTGCCCACGCCACAGCAAACTCTTCTTATCAGACTCTGCCTTAGAGTCAAGAAGCCTTCTTGAGAATACATGTTCCCCCCCATGTTCCAAGGGTACTGTTCCAGTTCTGTCCTCCCAAGTGGTTTAGCCTTGGCCTGGACTGAACTTCATCGTTGGTTTGGTCTACCAACACATACTTTCATAACTTGCTTTCACATCCCCATATTCTATATTTCCCCAGTCTCATACAGCCTCCTGCATCCTTCCATACTTCCAGCACCTTAGCATTCACTCGCACTAGCGCCAGTATGAAAGAAACAGGATATCTTAGACAAGATTTCAGAACGCATATTTACATCGCGACGGCACGCAGTGTTATCACGCGTCGAACTATTCGGCGTTCGGAATTACCCCAGGAAGTATCCCATGCCATGAACTAATATATATACACATTGTCACATCATATATATATAGATATAGCACCAAAGCCACTTACCTTTCCACAGAAATCCGCTGTTCCACACAATGAATTCCTATTAAGTTACTACATAATAGTTACATCATTCCTGGTGGCCCAGACTAAGTTCTTCCTTTACTTAGTAACTAAGCACAATTTTGTCTGAATCTCCACCTACCAACTTACCTGGTTTTCTAACCGTTCTTCTGGCTTCAGCAACTGACTGACATAATCTAAGTTTCCATCCGGCACAAGTAACTAGGTTTTATTCTAACACAGCAACCTAATAGATGCAACGATTGGCAATATATAGTACATATATTTGGAACCCAAATCGCCCACATCACATTACGGCGTCCCTAACCGCTGATTCGCGAGCACACGGTAAACAAACACACGCTTAATTGTCACCTGCGTTATCGATCGGTTTGCTAATTAGTATGCGAGGACATCCGCATAGGTAATGAGGTTAGAACAATGGCGTGTGGAACACACGTACAAAGTTAAATGATTTAAACTAAATATCTACCTGGATGGTGAAACCAGCTCTCCAGTCAGCTTCCGAACTGTTCAAGGGCTTCTCAGCTTCCTTTTCATAACAGTCAGCCGAATCATGGTTGAGGTGAGACGCAACACAAAAATGGCTCACATCAGGCCAGCGTCAGTTCTCTTCGAACAAAAGTAAGTGAATGACTGCTGTAGCCAATTTCCCGCTTCGTGCCAACTCAATGCGCACAAGAAGCGAGTGCTTCTTGAGAAAAGATACTTTCTCGGGAAAACGTCATTCCCCGCCTAGAGTTTCTAGATCTCTCTGCACGGGAATCTAGAGCGATACCCAACATCACGGGTTACTCGAATTCCGGTGTTTCGAGACGATTCTAGATAAGAAGTCCTCCATCGGCTTCCCTCAGTCTATTTTTAGCTGGGAAAGTCCCCGATGACGCGCCAAAATAGTGCGGTATCTTGACGACCCAAGACAGATAAACGCGTTTCGTCACATAGGCCCCCACTTTAAGAGGATCGACCCCGTCGTTCCACTTCTACGCAGAAGCTGTCTATGTCGTTCGTTCTTCTTTCGTAGAGACCGGATGGCGGGAGAGAAAGTCGGCTCCGACATTTTCTTTCCCTGGGATATATTCTACCCTGAATTGGTAGGGTTGCAAAAGCAAGGACCATCTCAACAACCGTGGATTAAGTTTCTGGGATGATGCCAGAAACGTAAGTGGCTGGTGATCAGATTGCACAGTAAACTGTACCCCATATAGATATGGTTGGAATTTCTGAACTGCCCAGACCAGAGAAAGGCATTCTCGTTCCACGGTTGAGTAATTCCGTTCAGCGGGTAACAACTTCCGACTGGCATATGCCACGGGGCATAAGATAGACTGATCTTCTCGCCCCTCCTGTAGTAGAGCTGCTCCGATTCCAATGTTGCTGGCATCCGTTCGCAGCACGAAGGGTTTTTCCAGGTTAGGTAATTGCAGTACCGGTTTCGCGGTTAATGCTTGTTTCAATTTACCATACGCCTCCTCACATGCTGGCGTCCATACTAGTTTTTCGGGCTCCCCCTTTTTCAGAGTGTCGGTCAATGGTGCCGCTACCATATTGAACCGCGGAATGAATTTCTGATAGAAACCGCACAAGGACACAAAGGATCTCACATCCTTTTTCGTCTGTGGACGGGGAGCCAGCTGCACTTTCGCGATGTTTTTGGCTTCGGGGACCATCTGGCCGGGAGTTATAGTGTGTCCTAGGAATTCTAGGGTCCCATACCCCATCATACACTTGGTGGGGCGGGCGGTGAGCCCCACGTCTCTCAGTCTCCGGAAAAGGCGGTCTAAGGAAGCTATATGATCGTCCAAACTGACCGAAGCAATGAGGATGTCATCCATGAAGGAAACGATCGCGGGATCCCGAAGGGGATCTAATAGCAGCCGCATCATGCGCGTGAACACACTCGGAGCGTTATTCAGCCCAAACGGCATTACGTTGAACTCATAGTGACCGCTATGGGTACTGAATGCTAGGAGGGGCCGGATTTCCGGCTTCACTGGGATTTGATAATAACCCCGACTCAAATCAATCTTTGAGAAATATTTGGCCTGGTGCAGCCGGGAAAACAGCTGGGTTGGATTCGGTAGGGGCTCTACCTGAAAGTGGGTATGGCTGTTTAAAAGCCTGTAATCGATACACAGTCGGTGTTCCCCGCTGGGTTTTCGCAATAAGACCACCCCCGCATTATACGGGGATGTCGAGGGCGAAATGATCTCATCTTCCAGAAGCTTCTGGATCTCGGCCTCCAGGGCTTTCTCCTTCGAGAAAGGCACCGGGTAGACCCGTTGCCGGACGGGGTCTGGACTAGTGACGGTCATGTCGAACTCGATTAGCCCCGTCCGACCTGGTTTATCAGTGAGTACATCACTGTGGGACTCTAACAGACAGCTGAATTTCTTTCGATCCGCTAGCGACAGATCGGGATTTACCTTCACATCCCTATAGGTTTCCCGGGGATTTAAAGGGTATTCCGTATCAGCGTCAGGTCCTATCTCTGTTTCCATGGCGACTGTGTGATCCCGGACGGGCCCCCACTCTGTAACGGAGTGTTTCGGGTTCACCTTGGGTAGTGAGAGTGAACCACACCCGAGGTGTCTCTAGCACTCCCGTGTATTCTAGCCCCAGGGGTTGGACGAGCAGATACACTTTTTTTTTACTCTGTGGTTGATCTCAGGTTATTTAGTTCCGTCTACACACCCCTCCAGATTCTAGACCCCCACTAACTACCTACACCTGTTGAACAATGAACACTTAGGCATCGTCCGAGACCACACTCAATCATTATACAAAGAGCAAGTCAACTTACATAAAGTTTATTCTACCCTTGAGAATATAGAACTGAAATGAACATCCTGATAGAAGAATCTATTTACACAAATAGAAGATAGAGTGGAGACAGACTTAGAGATGTAGGTGTCTTCATCGAGTTGAGAAGTAGAGTGGATGCAGATGTCCCGTCCAGTCGGTCCGCCACTCACCCGGCTTCCTTCCAGTGAGATGACTAGAACCTTGGAGACCACTCCGTCTCCCGAACGTGGAACCACAACAATAGAGTCCCTGCTGGACCACACTTCACTGGACCAACTGCATCTATAACACTCCCACGGAGTCACTGGTAATACAGTTCTCGAACACTACCGAGTTGGAGACAATCTTCCTGGACTTGGCTCCAAGTATTGGTTACTTCGATGAACTAAATAGTCACTAACCAATCGAATGGTCTGTCACTCATAGCACAGTCCCTCTGCAGAACCGATATGGCATTGACCAATTCAATGGTCTCTTACAGTCACACTTTGGAGGATCAGATATGGCTACTGAAAAGTTACTGAGTCCTTCTAGAACACAGTTGATAATCTGGATACGGTAACAGTACATTAATAGAATCAGACATCTATTTTACGGAAACAATTCAGGTTGGACTATAATCCATAGTCCCTTCCACCGGGTTACACTTGACACACGTCAATACTGGTGTAGTTCTTCTCAAGACCTGCCACTCGAGCTGTCCAAAGAACCATTCAAGTGTCTGAAGATTAGTTACTTCTGCGTTTAGGCAGAACCCCCGTCAAACCAGACGGACCGGTGTTCCCTGTCGAGCATGATTACTCAACATGCTGAAATGTTCCTGGCAAAACAGAGTATCTTCTATTTTAAACGATCACAAACCATCACTTCCCACACGTGCACCTTCCGGGCAGTTGTATGTCTTGAAGCAAACTTCACGCATGGTGAATCACATTGGGTACCTGGTGTGATGGAGTCTGGCGTGATAAGTAAAGAACTGAACCCTTCGCTCTGTCACACGAAGTGGTTTTCTGCCAACAACAATTATAGTTGACTGGTTCCTCAACAGGCAAACTCCTGAAAAGGAAGAGCGACCGGTGAGAGTATACTGGCCCAAACATTAGTTCACATGCATCCTACCAATAACTACTCAACTCTCAGTCATGCTAGTTAGTTATTCATATAACCAAAGCATTATCTCTATATGGAGAGTAGTAAAGCATGGGTTCACAAATGTCAGCTGGCCTCACAGAACCGCCCGTCAAACAGAGCTAGAGATCCGAATGACGAGTCTGTCATAGGTCTCACCTATCCCTAATCATCTACCAGTCGTTCCTAACGTCAGTAATGATACAAGGCTGTTATTGTTCTAATTTAATCGAACTAAACAAATAGGTAAAGAGTCCCTAGACTCGTTCCTAACATCATCAATGTACACTAAGAAACATAAACTTGATCAATATACCATCCCTCGGGATATAGGAATAGTACATGATCACATCCAATATGTACACAAGCCTGTTTGCTGGTGGGACCACCTGCCCACGCCACAGCAAACTCTTCTTATCAGACTCTGCCTTAGAGTCAAGAAGCCTTCTTGAGAATACATGTTCCCCCCCCCCCATGTTCCAAGGGTACTGTTCCAGTTCTGTCCTCCCAAGTGGTTTAGCCTTGGCCTGGACTGAACTTCATCGTTGGTTTGGTCTACCAACACATACTTTCATAACTTGCTTTCACATCCCCATATTCTATATTTCCCCAGTCTCATACAGCCTCCTGCATCCTTCCATACTTCCAGCACCTTAGCATTCACTCGCACTAGCGCCAGTATGAAAGAAACAGGATATCTTAGACAAGATTTCAGAACGCATATTTACATCGCGACGGCACGCAGTGTTATCACGCGTCGAACTATTCGGCGTTCGGAATTACCCCAGGAAGTATCCCATGCCATGAACTAATATATATACACATTGTCACATCATATATATATAGATATAGCACCAAAGCCACTTACCTTTCCACAGAAATCCGCTGTTCCACACAATGAATTCCTATTAAGTTACTACATAATAGTTACATCATTCCTGGTGGCCCAGACTAAGTTCTTCCTTTACTTAGTAACTAAGCACAATTTTGTCTGAATCTCCACCTACCAACTTACCTGGTTTTCTAACCGTTCTTCTGGCTTCAGCAACTGACTGACATAATCTAAGTTTCCATCCGGCACAAGTAACTAGGTTTTATTCTAACACAGCAACCTAATAGATGCAACGATTGGCAATATATAGTACATATATTTGGAACCCAAATCGCCCACATCACATTACGGCGTCCCTAACCGCTGATTCGCGAGCACACGGTAAACAAACACACGCTTAATTGTCACCTGCGTTATCGATCGGTTTGCTAATTAGTATGCGAGGACATCCGCATAGGTAATGAGGTTAGAACAATGGCGTGTGGAACACACGTACAAAGTTAAATGATTTAAACTAAATATCTACCTGGATGGTGAAACCAGCTCTCCAGTCAGCTTCCGAACTGTTCAAGGGCTTCTCAGCTTCCTTTTCATAACAGTCAGCCGAATCATGGTTGAGGTGAGACGCAACACAAAAATGGCTCACATCAGGCCAGCGTCAGTTCTCTTCGAACAAAAGTAAGTGAATGACTGCTGTAGCCAATTTCCCGCTTCGTGCCAACTCAATGCGCACAAGAAGCGAGTGCTTCTTGAGAAAAGATACTTTCTCGGGAAAACGTCATTCCCCGCCTAGAGTTTCTAGATCTCTCTGCACGGGAATCTAGAGCGATACCCAACATCACGGGTTACTCGAATTCCGGTGTTTCGAGACGATTCTAGATAAGAAGTCCTCCATCGGCTTCCCTCAGTCTATTTTTAGCTGGGAAAGTCCCCGATGACGCGCCAAAATAGTGCGGTATCTTGACGACCCAAGACAGATAAACGCGTTTCGTCACATAGGCCCCCACTTTAAGAGGATCGACCCCGTCGTTCCACTTCTACGCAGAAGCTGTCTATGTCGTTCGTTCTTCTTTCGTAGAGACCGGATGGCGGGAGAGAAAGTCGGCTCCGACATTTTCTTTCCCTGGGATATATTCTACCCTGAATTGGTAGGGTTGCAAAAGCAAGGACCATCTCAACAACTGTGGATTAAGTTTCTGGGATGATGCCAGAAACGTAAGTGGCTGGTGATCAGATTGCACAGTAAACTGTACCCCATATAGATATGGTTGGAATTTCTGAACTGCCCAGACCAGAGAAAGGCATTCTCGTTCCACGGTTGAGTAATTCCGTTCAGCGGGTAACAACTTCCGACTGGCATATGCCACGGGGCATAAGATAGACTGATCTTCTCGCCCCTCCTGTAGTAGAGCTGCTCCGATTCCAATGTTGCTGGCATCCGTTCGCAGCACGAAGGGTTTTTCCAGGTTAGGTAATTGCAGTACCGGTTTCGCGGTTAATGCTTGTTTCAATTTACCATACGCCTCCTCACATGCTGGCGTCCATACTAGTTTTTCGGGCTCCCCCTTTTTCAGAGTGTCGGTCAATGGTGCCGCTACCATATTGAACCGCGGAATGAATTTCTGATAGAAACCGCACAAGGACACAAAGGATCTCACATCCTTTTTCGTCTGTGGACGGGGAGCCAGCTGCACTTTCGCGATGTTTTTGGCTTCGGGGACCATCTGGCCGGGAGTTATAGTGTGTCCTAGGAATTCTAGGGTCCCATACCCCATCATACACTTGGTGGGGCGGGCGGTGAGCCCCACGTCTCTCAGTCTCCGGAAAAGGCGGTCTAAGGAAGCTATATGATCGTCCAAACTGACCGAAGCAATGAGGATGTCATCCATGAAGGAAACGATCGCGGGATCCCGAAGGGGATCTAATAGCAGCCGCATCATGCGCGTGAACACACTCGGAGCGTTATTCAGCCCAAACGGCATTACGTTGAACTCATAGTGACCGCTATGGGTACTGAATGCTAGGAGGGGCCGGATTTCCGGCTTCACTGGGATTTGATAATAACCCCGACTCAAATCAATCTTTGAGAAATATTTGGCCTGGTGCAGCCGGGAAAACAGCTGGGTTGGATTCGGTAGGGGCTCTACCTGAAAGTGGGTATGGCTGTTTAAAAGCCTGTAATCGATACACAGTCGGTGTTCCCCGCTGGGTTTTCGCAATAAGACCACCCCCGCATTATACGGGGATGTCGAGGGCGAAATGATCTCATCTTCCAGAAGCTTCTGGATCTCGGCCTCCAGGGCTTTCTCCTTCGAGAAAGGCACCGGGTAGACCCGTTGCCGGACGGGGTCTGGACTAGTGGCGGTCATGTCGAACTCGATTAGCCCCGTCCGACCTGGTTTATCAGTGAGTACATCACTGTGGGACTCTAACAGACAGCTGAATTTCTTTCGATCCGCTAGCGACAGATCGGGATTTACCTTCACATCCCTATAGGTTTCCCGGGGATTTAAAGGGTATTCCGTATCAGCGTCAGGTCCTATCTCTGTTTCCATGGCGACTGTGTGATCCCGGACGGGCCCCCACTCTGTAACGGAGTGTTTCGGGTTCACCTTGGGTAGTGAGAGTGAACCACACCCGAGGTGTCTCTAGCACTCCCGTGTATTCTAGCCCCAGGGGTTGGACGAGCAGATACACTTTTTTTTTACTCTGTGGTTGATCTCAGGTTATTTAGTTCCGTCTACACACCCCTCCAGATTCTAGACCCCCACTAACTACCTACACCTGTTGAACAATGAACACTTAGGCATCGTCCGAGACCACACTCAATCATTATACAAAGAGCAAGTCAACTTACATAAAGTTTATTCTACCCTTGAGAATATAGAACTGAAATGAACATCCTGATAGAAGAATCTATTTACACAAATAGAAGATAGAGTGGAGACAGACTTAGAGATGTAGGTGTCTTCATCGAGTTGAGAAGTAGAGTGGATGCAGATGTCCCGTCCAGTCGGTCCGCCACTCACCCGGCTTCCTTCCAGTGAGATGACTAGAACCTTGGAGACCACTCCGTCTCCCGAACGTGGAACCACAACAATAGAGTCCCTGCTGGACCACACTTCACTGGACCAACTGCATCTATAACACTCCCACGGAGTCACTGGTAATACAGTTCTCGAACACTACCGAGTTGGAGACAATCTTCCTGGACTTGGCTCCAAGTATTGGTTACTTCGATGAACTAAATAGTCACTAACCAATCGAATGGTCTGTCACTCATAGCACAGTCCCTCTGCAGAACCGATATGGCATTGACCAATTCAATGGTCTCTTACAGTCACACTTTGGAGGATCAGATATGGCTACTGAAAAGTTACTGAGTCCTTCTAGAACACAGTTGATAATCTGGATACGGTAACAGTACATTAATAGAATCAGACATCTATTTTACGGAAACAATTCAGGTTGGACTATAATCCATAGTCCCTTCCACCGGGTTACACTTGACACACGTCAATACTGGTGTAGTTCTTCTCAAGACCTGCCACTCGAGCTGTCCAAAGAACCATTCAAGTGTCTGAAGATTAGTTACTTCTGCGTTTAGGCAGAACCCCCGTCAAACCAGACGGACCGGTGTTCCCTGTCGAGCATGATTACTCAACATGCTGAAATGTTCCTGGCAAAACAGAGTATCTTCTATTTTAAACGATCACAAACCATCACTTCCCACACGTGCACCTTCCGGGCAGTTGTATGTCTTGAAGCAAACTTCACGCATGGTGAATCACATTGGGTACCTGGTGTGATGGAGTCTGGCGTGATAAGTAAAGAACTGAACCCTTCGCTCTGTCACACGAAGTGGTTTTCTGCCAACAACAATTATAGTTGACTGGTTCCTCAACAGGCAAACTCCTGAAAAGGAAGAGCGACCGGTGAGAGTATACTGGCCCAAACATTAGTTCACATGCATCCTACCAATAACTACTCAACTCTCAGTCATGCTAGTTAGTTATTCATATAACCAAAGCATTATCTCTATATGGAGAGTAGTAAAGCATGGGTTCACAAATGTCAGCTGGCCTCACAGAACCGCCCGTCAAACAGAGCTAGAGATCCGAATGACGAGTCTGTCATAGGTCTCACCTATCCCTAATCATCTACCAGTCGTTCCTAACGTCAGTAATGATACAAGGCTGTTATTGTTCTAATTTAATCGAACTAAACAAATAGGTAAAGAGTCCCTAGACTCGTTCCTAACATCATCAATGTACACTAAGAAACATAAACTTGATCAATATACCATCCCTCGGGATATAGGAATAGTACATGATCACATCCAATATGTACACAAGCCTGTTTGCTGGTGGGACCACCTGCCCACGCCACAGCAAACTCTTCTTATCAGACTCTGCCTTAGAGTCAAGAAGCCTTCTTGAGAATACATGTTCCCCCCCATGTTCCAAGGGTACTGTTCCAGTTCTGTCCTCCCAAGTGGTTTAGCCTTGGCCTGGACTGAACTTCATCGTTGGTTTGGTCTACCAACACATACTTTCATAACTTGCTTTCACATCCCCATATTCTATATTTCCCCAGTCTCATACAGCCTCCTGCATCCTTCCATACTTCCAGCACCTTAGCATTCACTCGCACTAGCGCCAGTATGAAAGAAACAGGATATCTTAGACAAGATTTCAGAACGCATATTTACATCGCGACGGCACGCAGTGTTATCACGCGTCGAACTATTCGGCGTTCGGAATTACCCCAGGAAGTATCCCATGCCATGAACTAATATATATACACATTGTCACATCATATATATATAGATATAGCACCAAAGCCACTTACCTTTCCACAGAAATCCGCTGTTCCACACAATGAATTCCTATTAAGTTACTACATAATAGTTACATCATTCCTGGTGGCCCAGACTAAGTTCTTCCTTTACTTAGTAACTAAGCACAATTTTGTCTGAATCTCCACCTACCAACTTACCTGGTTTTCTAACCGTTCTTCTGGCTTCAGCAACTGACTGACATAATCTAAGTTTCCATCCGGCACAAGTAACTAGGTTTTATTCTAACACAGCAACCTAATAGATGCAACGATTGGCAATATATAGTACATATATTTGGAACCCAAATCGCCCACATCACATTACGGCGTCCCTAACCGCTGATTCGCGAGCACACGGTAAACAAACACACGCTTAATTGTCACCTGCGTTATCGATCGGTTTGCTAATTAGTATGCGAGGACATCCGCATAGGTAATGAGGTTAGAACAATGGCGTGTGGAACACACGTACAAAGTTAAATGATTTAAACTAAATATCTACCTGGATGGTGAAACCAGCTCTCCAGTCAGCTTCCGAACTGTTCAAGGGCTTCTCAGCTTCCTTTTCATAACAGTCAGCCGAATCATGGTTGAGGTGAGACGCAACACAAAAATGGCTCACATCAGGCCAGCGTCAGTTCTCTTCGAACAAAAGTAAGTGAATGACTGCTGTAGCCAATTTCCCGCTTCGTGCCAACTCAATGCGCACAAGAAGCGAGTGCTTCTTGAGAAAAGATACTTTCTCGGGAAAACGTCATTCCCCGCCTAGAGTTTCTAGATCTCTCTGCACGGGAATCTAGAGCGATACCCAACATCACGGGTTACTCGAATTCCGGTGTTTCGAGACGATTCTAGATAAGAAGTCCTCCATCGGCTTCCCTCAGTCTATTTTTAGCTGGGAAAGTCCCCGATGACGCGCCAAAATAGTGCGGTATCTTGACGACCCAAGACAGATAAACGCGTTTCGTCACAATATCTAATCAGAATAGTTATTGTAGGTCATATTTTTGTACAGATTTATTTTATTTCGGAGATACCAGCTGAGCTGTTATAATTCATATTTGTTTCAGTTTTTTTCCCATTTTCTGTAATCATATTAACTGTTGTAATACGCATTTTAAATACTTGTTTGTACATATAATTTCAGTAGTTCTAGTACTGTTGTATTACATGTTGTATCTATCGTTATTTTAAAAAATTCCAGTTTAGCTTTCGAACTCAACAATACCAACCCGAAGTCCACCAGATTCTTGTTAAAGCTGTCAGCATGAACACAACCATCTTGTTTCAAACTTTCCATTTTGGTAAAGTTATATATTTTATATATCTGTATATGTTACAATTTTTACCACATTAAACGTCAATGGTTTGGAAAGAACAGTGATGGAAGGCTTGATTCGTGGAAGAAAAGACAAGGATCAACCATCACAAAGATGGGCGCATCACATTGCATACAATTCGGACATGAGGGTGCATGAGGCAGGAGAACTGACAGCGTATCGAGAAACTCCGGCAACTGGTGGTGTGAATGATATGCAAATTAACTGTTGCATGATGTTGACAATTGGTTCTGTCATGAGAACTATCTTTAACTATAGATGTGAATCCATGATGTTGACAACTAGATCTGTCGTGAGAACTTCCTTTAATTATAGATATGAATCCATGATGTTGACAACTAGATCTGTCATGAGAACTTCCTTTAATTATAGATATGAAGCCATGATGTTTTGAGAACTTACTTTAAGTATAGATTTCTTCTTCTTCTTCTTCGTTCATCCGGAGTTTTTTTTTTCCATATGTGATTGCGTTGTGCCTGTTTACAGCAGAGCTGCGTTCTTGCGCCGTTAGGCCGACATATCCGACTTCTGCGGGCATTTGTTGACCGGGTTAACCTTCCCGGGGAAGTATAGATTTGAAGCCGTGATGTTGACAACCAAATCTGTCATGAGAACTTCCTTTACCTATAGACATGAAGCCATGATGCACTCGTATTCAAAAACACTTTGACCTACAGTTACTGCTAGGGTTGCTGACTAACAAGATCCAGCCTCACAGACGGCACCAGAGGTTTATCTTAGAAGTAAATAATATAATATTTATCTATGGCCCCCTTGTAGTCCCTTTCTACCGCTTCTCACTTTAATCCCCAGGTAGAGCATAGGTCTTCAGTCAAATCGAAGCGCTCCGATAATTTATCCTTTGATATCTCCTTAAGCCTACAGTATGGCTGAATGGATAAGCGCACCTTGCTCTAAATTTCCGGTGTTCTGATGGTGAAGTAGCTGGTTAAATCCCTACACCAACCAGTTGGACTAAAATGTTGAATTCTCGTCCTTGACTTCGGGACGTAAATTACAAGTGCCTCAGAAGTCGGAGCATGGCCTTCGAGCCTACTCGTGATTGTCAGTTGCTGGGGATTTTTCAACATACCAATTCTGCATATTATGATGATGATGATGAACCTGCACACGGATCTTTTGGTTTTTTTTTTTTCCTTTATTTTTTTGTTTTCTCCCTCGCCCAAGAAGACTTGGTATCTGAATGCCCCCTTCCCCCCCCCCCCCCCCCACCCCGATGTCTTTGTTAATGAGATTAGATATCTATTGTTAAAATGTCTAATAAGAATAGTTATTGTAGGTCATATCTTTGTTCAGATGCATTTTATTTCACAGATACCAGCTTAGCTGTTATAATTCAGATTTGTTTCAAGTTATTTATTTTAATTTTCTGTAAACCATATTAACTGTTGTAATACACATTTTATATACTTGTTTCTACACACCATTTCAGTATTTCTAGTATTTTTGTATTACACGTTATATGTATCGTTATTTCAGAAATACCAGTTTAGCTTTCGAACTCAATAATACCAACCTGAAGTCAACCAGATTCTTGATAAAGGTGTTAGCATGAATACAACCATCTGTTTTAAACTTTCCATTTGGTAAAGTTGTCTGTTTTATATATCTGTATATGTTACTTTTTTACCATATTAAACGTCAGTGGTACTTGTAAGTTACGTCCCCAAGTCAGTAGAAGAGTCAAGGTCGACCATCACTAAGATGGACACGGGACACTGCGTACAATTTGGACATGAGGTTGCATGAGGCAGGAGAACTGGCAGCGGATCGAGAAACTTCGGCAGCTGGTGATGGGAATGGTCTGCAAATTATCTGCTGCATAATGTTGACAACCAAATCTGTCATGAGAACTTCCTTTACCCATAGATTTGAAGCTATGATGTTGACAATCAAATCTGTCTTAAGAACTTCCTTTACCTATAGATATGAAGACATGATGTTGACAACCAAATCTGTCATGAGAACTGCCTTTACCTATAGATTTGAAGCCATGCTGGACTCATATTCAAAAACAATTTGACCTACAGTCACTGCCAGGGTTGTTGACTAACACTATCCAGCCTCATAAAGTCGTCACTAGAGGTTTCTCTAGGAAGTAAATAATATAATATTTATCTATGACCTACTTGTATTCCTTTTCTACCTCTTCTTATTTTAATTCCCAAGTGGAGCATAGACCTTCAGCCAACTCGAACATGTATCCTTTTCTATCTCCTTAAGCGGAGATCAGCATGGCTGAATGGATAAGCGCAGCTTGCGATTTCCGTTGTGCTGATTGTGAAATAGCGGGTTCAGCACCCACACCGGTCAATTTTTAATTCTCGTCCTTGATTTTGGGACGTAAGTTACAAGTGCCTCAGAAGTCGGAGTGGGTTCACCTGATGGCGGGGGACACCTTTAATAGGGAAGGCTAGCACACAAGCAAATATCAGTCCAGCGTGGACTACGCTAGAGTTCAAAGAGAGCGAACAAGAAAGAAAAAAAAACTCCTTAAGCTCTGTCCATGTCCTCCACATTATTTATTTATCCATGTGTATATTTCAACATAGGTTTTGTTTTTAATTGTTTATCCATGTGTATATGTCAATATAGGTTTTGTTTTTAATTGTTTATCGATGTGTATATGTCAACACAGGTTCAGTTTTTAATTGTTTATCCATGTGTATATGTCAACACGGGTTTAGTTTTTAATTGTTTATCCATGTGTATATGTCAACACAGGTTTTGTTTTTTTATTGTTTATCCATGTGTATATGTCAACACAGGTTTTGTTTTTAATTGTTTATCCATGTGTATATGTCAACAACGGTTTTGTTTTTAATTGTTTATCCATGTATATATGTCAACACAGGTTTTATTTTTAATTGTTTATCCATGTGTATATGTAAACACAGGTTTTGTTTTTAATTGTTTATCCATGTGTATATGTCAATATAGGTTTTGTTTTTAAATGTTTATCCATGTGTATTTGTCAACACAGGTTTAGTTTTTAATTGTTTACCATCTGTATACGTCAACACATGTTTTGTTTTTAATTGTTTATCCATGTGCATATGCCAACACAGGTTTTGTTTTTAATTGTTTATCCATGTGTATATGTCAACACAGGTTTTGTTTTTAATTGTTTATCCATGTGTATATGTCAACACAGGTTTAGTTTTTAATTGTTTATCCATGTGTATATGTCAATATAGGTTTTGTTTTTAATTGTTTATCCATGTGTATATGTCAACACAGGTTTAGTTTTTAATTGTTTATCCATGTGTATATGTCAACACAGGTTTTGTATTTAATTGTTTATCCATGTGTATATGTCAACACGGGTTTTGTTTTTAATTGTTTATCCATGTGTATATGTCAACACAGGTTTTGTTTTTAATTGTTTATCCATGTGTATATGTCAACACAGGTTTTGTTTTTAATTGTTTGTCCATGTGTATATGTCAACACAGGTTTTGTTTTTAATTGTTTAACTTTCGAACTCAATAATACCAACCTGAAGTCAACCAGATTCTTGTTAAAGATGTCAGCATGAACACAACCATCTTGTTTTAAACTTTCCATTTGGTAAAGTTATATGTTTTATATATCTGTATGTGTTACTTTTTTTTACCATATTAAACGTCAGTGGTACTTGTAATTTACGTCCCCAAGTAAGAAGAAGAATCAAGGTCGACCATCACAAAGATGGACACAGGTCATTACAGACAATTTGGGCATGCGGTTGCATGAGGCAGGAGAACTGGCAGCAGATCGAGAAACATGGGAATCTGATGATTGAATGGTCTGCAAATTACCTGCTGCATGATGTTGACAATCAAATCTGTCTTGAGAGCTTTCTTTACCTATAGAGATAAAGCCATGATGTTGACAACACAATTCGTCTTGAGAACTTCCTTTATCTATAAATATGAAGCCATGATATTGACAACCAAATCTGTCTTGAGAACTTCCTTTACCTATAGATTTTAAGCCATGATGCACTC
>CAWUFQ010000348.1:0-212833 GCA_963921405.1 Cepaea hortensis | reverse complement strand
TTTTTACTTTACTTTTTACTTTACTTTTTACTTTACTTTTTACTTTACTTTTTACTTTACTTTTTACTTTACTTTTTACTTTACTAGTTACTTTACTATTTACTTTACTATTTACTTTACTCTTTACTTTACTTTACTTTACTTTACTATTTACTTTACTATTTACTTTACTATTTACTTTACTATTTACTTTACTTTACTTTACTTTACTATTTACTTTACTATTTACTTTATTATTTACTTTACTATTTACTTTACTATTTACTTTACTATTTACTTTACTATTTACTTTACTATTTACTTTACTTTACTTTTTACTTTACTTTTTACTTTACTTTACTTTTTACTTTACTTTTTACTTTACTTTACTATTTACTTTACTATTTACTTTACTATTTACTTTACTTTACTTTTTACTTTACTTTTTACTGTACTTTTTACTGTACTTTTTACTTTAATATTTACTTTACTTTACTTTTTACTGTACTTTTTACTTTACTTTTTACTTTACTTTTTACTTTACTATTTACTTTACTATTTACTTCACTATTTACTTTTTACTTTACTATTTACTTTATTATTTACTTTACTTTACTTTTTAATTTACTTTTTACTTTACTTTTTACTTTACTTTTTACTTTACTTTTTACTTTACTTTTTACTTTACTTTACTTTACTCTACGTTGCTGCTCTGGCCTGGACTGTCTGCCACACTACTCAAACTTCTTGTTCTGTTAGTTTATGTTCTATTTCAATGTAGTTGCACAAACATAATCTCAGATGTTATGTTCTTGTTTAATTTCGGAAGATTTCGTGATTTTCAGGTTAAATTAATTCAGAAATACTCCAGTGTTGACGGTAAAGGCTGCGTGATATAAAAACCACAGCGTACAACTGCTTCAAACCACAGCCACGAACATAAACAGTCTCAAGGTCATCGGCCGTGTCCCGCGGTTTGCCTATTCTCTGTTACACGGGCTCCAAGAATGGCTGCTCGCTTTTCTGAAATCTGGCTACTGATTGGTGTAGTTTTCGTTGTACACTTGCCAGGTATGAAACTAAGTTGTAATTCATCATCATCACCATCATTAACGACATAAAGATTACATCCACATCCCCTTCCCCCTCATCACCATCATCCTCCTCCTAATCATTATCATCTTCAACATCGAGAGAAGGTCACATCCTCACACAGTTCTCCTCACTGTCCTCATCATCCTCATTATCATCGACCTCTTTACCACCAGTATCTTTATCGCCGAAAAGAAGCTCGCATCCTAATTACTTGCTAATTACCACATTCATTTATATGTGCTACATGATATATGTATGTTCGTGACAGTTAGTTATTGTCTGTGTGTGTGCTAATGTTAAATGTCATATACGTACATCTTCGTGATTTAGATATTATAAGTAACACGGATAAATTGTAGAATAATCCATGGAAACATAGAGATAACATGTAGAATAATCCATGGAAATACGGAGATAACATGTAGAATAATCCATGGAAACACAGAGATAACATGTATAATAATCCATACAAACACAGAGATAACATGTAGAATAATCCATACAAACACAGAGATAACATGTAGAATAATCCATACAAACACAGAGATAACATATAGAATAATCCATACAAACACAGAGATAACATGTAGAATAATCAATGCAAACACAGAGATAACATGTAGAATAATCCATACAAACACAGAGATAACATGTAGAATAATCCATGCAAACACAGAGATAACATGTAGAATAATCCATGGAAACACAGAGATAACATGTAGAATAATCCATACAAACACAGAGATAACATGTAGAATAATCCATACAAACACAGAGATAACATGTAGAATAATCCATGCAAACACAGAGATAACATGTAGAATAATCCATGGAAACACAGAGATAACATGTAGAATAATCCATGGAAACACAGAGATAACATGTAGAATAATCCATTTAAACAGAGATAACATGTAGAATAATCCATGCTAACAAAGATAACATGTAGAATAATCCATGCAAACATAGATAACATGTAGAATAATCCATGCAAACATAGATAACATGTAGAATAATCCATGCAAACAGAGATAACATGTAGAATAATCCATACAAACACAGAGATGACATGTAGAATAATCCATGCAAACATAGAGATAACATGTAGAATAATCCATGCAAATACAGAGATAACATGCAGAATAATCCATGCAAACATAGATAACATGTAGAATAATCCATGCAAACACAGAGATAACATGTAGAATAATCCATACAAACACACAGATGACATGTAGAATAATCCATGCAAGCAGAGATAACATGTAGAATAATCCATGGAAACACAGAGATAACATGTAGAATAATCCATACAAATACAGGGATAACATGTAGAATAATCCATGCAAACACAGAGATAACATGTAGAATAATCCATGCAAACATAGATAACATGTAGAATAATCCATACAAACACAGAGATAACATGTAGAATAAACCATACAAACACAGAGATAACATGTAGAATAATCCATACAAACACAGAGATAACATGTAGAATAATCCATGCAAACACAGATATAACATGTTGAATTATCCATGCAAACGTAGATAACATGTAGAATAATCCATGGAAACACAGAGATAATGTAGAATAATCCATGCAAACAAAGATAACATGTAGAATAATCCATGCAAACACAGAGATAACATGTAGAATAATCCATACAAACACAGAGATAACATGTAGAATAATCTATACAAACAGAGATAACATGTAGAATAATCCATGCAAACAGAGATAACATGTAGAATAATCCATGCAAACACAGAGATAACATGTAGAATAATCCATGCAGACACAGAGATAACATGTAGAATAATCCATGCAAACACAGATATAACATGTAGAGTAATCCATACAAACACGGAGATAACATGTAGAATAATCTATACAAACACAGAGATAACATGTAGAATAATCCATACAAACACAGAGATGACATGTAGAATAATCTATACAAACACGTAGATAACATGTAGAATAATCCATACAAACACAGAGATACCATGTAAAATAATCTATACAAACACATAGATAACATGTAGAATAATCTATACAAATAAAGAGATAACATGTAGAATAATCTATACAAACACAGAGATGAAATGTAGAATAATCTATACAAACACAGAGATAACATGTAGAACAATCTATACAAACACATAGATAACATGTAGAATAATCTATACAAATACAGAGATAACATGTAGAATAATCTATACAAACACAGAGATAACATGTAGAATAATCTATACAAACACATAGATAACATGTAGAATAATCTATACAAACACAGAGATATCATGTATAATAATCTATACAAACACAGAGATAACATGTAGAATAATCTATACAAATACAGAGATAACATGTAGAATAATCTATACAAACACAGAGATAACATGTAGAATAATCTATACAAACACATAGATAACATGTAGAATAATCTATACAAACATAGAGATATCATGTAGAATAATCTATACAAACACAGAGATAACATGTAGAATAATCCATGCAAACACAGAGATAACATGTAGAATAATCTATACAAATACAGAGATAACATGTAGAATAATCTATACAAATACAGAGATAACATGTAGAATAATCTATACAAACACAGAGATAACATGTAGAATAATCTATACAAACACATAGATAACATGTAGAATAATCTATACAAATACAGAGATAACATGTAGAATAATCTATACAAACACATAGATAACATGTAGAATAATCTATACAAATACAGAGATAACATGTAGAATAATCCATACATTTGTTGCAGTTGTTGCACACTGTGAACAACTTCGGTTGAAGTAAATTGTATGAAGAGACATATTATGGTCGTCACTAAGAATAAGAAAAATCAACAATGTAATATACAAGTAAATGGGAATACTATTAAACTAGAGAGACGGTACAATTATCTCGAAACAGTCATAACATCTGATATGAGATGCCTTGAGGAGAGTAGAACAAGAATCGCCATGGCGAAGACAGCCTTTTGCGAGATGAACAACAATTCACTCATTCATTCAGTATCATGTCCTTTGCAGAAGGATCACAAGCAACATGTCCCACGTCCGATATACCCATCTGGAGATCATCCGCCACAACCTTGACCCATCTTCTCTTTGGCCTTCCTCTTCCTCTCTTCCCTGGCATATATCACTTCTTCAATATTCTGCTCTTGAACCTGTCTGTAAAATTTATGTTCAAAGGCATTTATGCGCTGTTCAGCTTGTTTAGTAAATTTCCAGGTCTCATAAAAACCATGAAAAACATACTGACCAATAAAAAGATGTCATTTGCAACGAGAAAATGAGTGTTGAGGTACTACATTGAACCTGTGATTTCGTGTGGATTTGAAGCGTGGACAATGAGCAGAAAAGCTGAAAAACATC
Organism: Cepaea hortensis; assembly: GCA_963921405.1. NCBI lineage: Eukaryota > Metazoa > Mollusca > Gastropoda > Stylommatophora > Helicidae > Cepaea > Cepaea hortensis. The sequence goes on along the minus strand of CAWUFQ010000348.1, from coordinate 208,342 downwards.
TTATGGCTGTGGAAATGTGGTTCCTGAGGAAAATGCAAAGAAAACAATCAACAGACAGAAAAACCAATGACCAAGTCCTACAAAAAAAAACAAATGAAAACCGTAAACTGATTAGAGAAATTAGACGTAGACAGTCACAATTTTGTGGTCACGTTATGAGAAGAAATAAATTGGAGAAGTCGCTGAGCTCTGGTAAGATCGAAGGGAAGAGAACAAGGGGAGGGCAGAGAAGTAAATACCTGGATGGCTTGGCCACTTTGTATGGTCGAGATAAGAGCATTGAACTGGTCCACGACTCTGGTGATCGAGTGTAATGGCAAAACGTGACCACCCACGCCTAGCGGCATGGCACATGACGATGATGAATCCAGGCAAACACAGAGATAAGGTGTAGAATAATCCATACAACACAGATATAACACGTAGAATAATCCATGCAAAAACAGATATACAATTTAGAATAATCCATGCAAACTCAGAGTTGAGTTGAATCAAGAACTGACATCATATCAATCGGGACATTCTAAAACGTGCTCGCTCCTCATATTCAACAGCCAGAAAAGAGGTCCAGTACTAATGCTATCAGTTAGTTTGTTAGTTAGTCGACAGATCATCCTCGTTGCACATCGAACATTTCAGTCTATAAGTGCTCGGATCCCCTCCTCAATAAATCCGGCAGCGTGTAGCGGCTAATGACACCAGTTTTGGGTTGGTTTATTCGTTGGTTGCCTTCGTAGTGTTCTTGTTTGACTACACCTCTTTTAATTTGCTATTCTCGCAGTCTGACCATGGTTGTAGACTTGCTTGGCTCTCGTAAACGACTTACTTCTCGTCGAGCATTCAGAATGTCAGCCTGGTCCATGGCTCATCCGCCTTCCACAGTAGTCTCACCTTCGAGCTTGTCAGCCCGCTCATTTCCTTGTATTCCCGCATGCCCTGACACGAAAATGAAACTAATCTTTGCCAGCCGAGACCGATGCAGAGACAGCAACCACTCTCTCCTGACCCACCCCTCTCTATCCTCTTGAGTCTTGAGCATGTTCATTGAGTCGCTAAGGAAACATGCCCTAGTGAATGTCTGTCTCGAGCCATGTTATTGCTTTACTTACTGCCATGACTTCCATAGTCAGGCTACTTGTGGTCAAAGCAAAAGCACCAGAATCTTCCTTTACAACTCTCCCTCCGACCTGAGCCGTAAAGGTCCATGAACGTCTCACGTGTCGAACGACCGACCCATCTATGTAAGCAAATTGAGGGCCGAGAAGTAGATACCGTCATGGCTTGGCCATGTTGTATGGCCGAGACAGGAACACGGAGCTGATCCACGACTCTGGTGGTCGAGTGAGATGGCAAAACGTGACCGCCAACGCTTAGCGGCATGGCATATGAGGGTGATGAATCCATGCAAACACAGCGATAACGGTACCAGTTATAGTCTGACTGAGTGTCCGTCTGACATTTCCTCGGCGTCCTGAGTGTTGGTCTAATCTACTCGTCACTTCCTGCCGCTCCATTCTCTACAGGCTAAGATGATTTATTTCGTCATCCACGCTACACACATGATCCCAAAGGGCGAGACCACATCTGCCTTATCATGCACCAATACACCATCCAGCTGTGCAAACCCCGCGAATTAGTCCGCCTGCTCGTTTCCCACCACACCAGCATGTCCTGGGGAAAATATCCAACACATGGTCCCTGTCTTTGATGTTTAAATTAAAGCATGCCTGTCATCACCTGTCTAAGCATGCTCTATGAGTCCGTTATAATCACGACATGCGTGTGATGTTTGTCCTCCATTCAGCGGAACGCCGCAGTGACTGCATCCACAGAGATAACATGAAGAATAATCCAAGCAAAGAAAAAGGGTTTTATGATATTTCATACTAGCCATACTATTGAATGCAAGTTAATCATGGACGCCAAGTTAATAGAGCAGAAAGAAACTGGAGGACACAGAGATGTTGTATGTTATGAACATTGCTAAGAATTCCCTGGAGGGCTAAAAGGACCAATGTCCAAGTTCTGCAAGAGACCAGTCCACAAAGATGTTTGATTACCCAAATCAGGGCAAGACGATCGTCAGTCACGTTTTGGTCACGTTATGAGACGAGAGGTTCTGGGGACGTTGCTGACAACCGAGAATATCGACGGTTATCTCATGTTATGTTATGTTATGTCATGTCATGTTATGTAGTGTCATATCTTGTCATGGTAAGTTTTGCTATATTATGTTATGTCATGTTATAGCATGTTATGTCATGTCATGTTATGTTATGTTAAGTTATGTCATGTCATGTTATGTCATGTTATGTCATGTTATGCTATATCATGTCCTGTCGTATCAATTAATTTCATTTCATGTCATGTCATGTTATGTCATTTCATGTTGTTATGTTATGTTATGTTATGTTATATTATGTTATGTTATGTTATGTTATGTTATGCTATGCTATGCTATGTTATGTTATGTTATGTCGCGATATGATATGTTATCAAAACCGACATTCCAACACATTGGGTATTCCCATGCGTGCTCGGTCCTAAAGTGCAGCAGCCATCTCAAAGTATCTTTACTCACTGTTCCCATGAGGTGTTGGTTGTAATGTCTCCTCTCTCACTGTTCCCATGAGGTGTTGGTTGTAATGTCTCCTCTCTCAATGTTCCCATAAGGTGTTGGTTGTAATGTCTCCTCTCTCAATGTTCCCATAAGGTGTTGGTTGTAATGTCTCCTCTCTCAATGTTCCCATGAGGTGTTGGTTGTAATGTCTCCTCTCTCAATGTTCCCATGAGGTGCTGGTTGTAATGTCTCCTCTCTCAATGTTCCCATGAGGTGTTGGTTGTAATGTCTCCTCTCTCAATGTTCCCATAAGGTGTTGGTTGTAATGTCTCCTCTCTCAATGTTCCCATGAGGTGTTGGTTGTAATGTCTCCTCTCTCACTGTTCCCATGAGGTGTTGGTTGTAATGTCTCCTCTCTCAATGTTCCCATAAGGTGTTGGTTGTAATGTCTCCTCTCTCAATGTTCCCATAAGGTGTTGGTTGTAATGTCTCCTCTCACAATGTTCCCATGAGGTGTTGGTTGTAATGTCTCCTCTCTCAATGTTCCCATGAGGTGTTGGTTGTAATGTCTCCTCTCTCAATGTTCCCATGAGGTGTTGGTTGTAATGTCTCCTCTCACAATGTTCCCATGAGGTGTTGGTTGTAATGTCTCCTCTCTCAATGTTCCCATAAGGTGTTGGTTGTAATGTCTCCTCTCTCAATGTTCCCATAAGGTGTTGGTTGTAATGTCTCCTCTCTCAATGTTCCCATGAGGTGTTGGTTGTAATGTCTCCTCTCACAATGTTCCCATGAGGTGTTGGTTGTAATGTCTCCTCTCTCAATGTTCCCATGAGGTGTTGGTTGTAATGTCTCCTCTCTCACTGTTCCCATGAGGTGTTGGTTGTAATGTCTCCTCTCTCACTGTTCCCATGAGGTGTTGGTTGTAATGTCTCCTCTCTCACTGTTCCCATGAGGTGTTGGTTGTAATGTCTCCTCTCTCACTGTTCCCATGAGGTGTTGGTTGTAATGTCTCCTCTCTCACTGTTCCCATGAGGTGTTGGTTGTAATGTCTCCTCTCTCACTGTTCCCATGAGGTGTTGGTTGTAATGTCTCCTCTCTCACTGTTCCCATGAGGTGTTGGTTGTAATGTCTCCTCTCTCACTGTTCCCATGAGGTGTTGGTTGTAATGTCTCCTCTCTCACTGTTCCCATGAGGTGTTGGTTGTAATGTCTCCTCTCTCACTGTTCCCATGAGGTGTTGGTTGTAATGTCTCCTCTCTCACTGTTCCCATGAGGTGTTGGTTGTAATGTCTCCTCTCTCACTGTTCCCATGAGGTGTTGGTTGTAATGTCTCCTCTCTCACTGTTCCCATAAGGTGTTGGTTGTAATGTCTCCTCTCTCACTGTTCCCATGAGGTGTAGGTTGTAATGTCTCCTCTCTCACTGTTCCCATAAGGAGTTGGTTGTAATGTCTCCTCTCACACTGTTCCCATAAGTAGTTGGTTGTAATGTCTCCTCTCACACTGTTCCCATGGGTAGTTGGTTGTAATGTCTCCTCTCTCACTGTTCCCATGAGGTGTAGGTTGTAATGTCTCCTCTCTCACTGTTCCCATGAGGTGTTGGTTGTAATGTCTCCTCTCTCACTGTTCCCATAAGGTGTTGGTTGTAATGTCTCCTCTCTCACTGTTCCCATGAGGTGTAGGTTGTAATGTCTCCTCTCTCACTGTTCCCATGAGGTGTTGGTTGTAATGTCTCCTCTCTCACTGTTCCCATAAGGTGTTGGTTGTAATGTCTCCTCTCACACTGTTCCCATGGGTAGTTGGTTGTAATGTCTCCTCTCACACTGTTCCCATGGGTAGTTGGTTGTAATGTAACCTCTCTCACTGTTCCCATTGGTAGATGGTTGTAATGTCTCCTCTCTCACTGTTCCCATGAGGAGTTGGTTGTAATGTCTCCTCTCTCACTGTTCCCATGAGGTGTTGGTTGTAATGTCTCCTCTCTCACTGTTCCCATAAGGTGTTGGTTGTAATGTCTCCTCTCACACTGTTCCCATGGGTAGTTGGTTGTAATGTCTCCTCTCACACTGTTCCCATGGGTAGTTGGTTGTAATGTCACCTCTCTCACTGTTCCCATTGGTAGATGGTTGTAATGTCTCCTCTCTCACTGTTCCCATGAGGAGTTGGTTGTAATGTCTCCTCTCTCACTGTTCCCATGAGGTGTTGGTTGTAATGTCTCCTCTCTCACTGTTCCCATGAGGTGTTGGTTGTAATGTCTCCTCTCTCAATGTTCCCATAAGGTGTTGGTTGTAATGTCTCCTCTCTCAATGTTCCCATAAGGTGTTGGTTGTAATGTCTCCTCTCTCAATGTTCCCATGAGGTGTTGGTTGTAATGTCTCCTCTCTCAATGTTCCCATGAGGTGCTGGTTGTAATGTCTCCTCTCTCAATGTTCCCATGAGGTGTTGGTTGTAATGTCTCCTCTCTCAATGTTCCCATGAGGTGTTGGTTGTAATGTCTCCTCTCTCACTGTTCCCATGAGGTGTTGGTTGTAATGTCTCCTCTCTCAATGTTCCCATAAGGTGTTGGTTGTAATGTCTCCTCTCTCAATGTTCCCATAAGGTGTTGGTTGTAATGTCTCCTCTCACAATGTTCCCATGAGGTGTTGGTTGTAATGTCTCCTCTCTCAATGTTCCCATGAGGTGTTGGTTGTAATGTCTCCTCTCACAATGTTCCCATGAGGTGTTGGTTGTAATGTCTCCTCTCTCAATGTTCCCATAAGGTGTTGGTTGTAATGTCTCCTCTCTCAATGTTCCCATAAGGTGTTGGTTGTAATGTCTCCTCTCTCAATGTTCCCATGAGGTGTTGGTTGTAATGTCTCCTCTCACAATGTTCCCATGAGGTGTTGGTTGTAATGTCTCCTCTCTCAATGTTCCCATTAGGTGTTGGTTGTAATGTCTCCTCTCTCACTGTTCCCATGAGGTGTTGGTTGTAATGTCTCCTCTCTCACTGTTCCCATGAGGTGTTGGTTGTAATGTCTCCTCTCTCACTGTTCCCATGAGGTGTTGGTTGTAATGTCTCCTCTCTCACTGTTCCCATGAGGTGTTGGTTGTAATGTCTCCTCTCTCACTGTTCCCATGAGGTGTTGGTTGTAATGTCTCCTCTCTCACTGTTCCCATGAGGTGTTGGTTGTAATGTCTCCTCTCTCACTGTTCCCATGAGGTGTTGGTTGTAATGTCTCCTCTCTCACTGTTCCCATGAGGTGTTGGTTGTAATGTCTCCTCTCTCACTGTTCCCATGAGGTGTTGGTTGTAATGTCTCCTCTCTCACTGTTCCCATGAGGTGTTGGTTGTAATGTCTCCTCTCTCACTGTTCCCATGAGGTGTTGGTTGTAATGTCTCCTCTCTCACTGTTCCCATAAGGTGTTGGTTGTAATGTCTCCTCTCTCACTGTTCCCATGAGGTGTAGGTTGTAATGTCTCCTCTCTCACTGTTCCCATAAGGAGTTGGTTGTAATGTCTCCTCTCACACTGTTCCCATGGGTAGTTGGTTGTAATGTCTCCTCTCACACTGTTCCCATGGGTAGTTGGTTGTAATGTCTCCTCTCTCACTGTTCCCATGAGGTGTAGGTTGTAATGTCTCCTCTCTCACTGTTCCCATGAGGTGTTGGTTGTAATGTCTCCTCTCTCACTGTTCCCATAAGGTGTTGGTTGTAATGTCTCCTCTCTCACTGTTCCCATGAGGTGTAGGTTGTAATGTCTCCTCTCTCACTGTTCCCATGAGGTGTTGGTTGTAATGTCTCCTCTCTCACTGTTCCCATAAGGTGTTGGTTGTAATGTCTCCTCTCACACTGTTCCCATGGGTAGTTGGTTGTAATGTCTCCTCTCACACTGTTCCCATGGGTAGTTGGTTGTAATGTCACCTCTCTCACTGTTCCCATTGGTAGATGGTTGTAATGTCTCCTCTCTCACTGTTCCCATGAGGAGTTGGTTGTAATGTCTCCTCTCTCACTGTTCCCATGGGTAGTTGGTTGTAATGTCTCCTCTCTCACTGTTCCCATGGGTAGATGGTTGTGATGTCTCCTCTCTCACTGTTCCCATGGGTAGATGGTTGTGATGTCTCCTCTCTCACTGTTCCCATGGGTAGATGGTTGTGATGTCTCCTCTCTCACTGTTCCCATGGGTAGATGGTTGTGATGTCTCCTCTCTCACTGTTTCCATGAGGTGTTTGTTGTAATGTCACCTCTCTCACTGTTCCCATTGGTAGATGGTTGTAATGTCTCCTCTCTCACTGTTCCCATGAGGAGTTGGTTGTAATGTCTCCTCTCTCACTGTTCCCATGGGTAGATGGTTGTAATGTGTCCTCTCTCACTGTTCCCATGGGTAGTTGGTTGTAATGTCTCCTCTCTCACTGTTCCCATGGGTAGATGGTTGTAATGTGTCCTCTCTCACTGTTCCCATGGGTAGATGGTTGTAATGTGTCCTCTTTCACTGTTCCCATGGGTAGTTGGTTGTAATGTTTCCTCTCTCACTGTTCCCATGGGTAGATGGTTGTAATTTGTCCTCTCTCACTGTTCCCATGGGTAGTTGGTTGTAATGTCTCCTCTCTCACTGTTCCCATGTGTAGATGGTTGTAATGTGTCCTCTTTCACTGTTCCCATGGGTAGTTGGTTGTAATGTCTCCTCTCTCACTGTTCCCATGGGTAGATGGTTGTAATGTGTCCTCTCTCACTGTTCCCATGGGTAGTTGGTTGTAATGTCTCCTCTCTCACTGTTCCCATGGGTAGATGGTTGTAATGTCTCCTCTCAAACTGTTCCCATGGGTAGTTGGTTGTAATGTCTCCTCTCTCACTGTTCCCATGGGTAGTTGGTTGTAATGTCTCCTCTCTCACTGTTCCATGGGTAGTTGGTTGTAATGTCTCCTCTCTCACTGTTCCAATGAGGAGTTGGTTGTAATGTCTCCTATCTCACTGTTCCCATGGGTAGTTGGTTGTAATGTCTCCTCTCTCACTGTTCCCATGGGTAGATGGTTGTAATGTCTCCTCTCTCACTGTTCCCATGGGTAGTTGGTTGTAATGCCCCCTCTCTCACTGTTCCCATGGGTAGTTGGTTGTTATGTCTCCTCTCTCACTGTTCCCATGAGGAGTTGGTTGTAATGTCTCCTCTCTCACTGTTCCCATGGGTAGTTGGTTGTAATGTCTCCTCTCTCACTGTTCCCATGGATAGATGGTTGTAATGTCTCCTCTCTCACTGTTCCCATGAGGTGTTGGTTGTAACGTCTCCTCTCTCACTGTTCCCATGAGGAGTTGGTTGTAATGTCTCCTCTCACACTGTTCCCATGAGGTGTAGGTTGTAATGTCTCCTCTCTCACTGTTCCCATGAGGTGTTGGTTGTAATGTCTCCTCTCTCACTGTTCCCATAAGGTGTTGGTTGTAATGTCTCCTCTCACACGGTTCCCATGGGTAGTTGGTTGTAATGTCTCCTCTCTCACTGTTCCCATGGGTAGTTGGTTGTAATGTCTCCTCTCTCACTGTTCCCATGAGGTGTAGGTTGTAATGTCTCCTCTCACACTGTTCCCATGGGTAGTTGGTTGTAATGTCTCCTCTCACACTGTTCCCATGGGTAGTTGGTTGTAATGTCTCCTCTCTCACTGTTCCCATGAGGTGTTGGTTGTAATGTCTCCTCTCTCACTGTTCCCATAAGGTGTTGGTTGTAATGTCTCCTCTCACACTGTTCCCATGGGTAGTTGGTTATAATGTCTCCTCTCACACTGTTCCCATGGGTAGTTGGTTGTAATGTCTCCTCTCTCACTGTTCCCATGAGGTGTAGGTTGTAATGTCTCCTCTCACACTGTTCCCATGGGTAGTTGGTTGTAATGTCTCCTCTCTCACTGTTCCCATGAGGTGTAGGTTGTAATGTCTCCTCTCACACTGTTCCCATTAGGTGTAGGTTGTAATGTCTCCTCTCTCACTGTTCCCATGAGGTGTAGGTTGTAATGTCTCCTCTCTCACTGTTCCCATAAGGAGTTGGTTGTAATGTCTCCTCTCACACTGTTCCCATGGGTAGTTGGTTGTAATGTCTCCTCTCACACTGTTCCCATGGGTAGTTGGTTGTAATGTCTCTTCTCTCACTGTTCCCATGAGGTGTAGGTTGTAATGTCTCCTCTCTCACTGTTCCCATGAGGTGTTGGTTGTAATGTCTCCTCTCTCACTGTTCCCATAAGGTGTTGGTTGTAATGTCTCCTCTCACACTGTTCCCATAAGGTGTTGGTTGTAATGTCTCCTCTCTCACTGTTCCCATGAGGTGTAGGTTGTAATGTCTCCTCTCTCACTGTTCCCATGAGGTGTTGGTTGTAATGTCTCCTCTCTCACTGTTCCCATAAGTTGTTGGTTGTAATGTCTCCTCTCACACTGTTCCCATGGGTAGTTGGTTGTAATGTCTCCTCTCACACTGTTCCCATGGGTAGTTGGTTGTAATGTCACCTCTCTCACTGTTCCCATTGGTAGATGGTTGTAATGTCTCCTCTCTCACTGTTCCCATGAGGAGTTGGTTGTAATGTCTCCTCTCTCACTGTTCCCATGGGTAGTTGGTTGTAATGTCTCCTCTCTCACTGTTCCCATGGGTAGTTGGTTGTAATGTCTCCTCTCTCACTGTTCCCATGGGTAGATGGTTGTGATGTCTCCTCTCTCACTGTTCCCATGGGTAGATGGTTGTGATGTCTCCTCTCTCACTGTTCCCATGGGTAGATGGTTGTGATGTCTCCTCTCTCACTGTTCCCATGGGTAGATGGTTGTGATGTCTCCTCTCTCACTGTTTCCATGAGGTGTTGGTTGTAATGTCACCTCTCTCACTGTTCCCATTGGTAGATGGTTGTAATGTCTCCTCTCTCACTGTTCCCATGAGGAGTTGGTTGTAATGTCTCCTCTCTCACTGTTCCCATGGGTAGATGGTTGTAATGTGTCCTCTCTCACTGTTCCCATGGGTAGTTGGTTGTAATGTCTCCTCTCTCACTGTTCCCATGGGTAGATGGTTGTAATGTGTCCTCTCTCACTGTTCCCATGGGTAGATGGTTGTAATGTGTCCTCTTTCACTGTTCCCATGGGTAGTTGGTTGTAATGTCTCCTCTCTCACTGTTCCCATGGGTAGATGGTTGTAATGTGTCCTCTCTCACTGTTCCCATGGGTAGTTGGTTGTAATGTCTCCTCTCTCACTGTTCCCATGGGTAGATGGTTGTAATGTGTCCTCTTTCACTGTTCCCATGGGTAGTTGGTTGTAATGTCTCCTCTCTCACTGTTCCCATGGGTAGATGGTTTTAATGTGTCCTCTCTCACTGTTCCCATGGGTAGTTGGTTGTAATGTCTCCTCTCTCACTGTTCCCATGGGTAGATGGTTGTAATGTCTCCTCTCAAACTGTTCCCATGGGTAGTTGGTTGTAATGTCTCCTCTCTCACTGTTCCCATGGGTAGTTGGTTGTAATGTCTCCTCTCTCACTGTTCCATGGGTAGTTGGTTGTAATGTCTCCTCTCTCACTGTTCCAATGAGGAGTTGGTTGTAATGTCTCCTATCTCACTGTTCCCATGGGTAGTTGGTTGTAATGTCTCCTCTCTCACTGTTCCCATGGGTAGATGGTTGTAATGTCTCCTCTCTCACTGTTCCCATGGGTAGTTGGTTGTAATGCCCCCTCTCTCACTGTTCGCATGGGTAGTTGGTTGTTATGTCTCCTCTCTCACTGTTCCCATGAGGAGTTGGTTGTAATGTCTCCTCTCTCACTGTTCCCATGGGTAGTTGGTTGTAATGTCTCCTCTCTCACTGTTCCCATGGGTAGTTGGTTGTAATGTCTCCTCTCTCACTGTTCCCATGAGGTGTTGGTTGTAATGTCTCCTCTCTCACTGTTCCCATGAGGTGTTGGTTGTAATGTCTCCTCTCTCACTGTTCCCATGAGGTGTTGGTTGTAATGTCTCCTCTCTCACTGTTCCCATGAGGTGTTGGTTGTAATGTCTCCTCTCTCACTGTTCCCATGAGGTGTTGGTTGTAATGTCTCCTCTCTCACTGTTCCCATGAGGTGTTGGTTGTAATGTCTCCTCTCTCACTGTTCCCATGAGGTGTTGGTTGTAATGTCTCCTCTCTCACTGTTCCCATGAGGTGTTGGTTGTAATGTCTCCTCTCTCACTGTTCCCATGAGGTGTTGGTTGTAATGTCTCCTCTCTCACTGTTCCCATGAGGTGTTGGTTGTAATGTCTCCTCTCTCACTGTTCCCATGAGGTGTTGGTTGTAATGTCTCCTCTCTCACTGTTCCCATAAGGTGTTGGTTGTAATGTCTCCTCTCTCACTGTTCCCATGAGGTGTAGGTTGTAATGTCTCCTCTCTCACTGTTCCCATAAGGAGTTGGTTGTAATGTCTCCTCTCACACTGTTCCCATGAGTAGTTGGTTGTAATGTCTCCTCTCACACTGTTCCCATGGGTAGTTGGTTGTAATGTCTCCTCTCTCACTGTTCCCATGAGGTGTAGGTTGTAATGTCTCCTCTCTCACTGTTCCCATGAGGTGTTGGTTGTAATGTCTCCTCTCTCACTGTTCCCATAAGGTGTTGGTTGTAATGTCTCCTCTCACACTGTTCCCATGGGTAGTTGGTTGTAATGTCTCCTCTCACACTGTTCCCATGGGTAGTTGGTTGTAATGTCACCTCTCTCACTGTTCCCATTGGTAGATGGTTGTAATGTCTCCTCTCTCACTGTTCCCATGAGGAGTTGGTTGTAATGTCTCCTCTCTCACTGTTCCCATGAGGTGTTGGTTGCAATGTCTCCTCTCTCACTGTTCCCATAAGGTGTTGGTTGTAATGTCTCCTCTCACACTGTTCCCATGGGTAGTTGGTTGTAATGTCTCCTCTCACACTGTTCCCATGGGTAGTTGGTTGTAATGTCACCTCTCTCACTGTTCCCATTGGTAGATGGTTGTAATGTCTCCTCTCTCACTGTTCCCATGAGGAGTTGGTTGTAATGTCTCCTATCTCACTGTTCCCATGAGGTGTTGGTTGTAATGTCTCCTCTCTCACTGTTCCCATGAGGTGTTGGTTGTAATGTCTCCTCTCTCAATGTTCCCATAAGGTGTTGGTTGTAATGTCTCCTCTCTCAATGTTCCCATAAGGTGTTGGTTGTAATGTCTCCTCTCTCAATGTTCCCATGAGGTGTTGGTTGTAATGTCTCCTTTCTCAATGTTCCCATGAGGTGCTGGTTGTAATGTCTCCTCTCTCAATGTTCCCATGAGGTGTTGGTTGTAATGTCTCCTCTCTCAATGTTCCCATGAGGTGTTGGTTGTAATGTCTCCTCTCTCACTGTTCCCATGAGGTGTTGGTTGTAATGTCTCCTCTCTCAATGTTCCCATAAGGTGTTGGTTGTAATGTCTCCTCTCTCAATGTTCCCATAAGGTGTTGGTTGTAATGTCTCCTCTCACAATGTTCCCATGAGGTGTTGGTTGTAATGTCTCCTCTCTCAATGTTCCCATGAGGTGTTGGTTGTAATGTCTCCTCTCACAATGTTCCCATGAGGTGTTGGTTGTAATGTCTCCTCTCTCAATGTTCCCATAAGGTGTTGGTTGTAATGTCTCCTCTCTCAATGTTCCCATAAGGTGTTGGTTGTAATGTCTCCTCTCTCAATGTTCCCATGAGGTGTTGGTTGTAATGTCTCCTCTCACAATGTTCCCATGAGGTGTTGGTTGTAATGTCTCCTCTCTCAATGTTCCCATTAGGTGTTGGTTGTAATGTCTCCTCTCTCACTGTTCCCATGAGGTGTTGGTTGTAATGTCTCCTCTCTCACTGTTCCCATGAGGTGTTGGTTGTAATGTCTCCTCTCTCACTGTTCCCATGAGGTGTTGGTTGTAATGTCTCCTCTCTCACTGTTCCCATGAGGTGTTGGTTGTAATGTCTCCTCTCTCACTGTTCCCATGAGGTGTTGGTTGTAATGTCTCCTCTCTCACTGTTCCCATGAGGTGTTGGTTGTAATGTCTCCTCTCTCACTGTTCCCATGAGGTGTTGGTTGTAATGTCTCCTCTCTCACTGTTCCCATGAGGTGTTGGTTGTAATGTCTCCTCTCTCACTGTTCCCATGAGGTGTTGGTTGTAATGTCTCCTCTCTCACTGTTCCCATGAGGTGTTGGTTGTAATGTCTCCTCTCTCACTGTTCCCATGAGGTGTTGGTTGTAATGTCTCCTCTTTCACTGTTCCCATAAGGTGTTGGTTGTAATGTCTCCTCTCTCACTGTTCCCATGAGGTGTAGGTTGTAATGTCTCCTCTCTCACTGTTCCCATAAGGAGTTGGTTGTAATGTCTCCTCTCACACTGTTCCCATGGGTAGTTGGTTGTAATGTCTCCTCTCACACTGTTCCCATGGGTAGTTGGTTGTAATGTCTCCTCTCTCACTGTTCCCATGAGGTGTAGGTTGTAATGTCTCCTCTCTCACTGTTCCCATGAGGTGTTGGTTGTAATGTCTCCTCTCTCACTGTTCCCATAAGGTGTTGGTTGTAATGTCTCCTCTCTCACTGTTCCCATGAGGTGTAGGTTGTAATGTCTCCTCTCTCACTGTTCCCATGAGGTGTTGGTTGTAATGTCTCCTCTCTCACTGTTCCCATAAGGTGTTGGTTGTAATGTCTCCTCTCACACTGTTCCCATGGGTAGTTGGTTGTAATGTCTCCTCTCACACTGTTCCCATGGGTAGTTGGTTGTAATGTCACCTCTCTCACTGTTCCCATTGGTAGATGGTTGTAATGTCTCCTCTCTCACTGTTCCCATGAGGAGTTGGTTGTAATGTCTCCTCTCTCACTGTTCCCATGGGTAGTTGGTTGTAATGTCTCCTCTCTCACTGTTCCCATGGGTAGATGGTTGTGATGTCTCCTCTCTCACTGTTCCCATGGGTAGATGGTTGTGATGTCTCCTCTCTCACTGTTGCCATGGGTAGATGGTTGTGATGTCTCCTCTCTCACTGTTCCCATGGGTAGATGGTTGTGATGTCTCCTCTCTCACTGTTTCCATGAGGTGTTTGTTGTAATGTCACCTCTCTCACTGTTCCCATTGGTAGATGGTTGTAATGTCTCCTCTCTCACTGTTCCCATGAGGAGTTGGTTGTAATGTCTCCTCTCTCACTGTTCCCATGGGTAGATGGTTGTAATGTGTCCTCTCTCACTGTTCCCATGGGTAGTTGGTTGTAATGTCTCCTCTCTCACTGTTCCAATGGGTAGATGGTTGTAATGTGTCCTCTCTCACTGTTCCCATGGGTAGATGGTTGTAATGTGTCCTCTTTCACTGTTCCCATGGGTAGTTGGTTGTAATGTTTCCTCTCTCACTGTTCCCATGGGTAGATGGTTGTAATGTGTCCTCTCTCACTGTTCCCATGGGTAGTTGGTTGTAATGTCTCCTCTCTCACTGTTCCCATGTGTAGATGGTTGTAATGTGTCCTCTTTCACTGTTCCCATGGGTAGTTGGTTGTAATGTCTCCTCTCTCACTGTTCCCATGGGTAGATGGTTGTAATGTGTCCTCTCTCACTGTTCCCATGGGTAGTTGGTTGTAATGTCTCCTCTCTCACTGTTCCCATGGGTAGATGGTTGTAATGTCTCCTCTCAAACTGTTCCCATGGGTAGTTGGTTGTAATGTCTCCTCTCTCACTGTTCCCATGGGTAGTTGGTTGTAATGTCTCCTCTCTCACTGTTCCATGGGTAGTTGGTTGTAATGTCTCCTCTCTCACTGTTCCAATGAGGAGTTGGTTGTAATGTCTCCTATCTCACTGTTCCCATGGGTAGTTGGTTGTAATGTCTCCTCTCTCACTGTTCCCATGGGTAGATGGTTGTAATGTCTCCTCTCTCACTGTTCCCATGGGTAGTTGGTTGTAATGCCCCCTCTCTCACTGTTCCCATGGGTAGTTGGTTGTTATGTCTCCTCTCTCACTGTTCCCATGAGGAGTTGGTTGTAATGTCTCCTCTCTCACTGTTCCCATGGGTAGTTGGTTGTAATGTCTCCTCTCTCACTGTTCCCATGGATAGATGGTTGTAATGTCTCCTCTCTCACTGTTCCCATGAGGTGTTGGTTGTAACGTCTCCTCTCTCACTGTTCCCATGAGGAGTTGGTTGTAATGTCTCCTCTCACACTGTTCCCATGAGGTGTAGGTTGTAATGTCTCCTCTCTCACTGTTCCCATGAGGTGTTGGTTGTAATGTCTCCTCTCTCACTGTTCCCATAAGGTGTTGGTTGTAATGTCTCCTCTCACACTGTTCCCATGGGTAGTTGGTTGTAATGTCTCCTCTCTCACTGTTCCCATGGGTAGTTGGTTGTAATGTCTCCTCTCTCACTGTTCCCATGAGGTGTAGGTTGTAATGTCTCCTCTCACACTGTTCCCATGGGTAGTTGGTTGTAATGTCTCCTCTCACACTGTTCCCATGGGTAGTTGGTTGTAATGTCTCCTCTCTCACTGTTCCCATGAGGTGTTGGTTGTAATGTCTCCTCTCTCACTGTTCCCATAAGGTGTTGGTTGTAATGTCTCCTCTCACACTGTTCCCATGGGTAGTTGGTTGTAATGTCTCCTCTCACACTGTTCCCATGGGTAGTTGGTTGTAATGTCTCCTCTCTCACTGTTCCCATGAGGTGTAGGTTGTAATGTCTCCTCTCACACTGTTCCCATGGGTAGTTGGTTGTAATGTCTCCTCTCTCACTGTTCCCATGAGGTGTAGGTTGTAATGTCTCCTCTCACACTGTTCCCATTAGGTGTAGGTTGTAATGTCTCCTCTCTCACTGTTCCCATGAGGTGTAGGTTGTAATGTCTCCTCTCTCACTGTTCCCATAAGGAGTTGGTTGTAATGTCTCCTCTCACACTGTTCCCATGGGTAGTTGGTTGTAATGTCTCCTCTCACACTGTTCCCATGGGTAGTTGGTTGTAATGTCTCTTCTCTCACTGTTCCCATGAGGTGTAGGTTGTAATGTCTCCTCTCTCACTGTTCCCATAAGGTGTTGGTTGTAATGTCTCCTCTCACACTGTTCCCATAAGGTGTTGGTTGTAATGTCTCCTCTCTCACTGTTCCCATGAGGTGTAGGTTGTAATGTCTCCTCTCTCACTGTTCCCATGAGGTGTTGGTTGTAATGTCTCCTCTCTCACTGTTCCCATAAGTTGTTGGTTGTAATGTCTCCTCTCACACTGTTCCCATGGGTAGTTGGTTGTAATGTCTCCTCTCACACTGTTCCCATGGGTAGTTGGTTGTAATGTCACCTCTCTCACTGTTCCCATTGGTAGATGGTTGTAATGTCTCCTCTCTCACTGTTCCCATGAGGAGTTGGTTGTGATGTCTCCTCTCTCACTGTTCCCATGGGTAGTTGGTTGTAATGTCTCCTCTCTCACTGTTCCCATGGGTAGATGGTTGTGATGTCTCCTCTCTCACTGTTCCCATGGGTAGATGGTTGTGATGTCTCCTCTCTCACTGTTCCCATGGGTAGATGGTTGTGATGTCTCCTCTCTCACTGTTCCCATGGGTAGATGGTTGTGATGTCTCCTCTCTCACTGTTTCCATGAGGTGTTGGTTGTAATGTCACCTCTCTCACTGTTCCCATTGGTAGATGGTTGTAATGTCTCCTCTCTCACTGTTCCCATGAGGAGTTGGTTGTAATGTCTCCTCTCTCACTGTTCCCATGGGTAGATGGTTGTAATGTGTCCTCTCTCACTGTTCCCATGGGTAGTTGGTTGTAATGTCTCCTCTCTCACTGTTCCCATGGGTAGATGGTTGTAATGTGTCCTCTCTCACTGTTCCCATGGGTAGATGGTTGTAATGTGTCCTCTTTCACTGTTCCCATGGGTAGTTGGTTGTAATGTCTCCTCTCTCACTGTTCCCATGGGTAGATGGTTGTAAAGTGTCCTCTCTCACTGTTCCCATGGGTAGTTGGTTGTAATGTCTCCTCTCTCACTGTTCCCATGGGTAGATGGTTGTAATGTGTCCTCTTTCACTGTTCCCATGGGTAGTTGGTTGTAATGTCTCCTCTCTCACTGTTCCCATGGGTAGATGGTTTTAATGTGTCCTCTCTCACTGTTCCCATGGGTAGTTGGTTGTAATGTCTCCTCTCTCACTGTTCCCATGGGTAGATGGTTGTAATGTCTCCTCTCAAACTGTTCCCATGGGTAGTTGGTTGTAATGTCTCCTCTCTCACTGTTCCCATGGGTAGTTGGTTGTAATGTCTCCTCTCTCACTGTTCCATGGGTAGTACGTTGTAATGTCTCCTCTCTCACTGTTCCAATGAGGAGTTGGTTGTAATGTCTCCTATCTCACTGTTCCCATGGGTAGTTGGTTGTAATGTCTCCTCTCTCACTGTTCCCATGGGTAGATGGTTGTAATGTCTCCTCTCTCACTGTTCCCATGGGTAGTTGGTTGTAATGCCCCCTCTCTCACTGTTCGCATGGGTAGTTGGTTGTTATGTCTCCTCTCTCACTGTTCCCATGAGGAGTTGGTTGTAATGTCTCCTCTCTCACTGTTCCCATGGGTAGTTGGTTGTAATGTCTCCTCTCTCACTGTTCCCATGGATAGATGGTTGTAATGTCTCCTCTCTCACTGTTCCCATAAGGAGTTGGTTGTAATGTCTCTTTTCTTACTGTTCCCATGGGTAGTTGGTTGTAATGTCTCCTCTCTCACTGTTCACATGAGGATTTGGTTGTAATGTCTCCTCTCTCATTGTTGCCATGGGTAGTTGGTTGTAATGTCTCCTCTCACACTGTTCCCATGGGTAGTTGGTTGTAATGTCTCCTCTCTCACTGTTCCCATGGGTAGATGGTTGTAATGTCTCCTCTCACACTGTTCCCATGGGTAGTTTGTTGTAATGTCTCCTCTCTCACTGTTCCCATGGGTAGTTGGTTGTAATGTCTCCTCTCTCACTGTTCCCATGGGTAGTTGGTTGTCATGTCTCCTCTCTCACTGTTCCCATGGGTAGTTGGTTGTAATGTCTCCTCTCTCACTGTTCCCATGGGTAGATGGTTGTAATGTCTCCTCTCTCACTGTTCCCATGGGTAGTTGGTTGTAATGTCTCCTCTCTCACTGTTCCCAAGGGTAGATGGTTGTAATGTCTCCTCTAATACTGTTCCCATGGGTAGTTGGTTGTAATGTCTCCTCTCTCACTGTTCCCATGAGGAGTTGGTTGTAATGTCTCCTCTCTTACTGTTCCCATGGGTAGTTGGTTGTAATGTCTCCTCTCTCACTGTTCCCATGAGGAGTTGGTTGTAATGTCTCCTCTCTCACTGTTCCCATGGGTAGTTGGTTGGAATGTCTCCTCTCTCACTGTTCCCATGGGTAGATGGTTGTAATGTCTCCTCTCTCACTGTTCTCATTAGGAGTTGGTTGTAATGTCTCCTCTCTCACTGTTCCCATGGGTAGTTGGTTTTAATGTCTCCTCTCTCACTGTTCCCATGGGTAGTTGGTTGTAATGTCTCCTCTCTCACTGTTCCCGTGGGTAGTTGGTTGTAATGTCACCTCTCTCACTGTTCCCATGAGGAGTTGGTTGTAATGTCTCCTCTCTCACTGTTCCCATGGGTAGTTGGTTGTAATGTTTCTTCTCTCACTGTTCCCATGGGTAGTTGGTTGTAATGTCTCCTATCTCACTGTTCCCATGAGGAGTTTGTTGTAATGTCTCCTCTCTCACTGTTCCCATGGGTAGATGGTTGTAATGTCTCCTCTCACACTGTTCCCATGGGTAGTTTGTTGTAATGTCTCCTCTCTCACTGTTCCCATGGGTAGTTGGTTGTGATGTCTCCTCTCTCACTGTTCCCATGGGTAGATGGTTGTGATGTCTCCTCTCTCACTGTTCCCATGGGTAGATGGTTGTGATGTCTCCTCTCTCACTGTTTCCATGAGGTGTTGGTTGTAATGTCACCTCTCTCACTGTTCCCATTGGTAGATGGTTGTAATGTCTCCTCTCTCACTGTTCCCATGAGGAGTTGGTTGTAATGTCTCCTCTCTCACTGTTCCCATGGGTAGATGGTTGTAATCTGTCCTCTCTCACTGTTCCCATGGGTAGTTGGTTGTAATGTCTCCTCTCTCACTGTTCCCATGGGTAGATGGTTGTAATGTGTCCTCTCTCACTGTTCCCATGGGTAGATGGTTGTAATGTGTCCTCTTTCACTGTTCCCATGGGTAGTTGGTTGTAATGTCTCCTCTCTCACTGTTCCCATGGGTAGATGGTTGTAATGTGTCCTCTCTCACTGTTCCCATGGGTAGTTGGTTGTAATGTCTCCTCTCTCACTGTTCCCATGTGTAGATGGTTGTAATGTGTCCTCTTTCACTGTTCCCATGGGTAGTTGGTTGTAATGTCTCCTCTCTCACTGTTCCCATGGGTAGATGGTTGTAATGTGTCCTCTCTCACTGTTCCCATGGGTAGTTGGTTGTAATGTCTCCTCTCTCACTGTTCCCATGGGTAGATGGTTGTAATGTCTCCTCTCAAACTGTTCCCATGGGTAGTTGGTTGTAATGTCTCCTCTCTCACTGTTCCCATGGGTAGTTGGTTGTAATGTCTCCTCTCTCACTGTTCCATGGGTAGTTGGTTGTAATGTCTCCTCTCTCACTGTTCCAATGAGGAGTTGGTTGTAATGTCTCCTATCTCACTGTTCCCATGGGTAGTTGGTTGTAATGTCTCCTCTCTCACTGTTCCCATGGGTAGATGGTTGTAATGTCTCCTCTCTCACTGTTCCCATGGGTAGTTGGTTGTAATGCCCCCTCTCTCACTGTTCCCATGGGTAATTGGTTGTTATGTCTCCTCTCTCACTGTTCCCATGAGGAGTTGGTTGTAATGTCTCCTCTCTCACTGTTCCCATGGGTAGTTGGTTGTAATGTCTCCTCTCTCACTGTTCCCATGGATAGATGGTTGTAATGTCTCCTCTCTCACTGTTCCCATGAGGTGTTGGTTGTAACGTCTCCTCTCTCACTGTTCCCATGAGGAGTTGGTTGTAATGTCTCCTCTCACACTGTTCCCATGAGGTGTAGGTTGTAATGTCTCCTCTCTCACTGTTCCCATGAGGTGTTGGTTGTAATGTCTCCTCTCTCACTGTTCCCATAAGGTGTTGGTTGTAATGTCTCCTCTCACACTGTTCCCATGGGTAGTTGGTTGTAATGTCTCCTCTCTCACTGTTCCCATGGGTAGTTGGTTGTAATGTCTCCTCTCTCACTGTTCCCATGGATAGATGGTTGTAATGTCTCCTCTCACACTGTTCCCATGGGTAGTTGGTTGTAATGTCTCCTCTCACACTGTTCCCATGGGTAGTTGGTTGTAATGTCTCCTCTCTCACTGTTCCCATGAGGTGTTGGTTGTAATGTCTCCTCTCTCACTGTTCCCATAAGGTGTTGGTTGTAATGTCTCCTCTCACACTGTTCCCATGGGTAGTTGGTTGTAATGTCTCCTCTCACACTGTTCCCATGGGTAGTTGGTTGTAATGTCTCCTCTCTCACTGTTCCCATGAGGTGTAGGTTGTAATGTCTCCTCTCACACTGTTCCCATGGGTAGTTGGTTGTAATGTCTCCTCTCTCACTGTTCCCATGAGGTGTAGGTTGTAATGTCTCCTCTCACACTGTTCCCATGAGGTGTAGGTTGTAATGTCTCCTCTCTCACTGTTCCCATGAGGTGTAGGTTGTAATGTCTCCTCTCTCACTGTTCCCATAAGGAGTTGGTTGTAATGTCTCCTCTCACACTGTTCCCATGGGTAGTTGGTTGTAATGTCTCCTCTCACACTGTTCCCATGGGTAGTTGGTTGTAATGTCTCTTCTCTCACTGTTCCCATGAGGTGTAGGTTGTAATGTCTCCTCTCTCACTGTTCCCATGAGGTGTTGGTTGTAATGTCTCCTCTCTCACTGTTCCCATAAGGTGTTGGTTGTAATGTCTCCTCTCACACTGTTCCCATAAGGTGTTGGTTGTAATGTCTCCTCTCTCACTGTTCCCATGAGGTGTAGGTTGTAATGTCTCCTCTCTCACTGTTCCCATGAGGTGTTGGTTGTAATGTCTCCTCTCTCACTGTTCCCATAAGTTGTTGGTTGTAATGTCTCCTCTCACACTGTTCCCATGGGTAGTTGGTTGTAATGTCTCCTCTCACACTGTTCCCATGGGTAGTTGGTTGTAATGTCACCTCTCTCACTGTTCCCATTGGTAGATGGTTGTAATGTCTCCTCTCTCACTGTTCCCATGAGGAGTTGGTTGTAATGTCTCCTCTCTCACTGTTCCCATGGGTAGTTGGTTGTAATGTCTCCTCTCTCACTGTTCACATGGGTAGTTGGTTGTAATGTCTCCTCTCTCACTGTTCCCATGGGTAGATGGTTGTGATGTCTCCTCTCTCACTGTTCCCATGGGTAGATGGTTGTGATGTCTCCTCTCTCACTGTTCCCATGGGTAGATGGTTGTGATGTCTCCTCTCTCACTGTTCCCATGGGTAGATGGTTGTGATGTCTCCTCTCTCACTGTTTCCATGAGGTGTTGGTTGTAATGTCACCTCTCTCACTGTTCCCATTGGTAGATGGTTGTAATGTCTCCTCTCTCACTGTTCCCATGAGGAGTTGGTTGTAATGTCTCCTCTCTCACTGTTCCCATGGGTAGATGGTTGTAATGTGTCCTCTCTCACTGTTCCCATGGGTAGTTGGTTGTAATGTCTCCTCTCTCACTGTTCCCATGGGTAGATGGTTGTAATGTGTCCTCTCTCACTGTTCCCATGGGTAGATGGTTGTAATGTGTCCTCTTTCACTGTTCCCATGGGTAGTTGGTTGTAATGTCTCCTCTCTCACTGTTCCCATGGGTAGATGGTTGTAATGTGTCCTCTCTCACTGTTCCCATGGGTAGTTGGTTGTAATGTCTCCTCTCTCACTGTTCCCATGGGTAGATGGTTGTAATGTGTCCTCTTTCACTGTTCCCATGGGTAGTTGGTTGTAATGTCTCCTCTCTCACTGTTCCCATGGGTAGATGGTTGTAATGTGTCCTCTCTCACTGTTCCCATGGGTAGTTGGTTGTAATGTCTCCTCTCTCACTGTTCCCATGGGTAGATGGTTGTAATGTCTCCTCTCAAACTGTTCCCATGGGTAGTTGGTTGTAATGTCTCCTCTCTCACTGTTCCCATGGATAGATGGTTGTAATGTCTCCTCTCTCACTGTTCCCATGAGGTGTTGGTTGTAACGTCTCCTCTCTCACTGTTCCCATGAGGAGTTGGTTGTAATGTCTCCTCTCACACTGTTCCCATGAGGTGTAGGTTGTAATGTCTCCTCTCTCACTGTTCCCATGAGGTGTTGGTTGTAATGTCTCCTCTCTCACTGTTCCCATAAGGTGTTGGTTGTAATGTCTCCTCTCACACTGTTCCCATGGGTAGTTGGTTGTAATGTCTCCTCTCTCACTGTTCCCATGGGTAGTTGGTTGTAATGTCTCCTCTCTCACTGTTCCCATGGATAGATGGTTGTAATGTCTCCTCTCACACTGTTCCCATGGGTAGTTGGTTGTAATGTCTCCTCTCACACTGTTCCCATGGGTAGTTGGTTGTAATGTCTCCTCTCTCACTGTTCCCATGAGGTGTTGGTTGTAATATCTCCTCTCTCACTGTTCCCATAAGGTGTTGGTTGTAATGTCTCCTCTCACACTGTTCCCATGGGTAGTTGGTTGTAATGTCTCCTCTCACACTGTTCCCATGGGTAGTTGGTTGTAATGTCTCCTCTCTCACTGTTCCCATGAGGTGTAGGTTGTAATGTCTCCTCTCACACTGTTCCCATGGGTAGTTGGTTGTAATGTCTCCTCTCTCACTGTTCCCATGAGGTGTAGGTTGTAATGTCTCCTCTCACACTGTTCCCATGAGGTGTAGGTTGTAATGTCTCCTCTCTCACTGTTCCCATGAGGTGTAGGTTGTAATGTCTCCTCTCTCACTGTTCCCATAAGGAGTTGGTTGTAATGTCTCCTCTCACACTGTTCCCATGGGTAGTTGGTTGTAATGTCTCCTCTCACACTGTTCCCATGGGTAGTTGGTTGTAATGTCTCTTCTCTCACTGTTCCCATGAGGTGTAGGTTGTAATGTCTCCTCTCTCACTGTTCCCATGAGGTGTTGGTTGTAATGTCTCCTCTCTCACTGTTCCCATAAGGTGTTGGTTGTAATGTCTCCTCTCACACTGTTCCCATAAGGTGTTGGTTGTAATGTCTCCTCTCTCACTGTTCCCATGAGGTGTAGGTTGTAATGTCTCCTCTCTCACTGTTCCCATGAGGTGTTGGTTGTAATGTCTCCTCTCTCACTGTTCCCATAAGTTGTTGGTTGTAATGTCTCCTCTCACACTGTTCCCATGGGTAGTTGGTTGTAATGTCTCCTCTCACACTGTTCCCATGGGTAGTTGGTTGTAATGTCACCTCTCTCACTGTTCCCATTGGTAGATGGTTGTAATGTCTCCTCTCTCACTGTTCCCATGAGGAGTTGGTTGTAATGTCTCCTCTCTCACTGTTCCCATGGGTAGTTGGTTGTAATGTCTCCTCTCTCACTGTTCCCATGGGTAGTTGGTTGTAATGTCTCCTCTCTCACTGTTCCCATGGGTAGATGGTTGTGATGTCTCCTCTCTCACTGTTCCCATGGGTAGATGGTTGTGATGTCTCCTCTCTCACTGTTCCCATGGGTAGATGGTTGTGATGTCTCCTCTCTCACTGTTCCCATGGGTAGATGGTTGTGATGTCTCCTCTCTCACTGTTTCCATGAGGTGTTGGTTGTAATGTCACCTCTCTCACTGTTCCCATTGGTAGATGGTTGTAATGTCTCCTCTCTCACTGTTCCCATGAGGAGTTGGTTGTAATGTCTCCTCTCTCACTGTTCCCATGGGTAGATGGTTGTAATGTGTCCTCTCTCACTGTTCCCATGGGTAGTTGGTTGTAATGTCTCCTCTCTCACTGTTCCCATGGGTAGATGGTTGTAATGTGTCCTCTCTCACTGTTCCCATGGGTAGATGGTTGTAATGTGTCCTCTTTCACTGTTCCCATGGGTAGTTGGTTGTAATGTCTCCTCTCTCACTGTTCCCATGGGTAGATGGTTGTAATGTGTCCTCTCTCACTGTTCCCATGGGTAGTTGGTTGTAATGTCTCCTCTCTCACTGTTCCCATGGGTAGATGGTTGTAATGTGTCCTCTTTCACTGTTCCCATGGGTAGTTGGTTGTAATGTCTCCTCTCTCACTGTTCCCATGGGTAGATGGTTGTAATGTGTCCTCTCTCACTGTTCCCATGGGTAGTTGGTTGTAATGTCTCCTCTCTCACTGTTCCCATGGGTAGATGGTTGTAATGTCTCCTCTCAAACTGTTCCCATGGGTAGTTGGTTGTAATGTCTCCTCTCTCACTGTTCCCATGGGTAGTTGGTTGTAATGTCTCCTCTCTCACTGTTCCATGGGTAGTTGGTTGTAATGTCTCCTCTCTCACTGTTCCAATGAGGAGTTGGTTGTAATGTCTCCTATCTCACTGTTCCCATGGGTAGTTGGTTGTAATGTCTCCTCTCTCACTGTTCCCATGGGTAGATGGTTGTAATGTCTCCTCTCTCACTGTTCCCATGGGTAGTTGGTTGTAATGCCCCCTCTCTCACTGTTCGCATGGGTAGTTGGTTGTTATGTCTCCTCTCTCACTGTTCCCATGAGGAGTTGGTTGTAATGTCTCCTCTCTCACTGTTCCCATGGGTAGTTGGTTGTAATGTCTCCTCTCTCACTGTTCCCATGGATAGATGGTTGTAATGTCTCCTCTCTCACTGTTCCCATAAGGAGTTGGTTGTAATGTCTCTTTTCTTACTGTTCCCATGGGTAGTTGGTTGTAATGTCTCCTCTCTCACTGTTCACATGAGGATTTGGTTGTAATGTCTCCTCTCTCATTGTTGCCATGGGTAGTTGGTTGTAATGTCTCCTCTCACACTGTTCCCATGGGTAGTTGGTTGTAATGTCTCCTCTCTCACTGTTCCCATGGGTAGATGGTTGTAATGTCTCCTCTCACACTGTTCCCATGGGTAGTTTGTTGTAATGTCTCCTCTCTCACTGTTCCCATGGGTAGTTGGTTGTAATGTCTCCTCTCTCACTGTTCCCATGGGTAGTTGGTTGTCATGTCTCCTCTCTCACTGTTCCCATGGGTAGTTGGTTGTAATGTCTCCTCTCTCACTGTTCCCATGGGTAGATGGTTGTAATGTCTCCTCTCTCACTGTTCCCATGGGTAGTTGGTTGTAATGTCTCCTCTCTCACTGTTCCCAAGGGTAGATGGTTGTAATGTCTCCTCTAATACTGTTCCCATGGGTAGTTGGTTGTAATGTCTCCTCTCTCACTGTTCCCATGAGGAGTTGGTTGTAATGTCTCCTCTCTTACTGTTCCCATGGGTAGTTGGTTGTAATGTCTCCTCTCTCACTGTTCCCATGAGGAGTTGGTTGTAATGTCTCTTCTCTCACTGTTCCCATGGGTAGTTGGTTGGAATGTCTCCTCTCTCACTGTTCCCATGGGTAGATGGTTGTAATGTCTCCTCTCTCACTGTTCTCATTAGGAGTTGGTTGTAATGTCTCCTCTCTCACTGTTCCCATGGGTAGTTGGTTTTAATGTCTCCTCTCTCACTGTTCCCATGGGTAGTTGGTTGTAATGTCTGCTCTCTCACTGTTCCCATGGGTAGTTGGTTGTAATGTCACCTCTCTCACTGTTCCCATGAGGAGTTGGTTGTAATGTCTCCTCTCTCACTGTTCCCATGGGTAGTTGGTTGTAATGTTTCTTCTCTCACTGTTCCCATGGGTAGTTGGTTGTAATGTCTCCTATCTCACTGTTCCCATGAGGAGTTTGTTGTAATGTCTCCTCTCTCACTGTTCCCATGGGTAGATGGTTGTAATGTCTCCTCTCACACTGTTCCCATGGGTAGTTTGTTGTAATGTCTCCTCTCTCACTGTTCCCATGGGTAGTTGGTTGTAATGTCTCCTCTCTCACTGTTCCCATGGGTAGATGGTTGTAATGTCTCCTCTCACACTGTTCCCATGGGTAGTTTGTTGTAATGTCTCCTCTCTCACTGTTCCCATGGGTAGTTGGTTGTAATGTCTCCTCTCTCACTGTTCCCATGGGTAGTTGGTTGTCATGTCTCCTCTCTCACTGTTCCCATGGGTAGTTGGTTGTAATGTCTCCTTTCTCACTGTTTCCATGGGTAGATGGTTGTAATGTCTCCTCTCTCACTGTTCCCATGGGTAGTTGGTTGTAATGTCTCCTCTCTCACTGTTCCCAAGGGTAGATGGTTGTAATGTCTCCTCTAATACTGTTCCCATGGGTAGTTGGTTGTAATGTCTGCTCTCTCACTGTTCCCATGAGGAGTTGGTTGTAATGTCTCCTCTCTTACTGTTCCCATGGGTAGTTGGTCGTAATGTCTCCTCTCTCACTGTTCCCATGAGGAGTTGGTTGTAATGTCTCCTCTCTCACTGTTCCCATGGGAAGTTGGTTGGAATGTCTCCTCTCTCACTGTTCCCATGGGTAGATGGTTGTAATGTGTCCTCTCTCACTGTTCCCATGGGTAGTTGGTTGTAATGTCTCCTCTCTCACTGTTCCCATGAGGAGTTGGTTGTAATGTCTCCTCTCTCACTGTTCCCATGGGTAGTTGGTTGGAATGTCTCCTCTCTCACTGTTCCCATGGGTAGATGGTTGTAATGTGTCGTCTCTCACTGTTCCCATGGGTAGTTGGTTGTAATGTCTCCTCTCTCACTGTTCCCATGGGTAGTTGGTTGTAATGTCTCCTCTCTCACTGTTCTCATTAGGAGTTGGTTGTAATGTCTCCTCTCTCACTGTTCCCATGGGTAGTTGGTTTTAATGTCTCCTCTCTCACTATTCCCATGGGTAGATGTTTGTAATGTCTCCTCTCTCACTGTTCCCATGGGTAGTTGGTTGTAATCTCTCCTCTCTCACTGTTCCCATGGGTAGTTGGTTGTAATGTTTCCTCTCTCACTGTTCCCATGGGTAGATGGTTGTAATGTCTCTTCTCTCACTGTTCCCATGAGGTGTTGGTTGTAATGTCTCCTCTCTCACTGTTCCCATGGGTAGTTGGTTGTAATGTCTCCTCTCTCACTGTTCCCATGGGTAGTTGGTTGTAATGTCACCTCTCTCACTGTTCCCATGAGGAGTTGGTTGTAATGTCTCCTCTCTCACTATTCCCATGGGTAGTTGGTTGTAATGTTTCTTCTCTTACTGTTCCCATGGGTAGTTGGTTGTAATGTATCCTATCTCACTGTTCCCATGAGGAGTTGGTTGTAATGTCTCCTCTCTCACTGTTCCCATGGGTAGTTGGTTGTCATGTCTCCTCTCTCACTGTTCCTATGGGTAGATGGTTGTAATGTCTCCTCTTCCACTGTTCCCATGAGGAGTTGGTTGTAATGTCTCCTCTCTCACTGTTCCCATGGGTAGTTGGTTGTAATGTCTCCTCTCTCACTGTTCCCATGAGGAGTTGGTTGTAATGTCTTCTCTCTCACTGTTCCCATGGGTAGTTGGTTGTAATGTCTCCTCTCACACTGTTCCCATGGGTAGTATGTTGTAATGTCTCCTCTCTCACTGTTCCCATGGGTAGATTGTTGTAATGTCTCCTCTCACACTGTTCCCATGGGTAGTTGGTTGTAATGTCTCCTCTCTCACTGTTCCCATGGGTAGATGGTTGTAATGTCTCCTCTCTCACTGTTCCCATGGGTAGTTGGTTGTAATGTCTCCTCTCTCACTGTTCCCATGGGTAGATGGTTGTAATGTCTCCTCTCACACTGTTCCCATGGGTAGTTGGTTGTAATGTCTCCTCTCTCACTGTTCCCATGAGGAGTTGGTTGTAATGTCTCCTCTCTCACTGTTCCCATGAGGAGTTGGTTGTAATGTCTCCTCTCTCAATGTTCCCATTAGAAGTTGGTAGTAATGTCTCCTCTCTCACTGCTCCCATGGGTAGATGGTTGTAATGTCTCCTCTCTCACTGTTCCCATGGGTAGTTGGTTGTAATTTCTCCTCTCTCACTGTTCCCATGGGTAGATGGTTGTACTGTCTCCTCTCACACTGTTCCCATGGGTAGTTGGTTGTAATGTCTCCTCTCTCACTGTTCCCATGAGGAGTTGGTTGTAATGTCTCCTCTCTCACTGTTCCCATGGGTAGTTGGTTGTAATGTCTCCTCTCTCACTGTTCCCATGGGTAGTTCGTTGTAATGTCTTCTCTCTCACTGTTCCCATGGGTAGTTGGTTGTAATGTCTCCTCTCTCACTGTT
Organism: Cepaea hortensis; assembly: GCA_963921405.1. Classification (NCBI taxonomy): domain Eukaryota; kingdom Metazoa; phylum Mollusca; class Gastropoda; order Stylommatophora; family Helicidae; genus Cepaea; species Cepaea hortensis. The sequence goes on along the minus strand of CAWUFQ010000348.1, from coordinate 180,603 downwards.
CCCATGAGGAGTTGGTTGTAATGTCTCCTCTCTCACTGTTCCCATGGGTAGATGGTTGTAATGTCTCCTCTCTCACTGTTGCCATGAGTAGTTGGTTGTAATGTCTCCTCTCTCCCTGTTGCCATGAGTAGTTGGTTGTAATGTCTCCTCTCTCACTGTTCCCATGGGTAGATGGTTGTAATGTCTCCTCTCTCACTGTTCCCATGGGTAGATGGTTGTAATGTCTCCTCTCTCACTGTTGCCATGAGTAGTTGGTTGTGATGTCTCCTCTCTCACTGTTGCCATGAGTAGTTGGTTGTAATGTCTCCTCTCTCCCTGTTGCCATGAGTAGTTGGTTGTAATGTCTCCTCTCTCCCTGTTGCCATGAGTAGTTGGTTGCAATGTCTCCTCTCTCACTGTTCCCATGGGTAGATGGTTGTAATGTCTCCTCTCTCACTGTTCCCATGGGTAGATGGTTGTAATGTCTCCTCTCTCACTGTTCCCATGGGTAGTTGGTTGTAAAGTCTCCTCTCTCACTGTTCCCATGTGTAGTTGGTTGTAATGTCTTCTCTCTCACTGTTCCCATGGGTAGATGGTTGTAATGTCTCCTCTCTCACTGTTCCCATGGGTAGATGGTTGTAATGTCTCCTCTCTCACTGTTCCCATGGGTAGATGGTTGTAATGTCTCCTCTCTCACTGTTCCCATGGGTAGATGGTTGTAATGTCTCCTCTCTCACTGTTCCCATGGGTAGATGGTTGTAATGTCTCCTCTCTCACTGTTCCCATGGGTAGTTGGTTGTAATGTCTCCTCTCTCCCTGTTGCCATGAGTAGTTGGTTGTAATGTCTCCTCTCTCACTGTTCCCATGGGTAGTTGGTTGTAATGTCTCCTCTCTCACTGTTCCCATGGGTAGTTGGTTGTAATGTCTCCTCTCTCACTGTTCCCATGGGTAGATGGTTGTAATGTCTCCTCTCTCACTGTTCCCATGAGGTGTTGGTTGTAATGTCTCCTCTCTTACTGTTCCCATGGGTAGATGGTTGTAATGTCTCCTCTCTCACTGTTCCCATGAGGAGTTGGTTGTAATGTCTCCTCTCTCACTGTTCCAATGTGTAGTTGGTTGTAATGTCTCCTCTCTCACTGTTCCCATGAGGAGTTGGTTGTAATGTCTCCTCTCTCAATGTTCCCATGAGGAGTTGGTTGTAATGTCTCCTCTCTCACTGTTCCCATGGGTAGTTGGTTGTAATTTCTCCTCTCTTACTGTTCCCATGGGTAGTTGATTGTAATGTCTCCTCTCTCACTGTTCCCATGGGTAGTTGGTTGTAATGTCTCCTCTCTCACTGTTCCCATGGGTAGTTGGTTGTAATGTCTCCTCTCTCACTGTTCCCATGGGTAGATGGTTGTAATGTCTCCTCTCTCACTGTTCCCATGGGTAGTTGGTTGTAAAGTCTCCTCTCTCACTGTTCCCATGGGTAGATGGTTGTACTGTCTCCTCTCACACTGTTCCCATGGGTAGTTGGTTGTAATGTCTCCTCTCTCACTGTTCCCATGAGGAGTTGGTTGTAATGTCTCCTCTCTCACTGTTCCCATGGGTAGTTGGTTGTAATGTCTCCTCTCTCACTGTTCCCATGGGTAGTTCGTTGTAATGTCTTCTCTCTCACTGTTCCCATGGGTAGATGGTTGTAATGTCTCCTCTCTCACTGTTCCCATGAGGAGTTGGTTGTAATGTCTCCTCTCTCACTGTTCCCATGGGTAGATGGTTGTAATGTCTCTTCTCTCACTGTTCCCATGAGGTGTTGGTTGTAATGTCTCCTCTCTCACTGTTCCCATGGGTAGTTGGTTGTAATGTCTCCTCTCTCACTGTTCCCATGGGTAGTTGGTTGTAATGTCACCTCTCTCACTGTTCCCATGAGGAGTTGGTTGTAATGTCTCCTCTCTCACTATTCCCATGGGTAGTTGGTTGTAATGTTTCTTCTCTTACTGTTCCCATGGGTAGTTGGTTGTAATGTATCCTATCTCACTGTTCCCATGAGGAGTTGGTTGTAATGTCTCCTCTCTCACTGTTCCCATGGGTAGTTGGTTGTCATGTCTCCTCTCTCACTGTTCCTATGGGTAGATGGTTGTAATGTCTCCTCTCTCACTGTTCCCATGAGGAGTTGGTTGTAATGTCTCCTCTCTCACTGTTCCCATGGGTAGTTGGTTGTAATGTCTCCTCTCTCACTGTTCCCATGAGGAGTTGGTTGTAATGTCTTCTCTCTCACTGTTCCCATGGGTAGTTGGTTGTAATGTCTCCTCTCACACTGTTCCCATGGGTAGTATGTTGTAATGTCTCCTCTCTCACTGTTCCCATGGGTAGATTGTTGTAATGTCTCCTCTCACACTGTTCCCATGGGTAGTTGGTTGTAATGTCTCCTCTCTCACTGTTCCCATGGGTAGATGGTTGTAATGTCTCCTCTCTCACTGTTCCCATGGGTAGTTGGTTGTAATGTCTCCTCTCTCACTGTTCCCATGGGTAGATGGTTGTAATGTCTCCTCTCACACTGTTCCCATGGGTAGTTGGTTGTAATGTCTCCTCTCTCACTGTTCCCATGAGGAGTTGGTTGTAATGTCTCCTCTCTCACTGTTCCCATGAGGAGTTGGTTGTAATGTCTCCTCTCTCAATGTTCCCATTAGAAGTTGGTAGTAATGTCTCCTCTCTCACTGCTCCCATGGGTAGATGGTTGTAATGTCTCCTCTCTCACTGTTCCCATGGGTAGTTGGTTGTAATTTCTCCTCTCTCACTGTTCCCATGGGTAGATGGTTGTACTGTCTCCTCTCACACTGTTCCCATGGGTAGTTGGTTGTAATGTCTCCTCTCTCACTGTTCCCATGAGGAGTTGGTTGTAATGTCTCCTCTCTCACTGTTCCCATGGGTAGTTGGTTGTAATGTCTCCTCTCTCACTGTTCCCATGGGTAGTTCGTTGTAATGTCTTCTCTCTCACTGTTCCCATGGGTAGTTGGTTGTAATGTCTCCTCTCTCACTGTTCCCATGAGGAGTTGGTTGTAATGTCTCCTCTCTCACTGTTCCTATGGGTAGATGGTTGTAATGTCTCCTCTCTCACTGTTGCCATGAGTATTTGGTTGTAATGTCTCCTCTCTCCCTGTTGCCATGAGTAGTTGGTTGTAATGTCTCCTCTCTCACTGTTCCCATGGGTAGATGGTTGTAATGTCTCCTCTCTCACTGTTCCCATGGGTAGATGGTTGTAATGTCTCCTCTCTCACTGTTGCCATGAGTAGTTGGTTGTGATGTCTCCTCTCTCACTGTTGCCATGAGTAGTTGGTTGTAATGTCTCCTCTCTCCCTGTTGCCATGAGTAGTTGGTTGTAATGTCTCCTCTCTCCCTGTTGCCATGAGTAGTTGGTTGTAATGTCTCCTCTCTCACTGTTCCCATGGGTAGATGGTTGTAATGTCTCCTCTCTCACTGTTCCCATGGGTAGATGGTTGTAATGTCTCCTCTCTCACTGTTCCCATGGGTAGTTGGTTGTAAAGTCTCCTCTCTCACTGTTCCCATGAGTAGTTGGTTGTAATGTCTTCTCTCTCACTGTTCCCATGGGTAGATGGTTGTAATGTCTCCTCTCTCACTGTTCCCATGGGTAGATGGTTGTAATGTCTCCTCTCTCACTGTTCCCATGGGTAGATGGTTGTAATGTCTCCTCTCTCACTGTTCCCATGAGGAGTTGGTTGTAATGTCTCCTCTCTCACTGTTCCCATGGGTAGATGGTTGTAATGTCTCCTCTCTCACTGTTGCCTTGCGTAGTTGGTTGTAATGTCTCCTCTCTCCCTGTTGCCATGAGTAGTTGGTTGTAATGTCTCCTCTCTCACTGTTCCCATGGGTAGATGGTTGTAATGTCTCCTCTCTCACTGTTCCCATGGGTAGATGGTTGTAATGTCTCCTCTCTCACTGTTGCCATGAGTAGTTGGTTGTGATGTCTCCTCTCTCACTGTTGCCATGAGTAGTTGGTTGTAATGTCTCCTCTCTCCCTGTTGCCATGAGTAGTTGGTTGTAATGTCTCCTCTCTCACTGTTCCCATGGGTAGATGGTTGTAATGTCTCCTCTCTCACTGTTCCCATGGGTAGATGGTTGTAATGTCTCCTCTCTCACTGTTCCCATGGGTAGTTGTTTGTAAAGTCTCCTCTCTCACTGTTCCCATGAGTAGTTGGTTGTAATGTCTTCTCTCTCACTGTTCCCATGGGTAGATGGTTTTAATGTCTCCTCTCTCACTGTTCCCATGGGTAGATGGTTGTAATGTCTCCTCTCTCACTGTTCCCATGGGTAGATGGTTGTAATGTCTCCTCTCTCACTGTTCCCATGGGTAGATGGTTGTAATGTCTCCTCTCTCACTGTTCCCATGGGTAGATGGTTGTAATGTCTCCTCTCTCACTGTTCCCATGGGTAGATGGTTGTAATGTCTCCTCTCTCACTGTTCCCATGGGTAGTTGGTTGTAAAGTCTCCTCTCTCACTGTTCCCATGAGTAGTTGGTTGTAATGTCTCCTCTCTCACTGTTCCCATGGGTAGATGGTTGTAAAGTCTCCTCTCTCACTGTTCCCATGGGTAGTTGGTTGTAATGTCTCCTCTCTCACTGTTCCCATGGGTAGATGGTTGTAATGTCTCCTCTCTCCCTGTTGCCATGAGTAGTTGGTTGTAATGTCTCCTCTCTCCCTGTTGCCATGAGTAGTTGGTTGTAATGTCTCCTCTCTCACTGTTCCCATGGGTAGTTGGTTGTAATGTCTCCTCTCTCACTGTTCCCATGGGTAGTTGGTTGTAATGTCTCCTCTCTCACTGTTCCCATGGGTAGATGGTTGTAATGTCTCCTGTCTCACTGTTCCCATGAGGTGTTGGTTGTAATGTCTCCTCTCTCACTGTTCCCATGGGTAGATGGTTGTAATGTCTCTTCTCTCACTGTTCCCATGAGGTGTTGGTTGTAATGTCTCCTCTCTCACTGTTCCCATGGGTAGTTGGTTGTAATGTCTCCTCTCTCACTGTTCCCATGGGTAGTTGGTTGTAATGTCACCTCTCTCACTGTTCCCATGAGGAGTTGGTTGTAATGTCTCCTCTCTCACTATTCCCATGGGTAGTTGGTTGTAATGTTTCTTCTCTTACTGTTCCCATGGGTAGTTGGTTGTAATGTATCCTATCTCACTGTTCCCATGAGGAGTTGGTTGTAATGTCTCCTCTCTCACTGTTCCCATGGGTAGTTGGTTGTCATGTCTCCTCTCTCACTGTTCCTATGGGTAGATGGTTGTAATGTCTCCTCTCTCACTGTTCCCATGAGGAGTTGGTTGTAATGTCTCCTCTCTCACTGTTCCCATGGGTAGTTGGTTGTAATGTCTCCTCTCTCACTGTTCCCATGAGGAGTTGGTTGTAATGTCTTCTCTCTCACTGTTCCCATGGGTAGTTGGTTGTAATGTCTCCTCTCACACTGTTCCCATGGGTAGTATGTTGTAATGTCTCCTCTCTCACTGTTCCCATGGGTAGATTGTTGTAATGTCTCCTCTCACACTGTTCCCATGGGTAGTTGGTTGTAATGTCTCCTCTCTCACTGTTCCCATGGGTAGATGGTTGTAATGTCTCCTCTCTCACTGTTCCCATGGGTAGTTGGTTGTAATGTCTCCTCTCTCACTGTTCCCATGGGTAGATGGTTGTAATGTCTCCTCTCACACTGTTCCCATGGGTAGTTGGTTGTAATGTCTCCTCTCTCACTGTTCCCATGAGGAGTTGGTTGTAATGTCTCCTCTCTCACTGTTCCCATGAGGAGTTGGTTGTAATGTCTCCTCTCTCAATGTTCCCATTAGAAGTTGGTAGTAATGTCTCCTCTCTCACTGCTCCCATGGGTAGATGGTTGTAATGTCTCCTCTCTCACTGTTCCCATGGGTAGTTGGTTGTAATTTCTCCTCTCTCACTGTTCCCATGGGTAGATGGTTGTACTGTCTCCTCTCACACTGTTCCCATGGGTAGTTGGTTGTAATGTCTCCTCTCTCACTGTTCCCATGAGGAGTTGGTTGTAATGTCTCCTCTCTCACTGTTCCCATGGGTAGTTGGTTGTAATGTCTCCTCTCTCACTGTTCCCATGGGTAGTTCGTTGTAATGTCTTCTCTCTCACTGTTCCCATGGGTAGTTGGTTGTAATGTCTCCTCTCTCACTGTTCCCATGAGGAGTTGGTTGTAATGTCTCCTCTCTCACTGTTCCTATGGGTAGATGGTTGTAATGTCTCCTCTCTCACTGTTGCCATGAGTATTTGGTTGTAATGTCTCCTCTCTCCCTGTTGCCATGAGTAGTTGGTTGTAATGTCTCCTCTCTCACTGTTCCCATGGGTAGATGGTTGTAATGTCTCCTCTCTCACTGTTCCCATGGGTAGATGGTTGTAATGTCTCCTCTCTCACTGTTGCCATGAGTAGTTGGTTGTGATGTCTCCTCTCTCACTGTTGCCATGAGTAGTTGGTTGTAATGTCTCCTCTCTCCCTGTTGCCATGAGTAGTTGGTTGTAATGTCTCCTCTCTCCCTGTTGCCATGAGTAGTTGGTTGTAATGTCTCCTCTCTCACTGTTCCCATGGGTAGATGGTTGTAATGTCTCCTCTCTCACTGTTCCCATGGGTAGATGGTTGTATTGTCTCCTCTCTCACTGTTCCCATGGGTAGTTGGTTGTAAAGTCTCCTCTCTCACTGTTCCCATGAGTAGTTGGTTGTAATGTCTTCTCTCTCACTGTTCCCATGGGTAGATGGTTGTAATGTCTCCTCTCTCACTGTTCCCATGGGTAGATGGTTGTAATGTCTCCTCTCTCACTGTTCCCATGGGTAGATGGTTGTAATGTCTCCTCTCTCACTGTTCCCATGGGTAGATGGTTGTAATGTCTCCTCTCTCACTGTTCCCATGGGTAGATGGTTGTAATGTCTCCTCTCTCACTGTTCCCATGGGTAGTTGGTTGTAATGTCTCCTCTCTCCCTGTTGCCATGAGTAGTTGGTTGTAATGTCTCCTCTCTCACTGTTCCCATGGGTAGTTGGTTGTAATGTCTCCTCTCTCACTGTTCCCATGGGTAGTTGGTTGTAATGTCTCCTCTCTCACTGTTCCCATGGGTAGATGGTTGTAATGTCTCCTCTCTCACTGTTCCCATGAGGTGTTGGTTGTAATGTCTCCTCTCTTACTGTTCCCATGGGTAGATGGTTGTAATGTCTCCTCTCTCACTGTTCCCATGAGGAGTTGGTTGTAATGTCTCCTCTCTCACTGTTCCAATGTGTAGTTGGTTGTAATGTCTCCTCTCTCACTGTTCCCATGAGGAGTTGGTTGTAATGTCTCCTCTCTCAATGTTCCCATGAGGAGTTGGTTGTAATGTCTCCTCTCTCACTGTTCCCATGGGTAGTTGGTTGTAATGTCTCCTCTCTTACTGTTCCCATGGGTAGTTGATTGTAATGTCTCCTCTCTCACTGTTCCCATGAGGTGTTGATTGTAATGCCTCCTCTCTCACTGTTCCCATGGGTAGTTGGTTGTAATGTCTCCTCTCTCACTGTTCCCATGGGTAGATGGTTGTAATGTCTCCTCTCTCACTGTTCCCATGGGTAGTTGGTTGTAAAGTCTCCTCTCTCACTGTTCCCATGGGTAGATGGTTGTACTGTCTCCTCTCACACTGTTCCCATGGGTAGTTGGTTGTAATGTCTCCTCTCTCACTGTTCCCATGAGGAGTTGGTTGTAATGTCTCCTCTCTCACTGTTCCCATGGGTAGTTGGTTGTAATGTCTCCTCTCTCACTGTTCCCATGGGTAGTTCGTTGTAATGTCTTCTCTCTCACTGTTCCCATGGGTAGATGGTTGTAATGTCTCCTCTCTCACTGTTCCCATGAGGAGTTGGTTGTAATGTCTCCTCTCTCACTGTTCCCATGGGTAGATGGTTGTAATGTCTCCTCTCTCACTGTTGCCTTGAGTAGTTGGTTGTAATGTCTCCTCTCTCCCTGTTGCCATGAGTAGTTGGTTGTAATGTCTCCTCTCTCACTGTTCCCATGGGTAGATGGTTGTAATGTCTCCTCTCTCACTGTTCCCATGGGTAGATGGTTGTAATGTCTCCTCTCTCACTGTTGCCATGAGTAGTTGGTTGTGATGTCTCCTCTCTCACTGTTGCCATGAGTAGTTGGTTGTAATGTCTCCTCTCTCCCTGTTGCCATGAGTAGTTGGTTGTAATGTCTCCTCTCTCACTGTTCCCATGGGTAGATGGTTGTAATGTCTCCTCTCTCACTGTTCCCATGGGTAGATGGTTGTAATGTCTCCTCTCTCACTGTTCCCATGGGTAGTTGTTTGTAAAGTCTCCTCTCTCACTGTTCCCATGAGTAGTTGGTTGTAATGTCTTCTCTCTCACTGTTCCCATGGGTAGATGGTTTTAATGTCTCCTCTCTCACTGTTCCCATGGGTAGATGGTTGTAATGTCTCCTCTCTCACTGTTCCCATGGGTAGATGGTTGTAATGTCTCCTCTCTCACTGTTCCCATGGGTAGATGGTTGTAATGTCTCCTCTCTCACTGTTCCCATGGGTAGATGGTTGTAATGTCTCCTCTCTCACTGTTCCCATGGGTAGATGGTTGTAATGTCTCCTCTCTCACTGTTCCCATGGGTAGTTGGTTGTAAAGTCTCCTCTCTCACTGTTCCCATGAGTAGTTGGTTGTAATGTCTCCTCTCTCACTGTTCCCGTGGGTAGATGGTTGTAAAGTCTCCTCTCTCACTGTTCCCATGGGTAGTTGGTTGTAATGTCTCCTCTCTCACTGTTCCCATGGGTAGATGGTTGTAATGTCTCCTCTCTCCCTGTTGCCATGAGTAGTTGGTTGTAATGTCTCCTCTCTCCCTGTTGCCATGAGTAGTTGGTTGTAATGTCTCCTCTCTCACTGTTCCCATGGGTAGTTGGTTGTAATGTCTCCTCTCTCACTGTTCCCATGGGTAGATGGTTGTAATGTCTCCTCTCTCACTGTTCCCATGGGTAGTTGGTTGTAATGTCTCCTCTCTCACTGTTCCCATGAGGTGTTGGTTGTAATGTCTCCTCTCTTACTGTTCCCATGGGTAGATGGTTGTAATGTCTCCTCTCTCACTGTTCCCATGAGGAGTTGGTTGTAATGTCTCCTCTCTCACTGTTCCAATGTGTAGTTGGTTGTAATGTCTCCTCTCTCACTGTTCCCATGAGGAGTTGGTTGTAATGTCTCCTCTCTCAATGTTCCCATGAGGAGTTGGTTGTAATGTCTCCTCTCTCACTGTTCCCATGGGTAGTTGGTTGTAATGTCTCCTCTCTCACTGTTCCTATGGGTAGTTGATTGTAATGTCTCCTCTCTCACTGTTCCCATGAGGTGTTGATTGTAATGCCTCCTCTCTCACTGTTCCCATGGGTAGATGGTTGTAATGTCTCCTCTCTCACTGTTCCCATGGGTAGATGGTTGTAATGTCTCCTCTCTCACTGTTCCCATGGGTAGTTGGTTGTAATGTCTCCTCTCTCCCTGTTGCCATGAGTAGTTGGTTGTAATGTCTCCTCTCTCACTGTTCCCATGGGTAGTTGGTTGTAATGTCTCCTCTCTCACTGTTCCCATGGGTAGTTGGTTGTAATGTCTCCTCTCTCACTGTTCCCATGGGTAGATGGTTGTAATGTCTCCTCTCTCACTGTTCCCATGAGGTGTTGGTTGTAATGTCTCCTCTCTTACTGTTCCCATGGGTAGATGGTTGTAATGTCTCCTCTCTCACTGTTCCCATGAGGAGTTGGTTGTAATGTCTCCTCTCTCACTGTTCCAATGTGTAGTTGGTTGTAATGTCTCCTCTCTCACTGTTCCCATGAGGAGTTGGTTGTAATGTCTCCTCTCTCAATGTTCCCATGAGGAGTTGGTTGTAATGTCTCCTCTCTCACTGTTCCCATGGGTAGTTGGTTGTAATGTCTCCTCTCTTACTGTTCCCATGGGTAGTTGATTGTAATGTCTCCTCTCTCACTGTTCCCATGAGGTGTTGATTGTAATGCCTCCTCTCTCACTGTTCCCATGGGTAGTTGGTTGTAATGTCTCCTCTCTCACTGTTCCCATGGGTAGATGGTTGTAATGTCTCCTCTCTCACTGTTCCCATGGGTAGTTGGTTGTAAAGTCTCCTCTCTCACTGTTCCCATGGGTAGATGGTTGTACTGTCTCCTCTCACACTGTTCCCATGGGTAGTTGGTTGTAATGTCTCCTCTCTCACTGTTCCCATGAGGAGTTGGTTGTAATGTCTCCTCTCTCAATGTTCCCATGAGGAGTTGGTTGTAATGTCTCCTCTCTCACTGTTCCCATGGGTAGTTGGTTGTAATGTCTCCTCTCTTACTGTTCCCATGGGTAGTTGATTGTAATGTCTCCTCTCTCACTGTTCCCATGAGGTGTTGATTGTAATGCCTCCTCTCTCACTGTTCCCATGGGTAGTTGGTTGTAATGTCTCCTCTCTCACTGTTCCCATGGGTAGATGGTTGTAATGTCTCCTCTCTCACTGTTCCCATGGGTAGTTGGTTGTAAAGTCTCCTCTCTCACTGTTCCCATGGGTAGATGGTTGTACTGTCTCCTCTCACACTGTTCCCATGGGTAGTTGGTTGTAATGTCTCCTCTCTCACTGTTCCCATGAGGAGTTGGTTGTAATGTCTCCTCTCTCACTGTTCCCATGGGTAGTTGGTTGTAATGTCTCCTCTCTCACTGTTCCCATGGGTAGTTCGTTGTAATGTCTTCTCTCTCACTGTTCCCATGGGTAGATGGTTGTAATGTCTCCTCTCTCACTGTTCCCATGAGGAGTTGGTTGTAATGTCTCCTCTCTCACTGTTCCCATGGGTAGATGGTTGTAATGTCTCCTCTCTCACTGTTGCCTTGAGTAGTTGGTTGTAATGTCTCCTCTCTCCCTGTTGCCATGAGTAGTTGGTTGTAATGTCTCCTCTCTCACTGTTCCCATGAGTAGATGGTTGTAATGTCTCCTCTCTCACTGTTCCCATGGGTAGATGGTTGTAATGTCTCCTCTCTCACTGTTGCCATGAGTAGTTGGTTGTGATGTCTCCTCTCTCACTGTTGCCATGAGTAGTTGGTTGTAATGTCTCCTCTCTCCCTGTTGCCATGAGTAGTTGGTTGTAATGTCTCCTCTCTCACTGTTCCCATGGGTAGATGGTTGTAATGTCTCCTCTCTCACTGTTCCCATGGGTAGATGGTTGTAATGTCTCCTCTCTCACTGTTCCCATGGGTAGTTGTTTGTAAAGTCTCCTCTCTCACTGTTCCCATGAGTAGTTGGTTGTAATGTCTTCTCTCTCACTGTTCCCATGGGTAGATGGTTTTAATGTCTCCTCTCTCACTGTTCCCATGGGTAGATGGTTGTAATGTCTCCTCTCTCACTGTTCCCATGGGTAGATGGTTGTAATGTCTCCTCTCTCACTGTTCCCATGGGTAGATGGTTGTAATGTCTCCTCTCTCACTGTTCCCATGGGTAGATGGTTGTAATGTCTCCTCTCTCACTGTTCCCATGGGTAGATGGTTGTAATGTCTCCTCTCTCACTGTTCCCATGGGTAGTTGGTTGTAAAGTCTCCTCTCTCACTGTTCCCATGAGTAGTTGGTTGTAATGTCTCCTCTCTCACTGTTCCCGTGGGTAGATGGTTGTAAAGTCTCCTCTCTCACTGTTCCCATGGGTAGTTGGTTGTAATGTCTCCTCTCTCACTGTTCCCATGGGTAGATGGTTGTAATGTCTCCTCTCTCCCTGTTGCCATGAGTAGTTGGTTGTAATGTCTCCTCTCTCCCTGTTGCCATGAGTAGTTGGTTGTAATGTCTCCTCTCTCACTGTTCCCATGGGTAGTTGGTTGTAATGTCTCCTCTCTCACTGTTCCCATGGGTAGATGGTTGTAATGTCTCCTCTCTCACTGTTCCCATGGGTAGTTGGTTGTAATGTCTCCTCTCTCACTGTTCCCATGAGGTGTTGGTTGTAATGTCTCCTCTCTTACTGTTCCCATGGGTAGATGGTTGTAATGTCTCCTCTCTCACTGTTCCCATGAGGAGTTGGTTGTAATGTCTCCTCTCTCACTGTTCCAATGTGTAGTTGGTTGTAATGTCTCCTCTCTCACTGTTCCCATGAGGAGTTGGTTGTAATGTCTCCTCTCTCAATGTTCCCATGAGGAGTTGGTTGTAATGTCTCCTCTCTCACTGTTCCCATGGGTAGTTGGTTGTAATGTCTCCTCTCTCACTGTTCCTATGGGTAGTTGATTGTAATGTCTCCTCTCTCACTGTTCCCATGAGGTGTTGATTGTAATGCCTCCTCTCTCACTGTTCCCATGGGTAGATGGTTGTAATGTCTCCTCTCTCACTGTTCCCATGGGTAGATGGTTGTAATGTCTCCTCTCTCACTGTTCCCATGGGTAGTTGGTTGTAATGTCTCCTCTCTCCCTGTTGCCATGAGTAGTTGGTTGTAATGTCTCCTCTCTCACTGTTCCCATGGGTAGTTGGTTGTAATGTCTCCTCTCTCACTGTTCCCATGGGTAGTTGGTTGTAATGTCTCCTCTCTCACTGTTCCCATGGGTAGATGGTTGTAATGTCTCCTCTCTCACTGTTCCCATGAGGTGTTGGTTGTAATGTCTCCTCTCTTACTGTTCCCATGGGTAGATGGTTGTAATGTCTCCTCTCTCACTGTTCCCATGAGGAGTTGGTTGTAATGTCTCCTCTCTCACTGTTCCAATGTGTAGTTGGTTGTAATGTCTCCTCTCTCACTGTTCCCATGAGGAGTTGGTTGTAATGTCTCCTCTCTCAATGTTCCCATGAGGAGTTGGTTGTAATGTCTCCTCTCTCACTGTTCCCATGGGTAGTTGGTTGTAATGTCTCCTCTCTTACTGTTCCCATGGGTAGTTGATTGTAATGTCTCCTCTCTCACTGTTCCCATGAGGTGTTGATTGTAATGCCTCCTCTCTCACTGTTCCCATGGGTAGTTGGTTGTAATGTCTCCTCTCTCACTGTTCCCATGGGTAGATGGTTGTAATGTCTCCTCTCTCACTGTTCCCATGGGTAGTTGGTTGTAAAGTCTCCTCTCTCACTGTTCCCATGGGTAGATGGTTGTACTGTCTCCTCTCACACTGTTCCCATGGGTAGTTGGTTGTAATGTCTCCTCTCTCACTGTTCCCATGAGGAGTTGGTTGTAATGTCTCCTCTCTCACTGTTCCCATGGGTAGTTGGTTGTAATGTCTCCTCTCTCACTGTTCCCATGGGTAGTTCGTTGTAATGTCTTCTCTCTCACTGTTCCCATGGGTAGATGGTTGTAATGTCTCCTCTCTCACTGTTCCCATGAGGAGTTGGTTGTAATGTCTCCTCTCTCACTGTTCCCATGGGTAGATGGTTGTAATGTCTCCTCTCTCACTGTTGCCTTGAGTAGTTGGTTGTAATGTCTCCTCTCTCCCTGTTGCCATGAGTAGTTGGTTGTAATGTCTCCTCTCTCACTGTTCCCATGGGTAGATGGTTGTAATGTCTCCTCTCTCACTGTTCCCATGGGTAGATGGTTGTAATGTCTCCTCTCTCACTGTTGCCATGAGTAGTTGGTTGTGATGTCTCCTCTCTCACTGTTGCCATGAGTAGTTGGTTGTAATGTCTCCTCTCTCCCTGTTGCCATGAGTAGTTGGTTGTAATGTCTCCTCTCTCACTGTTCCCATGGGTAGATGGTTGTAATGTCTCCTCTCTCACTGTTCCCATGGGTAGATGGTTGTAATGTCTCCTCTCTCACTGTTCCCATGGGTAGTTGTTTGTAAAGTCTCCTCTCTCACTGTTCCCATGAGTAGTTGGTTGTAATGTCTTCTCTCTCACTGTTCCCATGGGTAGATGGTTTTAATGTCTCCTCTCTCACTGTTCCCATGGGTAGATGGTTGTAATGTCTCCTCTCTCACTGTTCCCATGGGTAGATGGTTGTAATGTCTCCTCTCTCACTGTTCCCATGGGTAGATGGTTGTAATGTCTCCTCTCTCACTGTTCCCATGGGTAGATGGTTGTAATGTCTCCTCTCTCACTGTTCCCATGGGTAGATGGTTGTAATGTCTCCTCTCTCACTGTTCCCATGGGTAGTTGGTTGTAAAGTCTCCTCTCTCACTGTTCCCATGAGTAGTTGGTTGTAATGTCTCCTCTCTCACTGTTCCCGTGGGTAGATGGTTGTAAAGTCTCCTCTCTCACTGTTCCCATGGGTAGTTGGTTGTAATGTCTCCTCTCTCACTGTTCCCATGGGTAGATGGTTGTAATGTCTCCTCTCTCCCTGTTGCCATGAGTAGTTGGTTGTAATGTCTCCTCTCTCCCTGTTGCCATGAGTAGTTGGTTGTAATGTCTCCTCTCTCACTGTTCCCATGGGTAGTTGGTTGTAATGTCTCCTCTCTCACTGTTCCCATGGGTAGATGGTTGTAATGTCTCCTCTCTCACTGTTCCCATGGGTAGTTGGTTGTAATGTCTCCTCTCTCACTGTTCCCATGAGGTGTTGGTTGTAATGTCTCCTCTCTTACTGTTCCCATGGGTAGATGGTTGTAATGTCTCCTCTCTCACTGTTCCCATGAGGAGTTGGTTGTAATGTCTCCTCTCTCACTGTTCCAATGTGTAGTTGGTTGTAATGTCTCCTCTCTCACTGTTCCCATGAGGAGTTGGTTGTAATGTCTCCTCTCTCAATGTTCCCATGAGGAGTTGGTTGTAATGTCTCCTCTCTCACTGTTCCCATGGGTAGTTGGTTGTAATGTCTCCTCTCTCACTGTTCCTATGGGTAGTTGATTGTAATGTCTCCTCTCTCACTGTTCCCATGAGGTGTTGATTGTAATGCCTCCTCTCTCACTGTTCCCATGGGTAGATGGTTGTAATGTCTCCTCTCTCACTGTTCCCATGGGTAGATGGTTGTAATGTCTCCTCTCTCACTGTTCCCATGGGTAGTTGGTTGTAATGTCTCCTCTCTCCCTGTTGCCATGAGTAGTTGGTTGTAATGTCTCCTCTCTCACTGTTCCCATGGGTAGTTGGTTGTAATGTCTCCTCTCTCACTGTTCCCATGGGTAGTTGGTTGTAATGTCTCCTCTCTCACTGTTCCCATGGGTAGATGGTTGTAATGTCTCCTCTCTCACTGTTCCCATGAGGTGTTGGTTGTAATGTCTCCTCTCTTACTGTTCCCATGGGTAGATGGTTGTAATGTCTCCTCTCTCACTGTTCCCATGAGGAGTTGGTTGTAATGTCTCCTCTCTCACTGTTCCAATGTGTAGTTGGTTGTAATGTCTCCTCTCTCACTGTTCCCATGAGGAGTTGGTTGTAATGTCTCCTCTCTCAATGTTCCCATGAGGAGTTGGTTGTAATGTCTCCTCTCTCACTGTTCCCATGGGTAGTTGGTTGTAATGTCTCCTCTCTTACTGTTCCCATGGGTAGTTGATTGTAATGTCTCCTCTCTCACTGTTCCCATGAGGTGTTGATTGTAATGCCTCCTCTCTCACTGTTCCCATGGGTAGTTGGTTGTAATGTCTCCTCTCTCACTGTTCCCATGGGTAGATGGTTGTAATGTCTCCTCTCTCACTGTTCCCATGGGTAGTTGGTTGTAAAGTCTCCTCTCTCACTGTTCCCATGGGTAGATGGTTGTACTGTCTCCTCTCACACTGTTCCCATGGGTAGTTGGTTGTAATGTCTCCTCTCTCACTGTTCCCATGAGGAGTTGGTTGTAATGTCTCCTCTCTCACTGTTCCCATGGGTAGTTGGTTGTAATGTCTCCTCTCTCACTGTTCCCATGGGTAGTTCGTTGTAATGTCTTCTCTCTCACTGTTCCCATGGGTAGATGGTTGTAATGTCTCCTCTCTCACTGTTCCCATGAGGAGTTGGTTGTAATGTCTCCTCTCTCACTGTTCCCATGGGTAGATGGTTGTAATGTCTCCTCTCTCACTGTTGCCTTGAGTAGTTGGTTGTAATGTCTCCTCTCTCCCTGTTGCCATGAGTAGTTGGTTGTAATGTCTCCTCTCTCACTGTTCCCATGGGTAGATGGTTGTAATGTCTCCTCTCTCACTGTTCCCATGGGTAGATGGTTGTAATGTCTCCTCTCTCACTGTTGCCATGAGTAGTTGGTTGTGATGTCTCCTCTCTCACTGTTGCCATGAGTAGTTGGTTGTAATGTCTCCTCTCTCCCTGTTGCCATGAGTAGTTGGTTGTAATGTCTCCTCTCTCACTGTTCCCATGGGTAGATGGTTGTAATGTCTCCTCTCTCACTGTTCCCATGGGTAGATGGTTGTAATGTCTCATCTCTCACTGTTCCCATGGGTAGTTGTTTGTAAAGTCTCCTCTCTCACTGTTCCCATGAGTAGTTGGTTGTAATGTCTTCTCTCTCACTGTTCCCATGGGTAGATGGTTTTAATGTCTCCTCTCTCACTGTTCCCATGGGTAGATGGTTGTAATGTCTCCTCTCTCACTGTTCCCATGGGTAGATGGTTGTAATGTCTCCTCTCTCACTGTTCCCATGGGTAGATGGTTGTAATGTCTCCTCTCTCACTGTTCCCATGGGTAGATGGTTGTAATGTCTCCTCTCTCACTGTTCCCATGGGTAGATGGTTGTAATGTCTCCTCTCTCACTGTTCCCATGGGTAGTTGGTTGTAAAGTCTCCTCTCTCACTGTTCCCATGAGTAGTTGGTTGTAATGTCTCCTCTCTCACTGTTCCCGTGGGTAGATGGTTGTAAAGTCTCCTCTCTCACTGTTCCCATGGGTAGTTGGTTGTAATGTCTCCTCTCTCACTGTTCCCATGGGTAGATGGTTGTAATGTCTCCTCTCTCCCTGTTGCCATGAGTAGTTGGTTGTAATGTCTCCTCTCTCCCTGTTGCCATGAGTAGTTGGTTGTAATGTCTCCTCTCTCACTGTTCCCATGGGTAGTTGGTTGTAATGTCTCCTCTCTCACTGTTCCCATGGGTAGATGGTTGTAATGTCTCCTCTCTCACTGTTCCCATGGGTAGTTGGTTGTAATGTCTCCTCTCTCACTGTTCCCATGAGGTGTTGGTTGTAATGTCTCCTCTCTTACTGTTCCCATGGGTAGATGGTTGTAATGTCTCCTCTCTCACTGTTCCCATGAGGAGTTGGTTGTAATGTCTCCTCTCTCACTGTTCCAATGTGTAGTTGGTTGTAATGTCTCCTCTCTCACTGTTCCCATGAGGAGTTGGTTGTAATGTCTCCTCTCTCAATGTTCCCATGAGGAGTTGGTTGTAATGTCTCCTCTCTCACTGTTCCCATGGGTAGTTGGTTGTAATGTCTCCTCTCTCACTGTTCCTATGGGTAGTTGATTGTAATGTCTCCTCTCTCACTGTTCCCATGAGGTGTTGATTGTAATGCCTCCTCTCTCACTGTTCCCATGGGTAGTTGGTTGTAATGTCTCCTCTCTTACTGTTCCCATGAGGAGTTGGTTGTAATGTCTCCTCTCTCACTGTTCCCATGGGTAGTTGGTTGTAATGTCTCCTATCTCACTGTTCCCATGGGTGGATGGTTGTAATGTCTCCTCTCTCACTGTTCCCATGAGGAGTTGGTTGTAATGTCTCCTCTCTCAGTGTTCCCATGGGTAGATGGTTGTAATGTCTCCTCTCTCACTGTTCCCATGGGTAGTTGGTTGTAATGTCTCCTCTCTCACTATTCCCATGGGTAGATGGTTGTAATGTCTCCTCTCTCACTTTTCCCATGGGTAGTTTGTTGTAATGTCTCCTCTCTCACTGTTCCCATGGGTAGTTGGTTGTGATGTCTCCTCTCTCACTGTTCCCATGGGTAGATGGTTGTGATGTCTCCTCTCTCACTGTTCCCATGGGTAGATGGTTGTGATGTCTCCTCTCTCACTGTTTCCATGAGGTGTTGGTTGTAATGTCACCTCTCTCACTGTTCCCATTGGTAGATGGTTGTAATGTCTCCTCTCTCACTGTTCCCATGAGGAGTTGGTTGTAATGTCTCCTCTCTCACTGTTCCCATGGGTAGATGGTTGTAATGTGTCCTCTCTCACTGTTCCCATGGGTAGTTGGTTGTAATGTCTCCTCTCTCACTGTTCCCATGGGTAGTTGGTTGTAATGTCTCCTCTCTCACTGTTCCCATGGGTAGATGGTTGTAATGTCTCCTCTCTCACTGTTCCCATGGGTAGATGGTTGTAGTGTCTCCTCTTTCAGTGTTCCCATGGGTAGATGGTTGTAATATCTCCTCTTTCACTGTTCCCATGGGTAGATTGTTGTAATGTCTCCTCTCACACTGTTCCCATGGGTAGTTGGTTGTAATGTCTCCTCTCTCACTGTTCCCATGGGTAGATGGTTGTAATGTCTCCTCTCTCACTGTTCCAATGGGTAGTTGGTTGTAATGTCTCTTCTCTCACTTTTCCCATGGGTAGATGGTTGTAATGTCTCTTCTCACACTGTTCCCATGGGTAGTTGGTTGTAATGTCTCCTCTCTCACTGTTCCCATGAGGAGTTGGTTGTAATGTCTCCTCTCTCACTGTTCCCATGGGTAGTTGGTTGTAATGTCTCCTCTCTCACTGTTCCCATGAGGAGGTGGTTGTAATGTCTCCTCTCTCACTGTTCCCATGAGGAGTTGGTTGTAATGTCTCCTCTCTCACTGTTCCCATGGGTAGTTGGTTGTAATGTCTTCTCTCTCACTGTTCCCATGGGTAGTTGATTGCAATGTCTCCTCTCTCACTGTTCCCATGGGTAGATGGTTGTAATGTCTCCTCTCTCACTGTTCCCATGGGTAGTTGGTTGTAATGTCTCCTCTCTCATTGTTCCCAAGGGTAGATGGTTGTAATGTCTCCTCTAATACTGTTCCCATGGGTAGTTGGTTGTAATGTCTCCTCTCTCACTGTTCCCATGAGGAGTTGGTTGTAATGTCTCCTCTCTTACTGTTCCCATGGGTAGTTGGTTGTAATGTCTCCTCTCTCACTGTTCCCATGAGGAGTTGGTTGTAATGTCTCCTCTCTCACTGTTCCCATGGGTAGTTGGTTGGAATGTCTCTTCTCTCACTGTTCCCATGGGTAGATGGTTGTAATGTCTCCTCTCTCACTGTTCTCATTAGGAGTTGGTTGTAATGTCTCCTCTCTCACTGTTCCCATGGGTAGTTGGTTTTAATGTCTCCTCTCTCACTGTTCCCATGGGTAGTTGGTTGTAATGTCTCCTCTCTCACTGTTCCCATGAGGAGTTGGTTGTAATGTCTCCTCTCTCACTGTTCCCATGAGGAGTTGGTTGTAATGTCTCCTCTCTCACTGTTCCCATGAGGAGTTGGTTGTAATGTCTCCTCTCACACTGTTCCCATGGGTAGTTTGTTGTAATGTCTCCTCTCTCACTGTTCCCATGAGGAGTTGGTTGTAATGTCTCCTCTCTCACTGTTCCCATGAGGAGTTGGTTGTAATGTCTCCTCTCTCACTGTTCCCATGAGGAGTTGGTTGTAATGTCTCCTCTCTCACTGTTCCCATGAGGAGTTGGTTGTAATGTCTCCTCTCTCACTGTTCCCATGGGTAGATGGTTGTAATGTCTCCTCTCACACTGTTCCCATGGGTAGTTTGTTGTAATGTCTCCTCTCTCACTGTTCCCATGGGTAGTTGGTTGTAATGTCTCCTCTCTCACTGTTCCCATGGGTAGTTGGTTGTCATGTCTCCTCTCTCACTGTTCCCATGGGTAGTTGGTTGTAATGTCTCCTCTCTCACTGTTCCCATGGGTAGATGGTTGTAATGTCTCCTCTCTCACTGTTCCCATGGGTAGTTGGTTGTAATGTCTCCTCTCTCACTGTTCCCAAGGGTAGATGGTTGTAATGTCTCCTCTAATACTGTTCCCATGGGTAGTTGGTTGTAATGTCTCCTCTCTCACTGTTCCCATGAGGAGTTGGTTGTAATGTCTCCTCTCTTACTGTTCCCATGGGTAGTTGGTCGTAATGTCTCCTCTCTCACTGTTCCCATGAGGAGTTGGTTGTAATGTCTCCTCTCTCACTGTTCCCATGGGTAGTTGGTTGGAATGTCTCCTCTCTCACTGTTCCCATGGGTAGATGGTTGTAATGTGTCCTCTCTCACTGTTTTCATGGGTAGTTGGTTGTAATGTCTCCTCTCTCACTGTTCCCATGAGGAGTTGGTTGTAATGTCTCCTCTCTCACTGTTCCCATGGGTAGTTGGTTGGAATGTCTCCTCTCTCACTGTTCCCATGGGTAGATGGTTGTAATGTGTCCTCTCTCACTGTTCCCATGGGTAGTTGGTTGTAATGTCTCCTCTCTCACTGTTCCCATGGGTAGTTGGTTGTAATGTCTCCTCTCTCACTGTTCTCATTAGGAGTTGGTTGTAATGTCTCCTCTCTCACTGTTCCCATGGGTAGTTGGTTTTAATGTCTCCTCTCTCACTATTCCCATGGGCAGATGTTTGTAATGTCTCCTCTCTCACTGTTCCCATGGGTAGTTGGTTGTAATCTCTCCTCTCTCACTGTTCCCATGGGTAGTTGGTTGTAATGTTTCCTCTCTCACTGTTCCCATGGGTAGATGGTTGTAATGTCTCTTCTCTCACTGTTCCCATGAGGTGTTGGTTGTAATGTCTCCTCTCTCACTGTTCCCATGGGTAGTTGGTTGTAATGTCTCCTCTCTCACTGTTCCCATGGGTAGTTGGTTGTAATGTCACCTCTCTCACTGTTCCCATAAGGAGTTGGTTGTAATGTCTCCTCTCTCACTATTCCCATGGGTAGTTGGTTGTAATGTTTCTTCTCTTACTGTTCCCATGGGTAGTTGGTTGTAATGTATCCTATCTCACTGTTCCCATGAGGAGTTGGTTGTAATGTCTCCTCTCTCACTGTTCCCATGGGTAGTTGGTTGTAATGTCTCCTCTCTCACTGTTCCCATGGGTAGATGGTTGTAATGTCTCCTCTCTCCCTGTTGCCATGAGTAGTTGGTTGTAATGTCTCCTCTCTCCCTGTTGCCATGAGTAGTTGGTTGTAATGTCTCCTCTCTCACTGTTCCCATGGGTAGTTGGTTGTAATGTCTCCTCTCTCACTGTTCCCATGGGTAGTTGGTTGTAATGTCTCCTCTCTCACTGTTCCCATGGGTAGATGGTTGTAATGTCTCCTCTCTCACTGTTCCCATGAGGTGTTGGTTGTAATGTCTCCTCTCTTACTGTTCCTATGGGTAGATGGTTGTAATGTCTCCTCTCTCACTGTTCCCATGAGGAGTTGGTTGTAATGTCTCCTCTCTCACTGTTCCAATGTGTAGTTGGTTGTAATGTCTCCTCTCTCACTGTTCCCATGAGGAGTTGGTTGTAATGTCTCCTCTCTCAATGTTCCCATGAGGAGTTGGTTGTAATGTCTCCTCTCTCACTGTTCCCATGGGTAGTTGGTTGTAATGTCTCCTCTCTCACTGTTCCCATGGGTAGTTGATTGTAATGTCTCCTCTCTCACTGTTCCCATGAGGTGTTGATTGTAATGCCTCCTCTCTCACTGTTCCCATGGGTAGTTGGTTGTAATGTCTCATCTCTTACTGTTCCCATGAGGAGTTGGTTGTAATGTCTCCTCTCTCACTGTTCCCATGGGTAGTTGGTTGTAATGTCTCCTATCTCACTGTTCCCATGGGTGGATGGTTGTAATGTCTCCTCTCTCACTGTTCCCATGAGGAGTTGGTTGTAATGTCTCCTCTCTCAGTGTTCCCATGGGTAGATGGTTGTAATGTCTCCTCTCTCACTGTTCCCATGGGTAGTTGGTTGTAATGTCTCCTCTCTCACTATTCCCATGGGTAGTTGGTTGTAATGTCTCCTCTCTCACTGTTCCCATGGGTAGATGGTTGTAATGTCTCCTCTTTCACTGTTCCCATGGGTAGTTGGTTGTAATGTCTCCTCTCTCACTGTTCCCATGGGTAGTTGGTTGTAATGTCTCCTCTCTCACTGTTCCCATGGGTAGATGGTTGTAATGTCTCCTCTCTCACTGTTCCCATGGGTAGATGGTTGTAGTGTCTCCTCTTTCAGTGTTCCCATGGGTAGATGGTTGTAATATCTCCTCTTTCACTGTTCCCATGGGTAGATTGTTGTAATGTCTCCTCTCACACTGTTTCCATGGGTAGTTGGTTGTAATGTCTCCTCTCTCACTGTTCCCATGGGTAGATGGTTGTAATGTCTCCTCTCTCACTGTTCCAATGGGTAGTTGGTTGTAATGTCTCCTCTCTCACTTTTCCCATGGGTAGATGGTTGTAATGTCTCCTCTCTCACTGTTCCCATGAGGAGTTGGTTGTAATGTCTCCTCTCTCACTGTTCCCATGGGTAGTTGGTTGTAATGTCTTCTCTCTCACTGTTCCCATGGGTAGTTGATTGCAATGTCTCCTCTCTCACTGTTCCCATGGGTAGATGGTTGTAATGTCTCCTCTCTCACTGTTCCCATGGGTAGTTGGTTGTAATGTCTCCTCTCTCATTGTTCCCAAGGGTAGATGGTTGTAATGTCTCCTCTAATACTGTTCCCATGGGTAGTTGGTTGTAATGTCTCCTCTCTCACTGTTCCCATGAGGAGTTGGTTGTAATGTCTCCTCTCTTACTGTTCCCATGGGTAGTTGGTTGTAATGTCTCCTCTCTCACTGTTCCCATGAGGAGTTGGTTGTAATGTCTCCTCTCTCACTGTTCCCATGGGTAGTTGGTTGGAATGTCTCCTCTCTCACTGTTCCCATGGGTAGATGGTTGTAATGTCTCCTCTCTCACTGTTCTCATTAGGAGTTGGTTGTAATGTCTCCTCTCTCACTGTTCCCATGGGTAGTTGGTTTTAATGTCTCCTCTCTCACTGTTCCCATGGGTAGTTGGTTGTAATGTCTCCTCTCTCACTGTTCCCATGAGGAGTTGGTTGTAATGTCTCCTCTCTCACTGTTCCCATGAGGAGTTGGTTGTAATGTCTCCTCTCTCACTGTTCCCATGAGGAGTTGGTTGTAATGTCTCCTCTCTCACTGTTCCCATGGGTAGATGGTTGTAATGTCTCCTCTCACACTGTTCCCATGGGTAGTTTGTTGTAATGTCTCCTCTCTCACTGTTCCCATGAGGAGTTGGTTGTAATGTCTCCTCTCTCACTGTTCCCATGAGGAGTTGGTTGTAATGTCTCCTCTCTCACTGTTCCCATGAGGAGTTGGTTGTAATGTCTCCTCTCTCACTGTTCCCATGAGGAGTTGGTTGTAATGTCTCCTCTCTCACTGTTCCCATGGGTAGATGGTTGTAATGTCTCCTCTCACACTGTTCCCATGGGTAGTTTGTTGTAATGTCTCCTCTCTCACTGTTCCCATGGGTAGTTGGTTGTAATGTCTCCTCTCTCACTGTTCCCATGGGTAGTTGGTTGTCATGTCTCCACTCTCACTGTTCCCATGGGTAGTTGGTTGTAATGTCTCCTCTCTCACTGTTCCCATGGGTAGATGGTTGTAATGTCTCCTCTCTCACTGTTCCCATGGGTAGTTGGTTGTAATGTCTCCTCTCTCACTGTTCCCAAGGGTAGATGGTTGTAATGTCTCCTCTAATACTGTTCCCATGGGTAGTTGGTTGTAATGTCTCCTCTCTCACTGTTCCCATGAGGAGTTGGTTGTAATGTCTCCTCTCTTACTGTTCCCATGGGTAGTTGGTCGTAATGTCTCCTCTCTCACTGTTCCCATGAGGAGTTGGTTGTAATGTCTCCTCTCTCACTGTTCCCATGGGTAGTTGGTTGGAATGTCTCCTCTCTCACTGTTCCCATGGGTAGATGGTTGTAATGTGTCCTCTCTCACTGTTCCCATGGGTAGTTGGTTGTAATGTCTCCTCTCTCACTGTTCCCATGAGGAGTTGGTTGTAATGTCTCCTCTCTCACTGTTCCCATGGGTAGTTGGTTGGAATGTCTCCTCTCTCACTGTTCCCATGGGTAGATGGTTGTAATGTGTCCTCTCTCACTGTTCCCATGGGTAGATGGTTGTAATGTCTCCTCTCTCACTGTTCCCATGGGTAGTTGGTTGTAATGTCTCCTCTCTCACTATTCCCATGGGTAGATGGTTGTAATGTCTCCTCTCTCACTTTTCCCATGGGTAGTTGGTTGTAATGTCTCCTCTCTCACTGTTCCCATGGGTAGATGGTTGTAATGTCTCCTCTTTCACTGTTCCCATGGGTAGTTGGTTGTAATGTCTCCTCTCTCACTGTTCCCATGGGTAGTTGGTTGTAATGTCTCCTCTCTCACTGTTCCCATGGGTAGATGGTTGTAATGTCTCCTCTCTCACTGTTCCCATGGGTAGATGGTTGTAGTGTCTCCTCTTTCAGTGTTCCCATGGGTAGATGGTTGTAATATCTCCTCTTTCACTGTTCCCATGGGTAGATTGTTGTAATGTCTCCTCTCACACTGTTCCCATGGGTAGTTGGTTGTAATGTCTCCTCTCTCACTGTTCCCATGGGTAGATGGTTGTAATGTCTCCTCTCTCACTGTTCCAATGGGTAGTTGGTTGTAATGTCTCCTCTCTCACTTTTCCCATGGGTAGATGGTTGTAATGTCTCTTCTCACACTGTTCCCATGGGTAGTTGGTTGTAATGTCTCCTCTCTCACTGTTCCCATGAGGAGTTGATTGTAATGTCTCCTCTCTCACTGTTCCCATGGGTAGTTGGTTGTAATGTCTCCTCTCTCACTGTTCCCATGAGGAGTTGGTTGTAATGTCTCCTCTCTCACTGTTCCCATGAGGATTTGGTTGTAATGTCACCTCTCTCACTGTTCCCATGGGTAGTTGGTTGTAATGTCTTCTCTCTCACTGTTCCCATGGGTAGTTGATTGCAATGTCTCCTCTCTCACTGTTCCCATGGGTAGATGGTTGTAATGTCTCCTCTCTCACTGTTCCCATGGGTAGTTGGTTGTAATGTCTCCTCTCTCATTGTTCCCAAGGGTAGATGGTTGTAATGTCTCCTCTAATACTGTTCCCATGGGTAGTTGGTTGTAATGTCTCCTCTCTCACTGTTCCCATGAGGAGTTGGTTGTAATGTCTCCTCTCTTACTGTTCCCATGGGTAGTTGGTTGTAATGTCTCCTCTCTCACTGTTCCCATGAGGAGTTGGTTGTAATGTCTCCTCTCTCACTGTTCCCATGGGTAGTTGGTTGGAATGTCTCCTCTCTCACTGTTCCCATGGGTAGATGGTTGTAATGTCTCCTCTCTCACTGTTCTCATTAGGAGTTGGTTGTAATGTCTCCTCTCTCACTGTTCCCATGGGTAGTTGGTTTTAATGTCTCCTCTCTCACTGTTCCCATGGGTAGTTGGTTGTAATGTCTCCTCTCTCACTGTTCCCATGAGGAGTTGGTTGTAATGTTTCCTCTCTCATTGTTCCCATGAGGAGTTGGTTGTAATGTCTCCTCTCTCACTGTTCCCATGAGGAGTTGGTTGTAATGTCTCCTCTCTCACTGTTCCCATGGGTAGATGGTTGTAATGTCTCCTCTCACACTGTTCCCATGGGTAGTTTGTTGTAATGTCTCCTCTCTCACTGTTCCCATGAGGAGTTGGTTGTAATGTCTCCTCTCTCACTGTTCCCATGAGGAGTTGGTTGTAATGTCTCCTCTCTCACTGTTCCCATGAGGAGTTGGTTGTAATGTCTCCTCTCTCACTGTTCCCATGAGGAGTTGGTTGTAATGTCTCCTCTCTCACTGTTCCCATGGGTAGATGGTTGTAATGTCTCCTCTCACACTGTTCCCATGGGTAGTTTGTTGTAATGTCTCCTCTCTCACTGTTCCCATGGGTAGTTGGTTGTAATGTCTCCTCTCTCACTGTTCCCATGGGTAGTTGGTTGTCATGTCTCCTCTCTCACTGTTCCCATGGGTAGTTGGTTGTAATGTCTCCTCTCTCACTGTTCCCATGGGTAGATGGTTGTAATGTCTCCTCTCTCACTGTTCCCATGGGTAGTTGGTTGTAATGTCTCCTCTCTCACTGTTCCCAAGGGTAGATGGTTGTAATGTCTCCTCTAATACTGTTCCCATGGGTAGTTGGTTGTAATGTCTCCTCTCTCACTGTTCCCATGAGGAGTTGGTTGTAATGTCTCCTCTCTTACTGTTCCCATGGGTAGTTGGTCGTAATGTCTCCTCTCTCACTGTTCCCATGAGGAGTTGGTTGTAATGTCTCCTTTCTCACTGTTCCCATGGGTAGTTGGTTGGAATGTCTCCTCTCTCACTGTTCCCATGGGTAGATGGTTGTAATGTGTCCTCTCTCACTGTTCCCATGGGTAGTTGGTTGTAATGTCTCCTCTCTCACTGTTCCCATGAGAAGTTGGTTGTAATGTCTCCTCTCTCACTGTTCCCATGGGTAGTTGGTTGGAATGTCTCCTCTCTCACTGTTCCCATGGGTAGATGGTTGTAATGTGTCCTCTCTCACTGTTCCCATGGGTAGTTGGTTGTAATGTCTCCTCTCTCACTGTTCCCATGGGTAGTTGGTTGTAATGTCTCCTCTCTCACTGTTCTCATTAGGAGTTGGTTGTAATGTCTCCTCTCTCACTGTTCCCATGGGTAGTTGGTTTTAATGTCTCCTCTCTCACTATTCCCATGGGCAGATGTTTGTAATGTCTCCTCTCTCACTGTTCCCATGGGTAGTTGGTTGTAATCTCTCCTCTCTCACTGTTCCCATGGGTAGTTGGTTGTAATGTTTCCTCTCTCACTGTTCCCATGGGTAGATGGTTGTAATGTCTCTTCTCTCACTGTTCCCATGAGGTGTTGGTTGTAATGTCTCCTCTCTCACTGTTCCCATGGGTAGTTGGTTGTAATGTCTCCTCTCTCACTGTTCCCATGGGTAGTTGGTTGTAATGTCACCTCTCTCACTGTTCCCATAAGGAGTTGGTTGTAATGTCTCCTCTCTCACTATTCCCATGGGTAGTTGGTTGTAATGTTTCTTCTCTTACTGTTCCCATGGGTAGTTGGTTGTAATGTATCCTATCTCACTGTTCCCATGAGGAGTTGGTTGTAATGTCTCCTCTCTCACTGTTCCCATGGGTAGTTGGTTGTCATGTCTCCTCTCTCACTGTTCCCATGAGGAGTTGGTTGTAATGTCTCCTCTCTCACTGTTCCCATGAGGAGTTGGTTGTAATGTCTCCTCTCTCACTGTTCCCATGGGTAGTTGGTTGTAATGTCTCCTCTCACACTGTTCCCATGGGTAGTATGTTGTAATGTCTCCTCTCTCACTTTTCCCATGGGTAGATTGTTGTAATGTCTCCTCTCACACTGTTCCCATGGGTAGTTGGTTGTAATGTCTCCTCTCTCACTGTTCCCATGAGGAGTTGGTTGTAATGTCTCCTCTCTCACTGTTCCCATGGGTAGTTGGTTGTAATGTCTCCTCTCACACTGTTCCCATGGGTAGTATGTTGTAATGTCTCCTCTCTCACTTTTCCCATGGGTAGATTGTTGTAATGTCTCCTCTCACACTGTTCCCATGGGTAGTTGGTTGTAATGTCTCCTCTCTCACTGTTCCCATGGGTAGATGGTTGTAATGTCTCCTCTCTCACTGTTCCCATGGGTAGTTGGTTGTAATGTCTCCTCTCTCACTGTTCCCATGGGTAGATGGTTGTAATGTCTCCTCTCACACTGTTCCCATGGGTAGTTGGTTGTAATGTCTCCTCTCTCACTGTTCCCATGAGGAGTTGGTTGTAATGTCTCCTCTCTCAATGTTCCCATTAGAAGTTGGTAGTAATGTCTCCTCTCTCACTGCTCCCATGGGTAGATGGTTGTAATGTCTCCTCTCTCACTGTTCCCATGGGTAGTTGGTTGTAATGTCTCCTCTTTCACTGTTCCCATGGGTAGATAGTTGTACTGTCTCCTCTCACACTGTTCCCATGGGTAGTTGGTTGTAATGTCTCCTCTCTCACTGTTCCCATGAGGAGTTGGTTGTAATGTCTCTTCTCTCACTGTTCCCATGGGTAGTTGGTTGTAATGTCTCCTCTCTCACTGTTCCCATGAGGAGTTGGTTGTAAAGTCTCCTCTCTCACTGTTCCCATGGGTAGTTGGTTTTAATGTCTTCTCTCTCACTGTTCCCATGGGTAGTTGGTTGTAATGTCTCCTCTCTCACTGTTCCCATGAGGAGTTGGTTGTAATGTCTCCTCTCTCACTGTTCCCATGGGTAGTTGGTTGTAATGTCTCCTCTCTCACTGTTCCCATGGGTAGATGGTTGTAATGTCTCCTCTCTCACTGTTCCCATGAGGTGTTGGTTGTAATGTCTCCTCTCTTACTGTTCCCATGGGTAGATGGTTGTAATGTCTCCTCTCTCACTGTTCCCATGAGGAGTTGGTTGTAATGTCTCCTCTCTCACTGTTCCAATGAGGAGTTGGTTGTAATGTCTCCTCTCTCACTGTTCCCATGGGTAGTTGGTTGTAATGTCTCCTCTCTCACTGTTCCCATGAGGAGTTGGTTGTAATGTCTCCTCTCTCAATGTTCCCATGAGGAGTTGGTTGTAATGTCTCCTCTCTCACTGTTCCCATGGGTAGTTGGTTGTAATGTCTCCTCTCTCACTGTTCCCATGGGTAGTTGATTGTAATGTCTCCTCTCTCACTGTTCCCATGATGTATTGATTGTAATGTCTCCTCTCTCACTGTTCCCATGGGTAGTTGGTTGTAATGTCTCCTCTCTTACTGTTCCCATGAGGAGTTGGTTGTAATGTCTCCTCTCTCACTGTTCCCATGGGTAGTTGGTTGTAATGTCTCCTATCTCACTGTTCCCATGGGTGGATGGTTGTAATGTCTCCTCTCTCACTGTTCCCATGAGGAGTTGGTTGTAATGTCTCCTCTCACAGTGTTCCCATGGGTAGATGGTTGTAATGTCTCCTCTCTCACTGTTCCCATGGGTAGTTGGTTGTAATGTCTCCTCTCTCACTATTCCCATGGGTAGATGGTTGTAATGTCTCCTCTCTCACTTTTCCCATTGGTAGTTGGTTGTAATGTCTCCTCTCTCACTGTTCCCATGGGTAGATGGTTGTAATGTCTCCTCTTTCACTGTTCCCATGGGTAGATGGTTGTAATGTCTCCTCTTTCAGTGTTCCCGGGGTAGATGGTTGTAATATCTCCTCTTTCACTGTTCCCATGGGTAGATTGTTGTAATGTCTCCTCTCACACTGTTCCCATGGGTAGTTGGTTGTAATGTCTCCTCTCTCACTGTTCCCATGGGTAGATGGTTGTAATGTCTCCTCTCTCACTGTTCCAATGGGTAGTTGGTTGTAATGTCTCCTCTCTCACTGTTCCCATGGGTAGATGGTTGTAATGTCTCCTCTCTCACTTTTCCCATGGGTAGATGGTTGTAATGTCTCTTCTCACACTGTTCCCATGGGTAGTTGGTTGTAATGTCTCCTCTCTCACTGTTCCCATGAGGAGTTGGTTGTAATGTCTCCTCTCTCACTGTTCCCATGGGTAGTTGGTTGTAATGTCTCCTCTCTCACTGTTCCCATGAGGAGTTGGTTGTAATGTCTCCTCTCTCAATGTTCCCATTAGAAGTTGGTTGTAATGTCTCCTCTCTCACTGCTCCCATGGGTAGATGGTTGTAATGTCTCCTCTCTCACTGTTCCCATGGGTAGTTGGTTGTAATGTCTCCTCTCTCACTGTTCCCATGGGTAGATGGTTGTACTGTCTCCTCTCACACTGTTCCCATGGGTAGTTGGTTGTAATGTCTCCTCTCTCACTGTTCCCATGAGGAGTTGGTTGTAATGTCTCTTCTCTCACTGTTCCCATGGGTAGTTGGTTGTAATGTCTCCTCTCTCACTGTTCCCATGAGGAGTTGGTTGTAATGTCTCCTCTCTCACTGTTCCCATGGGTACTTGGTTGTAATGTCTTCTCTCTCACTGTTCCCATGGGTAGTTGGTTGCAATGTCTCCTCTCTCACTGTTCCCATGAGGTGTTGATTGTAATGTCTCCTCTCTCACTGTTCCCATGGGTAGTTGGTTGTAATGTCTCCTCTCTTACTGTTCCCATGAGGAGTTGGTTGTAATGTATCCTCTCTCACTGTTCCCATGGGTAGTTGGTTGTAATGTCTCCTCTCTCACTGTTCCCATGGGTGGATGGTTGTAATGTCTCCTCTCTCACTGTTCCCATGAGGAGTTGGTTGTAATGTCTCCTCTCTCAGTGTTCCCATGGGTAGATGGTTGTAATGTCTCCTCTCTCACTGTTCCCATGGGTAGTTGGTTGTAATGTCTCCTCTCTCACTGTTCCCATGGGTAGATGGTTGTAATGTCTCCTCTCTCACTTTTCCCATGGGTAGTTGGTTGTAATGTCTCCACTCTCACTGTTCCCATGGGTAGATGGTTGTAATGTCTCCTCTCTCACTGTTCCCATGGGTAGTTGGTTGCAATGTCTCCTCTCTCACTGTTCCCATGAGGTGTTGATTGTAATGTCTCCTCTCTCACTGTTCCCATGGGTAGTTGGTTGTAATGTCTCCTCTCTTACTGTTCCCATGAGGAGTTGGTTGTAATGCATCCTCTCTCACTGTTCCCATGGGTAGTTGGTTGTAATGTCTCCTCTCTCACTGTTCCCATGGGTGGATGGTTGTAATGTCTCCTCTCTCACTGTTCCCATGAGGAGTTGGTTGTAATGTCTCCTCTCTCAGTGTTCCCATGGGTAGATGGTTGTAATGTCTCCTCTCTCACTGTTCCCATGGGTAGTTGGTTGTAATGTCTCCTCTCTCACTGTTCCCATGGGTAGATGGTTGTAATGTCTCCTCTCTCACTTTTCCCATGGGTAGTTGGTTGTAATGTCTCCTCTCTCACTGTTCCCATGGGTAGATGGTTGTAATGTCTCCTCTCTCACTGTTCCCATGGGTAGATGGTTGTAATGTCTCCTCTCTCACTGTTCCCATGGGTAGATGGTTGTAATGTCTCCTATCTCACTGTTCCCATGGGTAGATGGTTGTAATGTCTCCTCTCTCACTGTTCCCATGAGGAGTTGGTTGTAATGTCTCCTCTCTCACTGTTCCCATGGGTAGATGGTTGTAATGTCTCCTCTCTCACTGTTCCCATGGGTAGATGGTTGTAATGTCTCCTATCTCACTGTTCCCATGGGTAGATGGTTGTAATGTCTCCTATCTCACTGTTCCCATAGGTAGATGGTTGTAATGTCTCCTATCTCACTGTTCCCATGGGTAGATGGTTGTAATGTCTCCTATCTCACTGTTCCCATGGGTAGATGGTTGTAATGTCTCCTCTCTCACTGTTCCCATGGGTAGATGGTTGTAATGTCTCCTCTCTCACTGTTCCCATGGGTAGATGGTTGTAATGTCTCCTATCTCACTGTTCCCATGGGTAGATGGTTGTAATGTCTCCTCTCTCACTGTTCCCATGAGTAGTTGGTTGTAATGTCTCCTCTCTCACTGTTCCCATGGGTAGATGGTTGTAATGTCTCCTCTCTCACTGTTCCCATGGGTAGATGGTTGTAATGTCTCCTCTCTCACTGTTCCCATGGGTAGTTGGTTGTAATGTCTCTCTCACTGTTCCCATGGGTAGTTGGTTGTAATGTCTCCCCT
Source organism: Cepaea hortensis (assembly GCA_963921405.1). NCBI lineage: Eukaryota > Metazoa > Mollusca > Gastropoda > Stylommatophora > Helicidae > Cepaea > Cepaea hortensis. Next base: position 149,216 of record CAWUFQ010000348.1, on the reverse strand, counting down.
CTCACTGTTCCCATGGGTAGATGGTTGTAATGTCTCCTCTCTCACTGTTCCCATGGGTAGATGGTTGTAATGTCTCCTCTTTCAGTGTTCCCATGGGTAGATGGTTGTAATATCTCCTCTTTCACTGTTCCCATGGGTAGATGGTTGTAATGTCTCCTCTCTCACTGTTCCCATGGGTAGATGGTTGTAATGTCTCCTCTCTCACTGTTCCCATGGGTAGATGGTTGTAATGTCTCCTCTCTCACTGTTCCCATGGGTAGATGGTTGTAATGTCTCCTCTCTCACTGTTCCCATGGGTAGATGGTTGTAATGTCTCCTCTCTCACTGTTCTCATGGGTAGATGGTTGTAATGTCTCCTCTCTCACTGTTCACATGGGTAGATGGTTGGAATGTCTCCTCTCTCACTGTTCCCATGGGTAGATGGTTGTAATGTCTCCTCTCTCACTGTTCCCATGGGTAGATGGTTGTAATGTCTCCTCTCTCACTGTTCCCATGGGTAGATGGTTGTAATGTCTCCTCTCTCACTGTTCCCATGGGTAGATGGTTGTAATGTCTCCTCTCTCACTGTTCCCATGGGTAGATGGTTGTAATGTCTCCTCTCTCACTGTTCCCATGGGTAGATGGTTGTAATGTCTCCTCTCTCACTGTTCCCATGGGTAGATGGTTGTAATGTCTCCTCTCTCACTGTTCCCATGGGTAGATGGTTGTAATGTCTCCTCTCTCACTGTTCCCATGGGTAGATGGTTGTAATGTCTCCTCTCTCACTGTTCCCATGGGTAGATGGTTGTAATGTCTCCTCTCTCACTGTTCCCATGGGTAGATGGTTGTAATGTCTCCTCTCTCACTGTTCCCATGGGTAGATGGTTGTAATGTCTCCTCTCTCACTGTTCCCATGGGTAGATGGTTGTAATGTCTCCTCTCACACTGTTTCCATGGGTAGATGGTTGTAATGTCTCCTCTCTCACTGTTCCCATGGGTAGATGGTTGTAATGTCTCCTCTCTCACTGTTACCATGGGTAGATGGTTGTAATGTCTCCTCTCACACTGTTGCCATGGGTAGATGGTTGTAATGTCTCCTCTCTCACTGTTCCCAAGGGTAGATGGTTGTAATGTCTCCTCTCTCACTGTTACCATGGGTAGATGGTTGTAATGTCTCCTCTCTCACTGTTACCATGGGTAGATGGTTGTAATGTCTCCTCTCTCACTGTTCCCATGGGTAGATGGTTGTAATGTCTCCTCTCTCACTGTTACCATGGGTAGATGGTTGTAATGTCTCCTCTCTCCCCCTGGAAGATGGCATTGATATGCTTTGCCATGATTCACCTTTAACTCTTATAATCTTGTAAACGATTAGCATTATAGACTTGACACTTTCGGCCAGCCGGGTCGTTCTGCATGGACGATGTCGGCCCTGTCCATGCTACTTCCTGTGTGTATTGGTGCTCTTTCTGCCAGTTGGTCAGCTAGTCGACAGATGGAGAAAATTTGGGCCATGTTTCATGGACTGCCAGAATAACCAAGAATGATTGTCTGACAGAAACACCTACACCTGATTTTGCATAAATGAGGCATTCTAAATCCAAATATCACATTTATTTGTCTGTAGCAGCTCTAGTTTTTAAGATACAGACATTTGTGTATTTAATTATACTATTAAAGTATTTTCTATATAAGGCTCTTAATAAAAACTATTGCTATCTAGCCCCTTACAAAATTTGGAATTCCAATAGTTTTGAGCGAGCCAAAGAACCACTATGATGACTGTTATTTATGTGTTGTCATTATTAAGAGAATCACAAATATGGAAATATCCAGATTTAGATTCTGCTAGAGACCTGTTCCATACTTAGATGACATACCAACTCCAACTTTCAGTCAGATTTCGCATTCCCTACAAGAAGATGAAACAGCAGCGGCATATTGCAAAAGTGACAGTGATAGTAATTACAAAGATGACTTTCCAGCTGCTCAACGCTTCGACCAGCGTAAACTGTTTGATCTAATTCGAGATCTATATCTCTCCAAGGAATCTTCAGAATTATTGGCTTCAATATTGAAAGAAATAAAGTTACTGACTGCTGAAACAAAGGGTACTTTTTATCGCAGCAGAGAGTAAGGTGTTCTTCGATTATTTTGTAAAGAACACAACCTTCTGGTTTGTACGTATGTACGAGGTCTTGTAAATGAAATGGGTGTATGTTATACATCAGATGATTGGCGACTTTTCATTGAATAACTAAAGAAGTTTGAAAGGTGTTCTCTTACACAATGGTAACAGATATGCCTCAATTGCAATTGCAAATTCTACTAAAATGAAGGAGGAGTATGCTACAATAAGCACCGATCTAAAAAAAAAAAAGAAACATTATGTATGTAGAACATAACTGGGTGATTTGTGTAGATCTTAAACTGATGACATTCTTGCTTGGACAGCAAAGGGGATTCACTAAAAATCCATATTTTATATGTTTGTGGGATATCAGTGCAAAAGATGTTCAATGGACAAATAAATAGTGGTCGCTGAGGTATGAATTTAAAGTTGGAGAACAAAACTATTGTCAACAAGCCTCTCATTGATAGAAAAAGAATTCAACTGCCACCATTACATATAAAGCTTGGCTTGATGACGCAATGTGTTAAGGCACTGCACAAAGATGGCTCCTGTTTTAATTGTTTATGCAGAAAGTTGTCACAATATATCATAGAAAGACCTAAAGCTGGAAGTTTTCATGGACATCAAATTAGAAAGTTAATATGTGCGGTCTCGAGGTATGGTGTCAGCCTCGAGTGTTGGAGGTCCCGGGTTCAAGCCCCGGTGAGGACCGGGATTTTTTTTCACGTGGACTTCTAGTAAAAATTTCCCCTGGTCTCTGGGTAGTGAGATCGGACGCCCGTTTGTATTGCTGCGCACGTAAACAATCCCTTGGCAGTTGAAAATCGAAAAAGAGTAACCTAACAGCGCAAAATTTCTAGTTAAAAATATACCCACAGTATTTCAGGATCCTCGCCGGTGCTACGGAGTTCGTGCACTGAGCTGAGTTTCTCCAGACTCTGGTTTGAGTTAGGAGGAGAACGGAGCACTAATGGGTTGTACCCGTGTGCCGTGATGTTGATCCGTCGACTAAACTAAACTAAACGATCAACATTTTATTGATTCGATGAAAATAACAGTCCACGGCCTGGTCATAATGTGATTTAGTTCTGCAAAACATTCTGGTAACTTTAAAGCAATCAGTTATTGTGAATTAGTTGAAAATATGCTGTCGAGTTTTTGTAAGCTTGGATGCAACATGAGCATAAAATTATATTACCTCCATAACCATTTACATTTCTTTCCCCTAGAACCTTGGCGACCTTAGTGAGGAGCAAGGTGAAAGATTTCACCAAGATATAAAATAAATGGAAAAGAGATACCAGAGACAATGGGGTGTCCACATGATCGCGGATTACTATAGGACACTTAAGCATAACTGTTCGGACATATCACATTCCAGGAATTCCTCGAACAGAAGCTTTCTCTGTTTTGCCTACATATAAAAAACATGCTAGAGATACAGTTTTAATAATTTTTTCGTAACCATTTTAAAATAAACTTTATATTCAATCTATCTTCCTGTGTCTGTTGTAAAACAGTTTTCCGTGTTTCCTTATCTCACAATCTGCCGTCTCAACCTCAGTCACCTTCTTCTGCTCGTTCCCATTGTTTATATTATCATCACAATGTTGTCATATACCGACAGTCACGGATGTTCATGTTTCTATTATCATCACAATGTTGTCATATACTGACAGTGGCGGCTGTTCTAACACACTTGTACATGTCTCTCTCTCTCTCTCTCTCTCTTGGCAGTTATACGATGTCACCTTTGTCCACCAGAGGGGATGTTCCACACCTTTACCGGCTCCTGTATGGCACTTGTAAGGAAAAACTTCACGTATGGTCTTGCCGAATCCTACTGCCCATATAATTTCCGAAGTAGTATTACGAAAAGTGACGGCCATCTTGTGTTTATATTTGATCAAGCCACCGATGATTTTGTTAAAGGTATTTTCTGTCCAACTTTACTTAGCCGACATACCTGTATGCCCAAAATGCTACACGCGTAGTTGTCTACTCATTTGTCAATGAATTCCAAATTATTTCAGCTTCTGAGACATAATACTGTTTAAAGATTGTTTTCTTCAGTGCTGGCCACAGGCTGATCAGGTGAAAATCGTGGATGGCTCATGCAGAGGACACAATCAGAGAAGTGTGCATGCTTGAGAACATTGGGAGAGGAGTGGAGTGGGTCAGAATTCCAGAGGAAAAGTCAGATCCGTGCAGGGTCATAATAAAATTGGATCGGGAATGCAGAGATTAGCCGATGGGCTGCACGGGGTGTGAGGTGAAACGGTTGATCCACAACAGTTTTTGACCAGGGGATGTAATCATCTGCGAGTATGGCACTGTGTTACAGAGGTAAACGAAGTGCCCGAGTGACCGTGGCGAAGATTGCTGGACCATGTTTGGTGCAGGAGAGCCTGACATATGATATCACAACATCTAGTCTGATAGATGCCATGTCGGGTTTCCGCTGGTTGGAGGACAAACAGCACACACACACACACACATGTCCTTATAATGACGGACTCACAAAGTATGCTTCGGTCAGAGTGACTGACATTTATTCATCAATCAAGGATAGAGAGCATCTGTTGGATATTCCCCCAGGACGTGCTGGTGTGGTGGGAAACGAGCAGGTGGACAGATTGGCTGAGACTGGATCGCTAGTTGGGGTATTTGTTCATGTTAAGGCAGATGTAGTCAGGGTGTTTGTGGTTGTGTGTATAGTGCTGAAGAACGGATAGATCATCACGGCTTGGAGAGAATGGTGCTGCAGAGGACTGGCCGACATTCCACAACTTCTAAGACAATCAGACTACTACTGGTACTATTAATTGTGAGACTCTTCGCGCATATGAGAATATCAGAGGTGCTGTGATGTCGGTTCCTGACTTAACTCATCTCAACTCAGCTCTTCTTTCGATGTTCATATCTTGTGGAGTGTCAGTATTTTGCTTCTTCTTGGTCTACGATATGCTAATAATTTTCACACAAAATATGGGAGATGTGATATCACAGAATGTGTCATCACAAAACAAGTATTAGGACAGTTGCAACGACTCTGCCATGAGGTTCTGTCCACGGCAGGTTTGACTTTAAAGCTATGTAATATTAGCATCAGACAGAGTTGACATAACAACGGGAATGTGCTGGCTGAAAGTGTTAACTTGATGACCCTGTATGAGAATTAACAAGTACATAGTGAACGAACGAACACATTTTATTTTAAAAGGGTTACAAATTGGGCACGAATGCTCTGGGTGGTGGATGTGTGGGTGGGTGAGCGTGTGTAGGTTGGGAGATTGATGGGGGATGTGTGTGTGTGCTGGGGTTGGGGGGGGGGGTAGGTTCGGGATGTGTGGATTGGTTGGAGGAGATTGTGTGGGTAAGGATGTGTGCAAGTGGCGGAAATGTGGGTGGGTGCGGGTTTTGTGTGTGGGTAGATGCGGGATGTGTGGTTTGGCGGAGATATATATAGGTGGGGGTGTGTGGCTGGGGGATGTGTTTGGCTAGGTGGTTTTGGATGTGTGGGTGGGTGGTGGAGGATATGTGGGTGGGTGAGTGTTGATGAGTTGAGGATGTGTGTGTGGGTGGGGGATGTGTGGGTGGGTGGGTGCATGTATGTGTTTTTGGGGATGTGTGGGTGGGTGGGGATGTGTGTTTGGGGGATGTGTGATGAGTAGGAGATGGTGTGTGGGTGGGGAGAGTGTGTAGGTGGGGTGTTTTTGTGGGTGTGGGATGTGGGGATGGGTGGATGAGTGGGGGAATGTATGTATGCCTGGGAGTGTGTGTATTTGGGTGGGGGATGTGTGTTTGGGGAATTTGTGGGGGATGGGTGGGTGAGTTGGGGTTCTGTCTCATAACATGGTAATATGCATTGTTTATGGTTAAAACACTCTTTTGACAATGTTTGTTTTTTCCCTATGTCAATGTAATATGCACTATTGATAAACGAAAGATGAGTGATTGGAAGGGCCGATTGTAAGACGGGCCTGAGTGCCCAATTTGTTACCCTTTGAAAATAAAGTCCGTTTGTTCTTTCGTTCTTCAATCGTCCATATTTCATTCATCAATTATCTATAGGCATGTTGCATTCACATATGAAAAAGAAATTGTCACATAAAAGTTGGGAATATCAACACTTCATGTTACCCGGTTATGAGACAGGCAGGCAGCCAAACACACATATACACGCACATGCATAAACACATAATACCTGCATATATAAGTACATCATTTACACAAACCGTCAGGTATGCACCCACCCAATAATACATAATTACACACTCCCTCTCATGTACTCATTCACAATCCCCAACTCACTAATAACAGTTTACACGTACACAAGCACACAAACACACACACACACACACACACACACGTGCGCGCACACCCACACACCCACACCCACACACACACACAAATCCACACGCACGCACTCACACACACACACACCTGTACGCATGCATGCATGCATACATACGCACCCGCGCAAGCACACACAAAGAGTGTTGGGGTGTTACATAAAACATGTGCTTTTGTATGGATGTGAAGCGATGACAATGAGCATGCAGGCTGAAAATCGTCTGATGTCTGTAGAAATGTGAGGAAAATTCAACGAATACGATGGACAGACAGAAAAAAAAAGAAAAAAAAAAAGCAAGCACTGACCAAATCCTATAATAAAAAAGTGGAAATGGTAAACTTGTTAGAGAAATTAGACGTAGATAATTAACAAATTTGGTCACGTTATGAGATGCAATAAATTGGAGATCATGGTGACAACTAGTAAGATTGTGAGGAAGACAACAAGAGGAAGGCATAGAAGTAAATACCTAGATGACTTGACCACGTGGCATGGTCGAGATAAGAATACCGAGCCGTTTCACGACAGTGGTGATCGAGTGAGATGGCGAGACATGACCTCCCACGCTTACCGGCATGGTACGTGATGATGAAGTTCAGGGTGGTGGTATTTACATTTACTCACGCTCAGATGGCGGCCTCTACAATGCTCAGAGATTGAAGACCAAAAGTAGGAGGGTACTGATCAGAGAGTTGCTGTTTGCAGATGATGCTGCAGTTACGACCCACTCTGAGGAAGAATTGCAATGTCTACTATCTGCATTCTCCAATGCTTGTTCTGAATTTGGTTTAACAATTAGCAAAAACGAAGACACATATTATGTTACAAGGTGTTCATGGGGTACCATAACTCTTTATCTACGACGTCGAACTGCAGATTGTAGACCGTTTTGCATATCTAGGATCATAGGTAAATAGTAAATTATCCTTAGATCAGGAAATCATCATCCGGATTGGTAAGGCAGCAACAATAATGAACAGGTTTACAAAAAGAGTCTGGGAGAACAGGCAGCTTATTGCCAAAACACAAGTCCTTGTCTATCAAGCTTGTGTCCTTAGTACGTTCTTTTATGCAGTGAAGCCTGGGCAACTTCCTCACACCAAGGGAAACGTTTAAACAGCTTTCATATGCGGTGTCTGCGAAGAATTCTTGGTATTAAGTGGCAAGACAAAGTCACAAATACTGAAGTATTGGAAAGATCAGGTTGTGTGACGGTGTATTCCATGCTCAGTCTTCGTAGACTTAGATGGATAGGATATATTAGGAGAATGGATGATGGTAGAATACCAAAGGACATCATTGTTGTTGAATTACAGATGGGTAAGAGATCTCAGGGTCGACCTCTACTACGATACAAAGATGTGTGTAAGCGGGACATGATTGATACAGGCATTGATAATGCACATTGGGAGCAAGTCGCCGCTGAACGTGTTGCATGGAGGGCAAATATCAGAAATGGAATAAAGACAAAGGAGAAAATGATTGCAGATAGTTCACATACTGAGCGCGAGAGATGTAAGATGGTGCGGATCTGAAAATAACCATGTGTTCACATGCTTCAATTGTGGACTAAAATGTACAGCGCGAATTGATCTGATCAGTCACATTCGCAGCCGAGATAGTTTGTATTTATTATGCCTGTTTGAAGCACAGTGTAACAAACTATCGTATGTCAAGACGGAAAGTTGCCAGTGTAATGATGAATGGATGTGTTAACTGATTCAGTTCCAAACAACATAAATAGGTTTTGCCCAAATAAGGTACACAATAAAATGAACAAGTGTCATAATGTAAATTTCCTCTGACTGACCATTGAGACTGCAGAAGATGTCATGAAACAAAACAAATAAGACAATTTGTCATTCTGTCCAAATGGAGATCACATTTCGACGCTGAATTAGTTACTGCAGATCAGTATAGTGAAGCGGTTAAACTTCCTAACGGCAAGGCATTGGGTTCATTCCACACGCAGGTCAGTTGGATTGAATGTTGACTTCTGGTTCACAAAACAATTGGCAAACTACTAAACGTAACAGGGCTTAGAGCATCCACCTGGGGTTAATCGCAACTTCCCGTATGTTAATGTAATAATTGTGTAAATTAATGGCTCATATTTTTGTTGTAATGTCAAAGTCATATATTGTTTTAATGTCATCATCATCAATTGCCTTACCAACGCCATGGACAATCATGCCTCTGCACATCTTACAGACTTGAACCGTATTGATGAGTTGATAAACTGACACCTTTCCTCGTCATGAGAAAACATTGTCAAGAACCTCCTCTTGTTGTCTTCCGCTATCGCTTCTATATATATATAAAATACAATGTTTGTCCGTATGTATGTTATTTATGCGTTCGCGAACGGTCCATCCGATTGAAATGAAATTTTCTACACGCGTTCTTCTCATTCCCGTGCTGCCAACTGGCATAGTTTGTTAGTTTACAAATAATTATTTACGTAATAAAATTAAATGTTTTAATTACATTATAATTTATATATAGCAAGGGGACTTAAATTAAGAAAAGTTATATTAAGGGACATAACTTTTAGTAGCTTTGCTATATATGTAATTTAAATGTTTATCTACAATTATCTACAGACATATGCGTTATAATATATAGTGATAAAATCTTTAAGGCACTTTCAAAGTTTTCATAAAAATAATGCATCTATTTTAAATACGTGAAAATTTTCTACCTCATCTTTTTGATTTCTCTCCAACATCTATACATTCATCCCAGCATTTATTGGGTTTTTGTGATATCTTGGTAAGATTACGTTCAGTAGTTTCTGATTGCCCTATTTAGTTATTGGGATGAAGATTGTTCTCTTCCAATCTGTTCGCCATATTTCCGGGAACGGGAGCTTATATGACTACTAATATGAATTAAATTAGACGCTCCCCACCAGGGACTGGGCGAAGCCGAGCCGGGTCGTCTTTTTTTGGGAACGGGAACTGGAGCAGGGACCGAATATGAACTAAATAAGCCGCTCCCTGCCAGAGACTGGGTGAAGCCGGGCCAGGCTTCATTTTTATGAACGGGAACGGGAGCAGGAGCCGAATATGAATTGAATGAGACGCTCCCCGCCAGGAGTTGGACGAAGCCGGGCCGGGTCGTCTTTTTTGGGAACGCAAGCAGGGGCCGAATATGACTTAAATGAGATGCTCCCCGCTGTGGTAGTATTTCCTGGGGTGAGGGAAGCATACTATTACACCTTAATAACGGGATAGAGACCCTTTGGGAATACGATTACTCTCAGTCTACAGACCCCACCAGCCCCTGGATTCCTGTCTCTCTCACTATCAACCGCTGGACAATATACCCTTTTCACCTCTCATCCAGAACAGATGACACGACTCTGGTGTCTACACATAATGACTAGATGATATAATGTACAAGAGGATTATCAACAAGGGGAATGTTCATGAGAGAATCCTGGCCACCGCCAGGCGATAGAAGAAATGGCTATCTGGATTAGTCTCAGGCCGTCTCACTCATCACTGTACACTGGGTACGATACCACAAGGTTAAAGAGGTCACTCATCTGCACACGTAGCGTGGAGTGTCTCTGCCGAGGTGTAGACTCAACTGGAATGACGAACACGTCAATGTGGTGACTCCATGTTGCGTTGGTACGTGATGACTCCGGACTAACATCCCTGTAGAAGTTCTGAAGGCCTGTCCTTCAAGCTTCACTGGTAAGGCCTGAGCTAGACAACGGTCCTAAGAAGCCATCATAACATTTAACACACATTTAACAATGTCAAAGTTCTGCAAATAGATGGTGGTCTCTAATGGGATCAGGATGGGTATAAATGGGCCTATAAGCACAGAAAGTTGGCACCGTTCAAGTTGACTTGTCAGAGTCCTAGCTATCTTCTCCTTCTAGCTCACTGGACTTGGACAGGCAAATTACAACGTCCACGACACATATACTAATAACACATGACTGCAATCAGAAACTCGCAGGAGCTGCCTCCTGAACAACCTTTATTACATTATACTACAGGATAACAATATGGCCTCACTTCACGCTTAAGCAATCATTCTACACAGGCAGCCAAACGCTCGCTCACGTCCACCTGGGCGATATTTACACTGTCGCCCTTATGACCATTCGCAATCACAGTCTCACATCATCCCGCACATATCACAGTTAGTACATTCCTCGAATATCAATACACAATGTTCATCTCATCTATCCGTCACAACACTATCGTTCGATCGTTCTATCACTCGCTATTCTCCACACGTCCGTCTCTATCCGCTGTCTCACACACACTGACTCTCTCCTCCTTGACCTTCCCACATCAAGTGGGTCTGTCCACGGACTTCTTGCCTGACCTTCCGTTAGCCAAGCCGTGGTGTCTCCTAGTGTCCTTGACCTCAGCTATTGCTTACACTGACTATTGCTTACATACCGGCAATTACACTATTGCTTACATACAAGACCGTGACACTCTCCCCCCGCACAAACAATGTGGCACTTTCTCTTGGAAATGTGACACATTCTGTTGTTATTACTCTTGATACATCTTTTTAACCTTGTCAGGGGACTGTATGATCATCAGTATACGCTTGCGTCCCTTTTTACTCTGGTCTTTTCCGAGATTAACTATAACTATTGTTCTCTCTTTTTCAGTACTGAGGTTTCTCTCAACGTTTTTGTCGCGGTCTGGCAAATGTTTTGGTTGGGTCTACTTGCCACACCTCGTTATATTCTTCAATACCCACTCCGTGACATTATATTCTGTTCATGTTTCACAATCAATTCGCTGTGTACTATCATCTCATAGTTATTGTGGCTATGCTGGTTTAAGGATTCTCCATTGATTCACGCCTGGAATAAGGCTACAACTTCCTCTTACAGCATTCTTAAATTTTCCCTCTATTCAGACGTGGTCCCCCTCGTCTCTATTTAGTGCACCCTAATCGATTCTCTTTATGAGCACGCTATGTCACTGTTGTGGTCATGGTTCGAATATACTTCATGTATGTAATAGTCCCTCTTACCTCATCTTATGTCAGACCGTGAGTTGTTTCCGTTTTCGGGCACACCTCGTTTACTGTTTTGGAGAGTCATTATTAATCTCTTTTGTTGGTATCTCCCTGTTGGTATGTTCCTTTTTGTTACAATATTGTGGTATTAGTTTTGTAACACTATTGCTAAGCGTCATTAGTCGGGCTATCCCCCATACGCGAAGGCAAGTTTGGTACCACTCGCGTATTGGGATTGCCAGGCGTTGATTCTCAGCATTACAACTTATACCTTTCACCGCTGTACTTATGCTTATCTGTAACTATCACATCTTAACAATACAAACTACTATAGTAATAAAGTTAAACATTGGATGTCATACAATTAATAAATTTACAATAAAATGTTCATCGTCGCTGCCTTTATGGACTTATAGGATACTGTTCTTGTCCTGTGAAAATTATGCACACGTAATTAAATTACCGGTGTTCAATGTTCATTGCGGTGCTGGAATGTTTGGCATTTCTTCCCTCTCAACCGATTATTGACGTATTCTGTATATACTGATATTGTCCTTTCCTCTGCATAGTGTTATGAATTTGCACCAAGTTTGGACAATTTGCAAGTCCGTTCTGTAAAATCATTGGAGTTCACACATGTAAAATATGTATTAATGTTTTAAGTTCGGTGGCCTTACTTATGAGTGTGGCCATGGTGCGTCTGTCTGTGACTGTTTTTGCCATAGTTCGTAGGTTGGCATCTGGTTCATTAAACTGGTCCCTGGGAATGGATGTCTGTACTTGTGAAGTTCTTTTCGTTGTTGGTCGATTTCTAAATATGGACTCTGTAGATACTCGTTTGAAACAAAGTCAATATGGGTATAGCTTACTGTTAGATACTTGAAATCCCATGTTGAGTCTTATTGTTCTGCCGATGACACTTTTCACGTTGAAGGACCTTTTATGTTGGTCTATACAATGGAGTGTGCTAGTATCATAGCGCTGGAGTCGTACAGCAGACAAGGCAACTCTGGAGTTCCTCGATCTAAGGATATAAAGTGGGTTACGGTTAAAATTAATTTTCCGACGGGTGGGGATTTTCAAATTTCATGTTGAGATCATTTTGAGTGCTATCTCCAAACCTGCACTCGTACATATGTGTATACATCCAATAGTTCAAATAATAATAATAGTAATACATCATGTATAGTTTTGAAATGTAATCGTGCATGTTTGTACACTGCTATGCAATTTGTGTATATATTCCAAAATGTGTAGGATACTTTGTTGCTGATTTTTGTCAGTAATTCCACCGACTGATGTTTTCCTTTGTTCAGCATAAGTATGTGTATGAATTGATTTGACATAGTGCTTATCCATGGTAACAACAAACTTTGGTTCACCAGTACTGATGTAAGTATTGAGGTTAGATGGTTTGTCATGAATAATGTCATCTGTGTTACTATGAGTAGTGCGAGTAGAATTATCCATTGTGTGCACTTGGGCATGTGTGTAGTTAACAGGAGGTATAGCTTGTACCATGATGACCTGTGATCTTTTCCCCCACTTGTGAAATGCTTGTTATCTGTACCTTCTTTTCTTTGTGGATAAACACCAGTTTCTGTTTTTTCTTGTTGTGAGATGGTAGTTAAGTTGGTCTGTTCATCATGTTGTTGTATGATGAGTGGTGTGGTTAAGGCAGTTTTTGTTGGTGTGTTAACTTTCTGCCATGTCTGGGTTTTGGACTCTGTGTGGTCTATTACATTTCCAATTAATAAATCGCAGCATGGATTATCTAATAATGCGCAAGTTACTCTGCCTGATAGGAAAGGTGATTTTATATTGGCCCATGCCATAGGATATTTCTCTACTGTCCCTGAAACAGTTCTGCAATAGATGTACTCATCTAGGTAGTCTTTAGGATCAGCTAGGGTCTTACGAAGACCGATAAGACAGGACCCTGTATCGCGTACACATGTGCATACCGTGTCATTAATTTATCCCTCATGGAATGTTAGTTTTCCTAACGACAGTCTGGATGTTTTGTTCATTTCATTTCTTTCTTGTGGAGTATTATCCTCTTTTACTAAGGAGTGAGGCTGACTGATGTTAACAACATTATTGAAATATGGTACGAAATCTGTTGGGTAAAAGTCAGTCTGTTCTGTATTTGTAGTGTTTGTTCTACTTGTTTTCGTCTCTGTGATGTTCACTTTTTCTAGGTTCTTTGCTGAACTGTCTGTTGTAATGTTTGTGGCTGCATTTGCTTTTGCTTTCTTTATTCTTTTTACTCCTTCACATTCGAAATGTCTGTGGCCATACGCTAAACAAAAATGACATTTGGTTCTATATTTCCTCTGGTTTACCTTTCCCAGTTTTTGTGCTATAACAGTGTTCAGGTATTCTTGATAAGTGGGATTCTTATCGCATATTCCATTTTCTGTATGCGGAGTGCTACAATGGTTGCACAGTACTGGTTTTGTTTTCTGTGGTTTATTTTGACAATCTGTGGCTGCAGATGCAGTTGCTCTTACAGAACTATTCTGTTTAGTGTTCTTAACAGGGTTCGTATTTTGGTTGTAATATTCGCGGCATTTTTCTAGTAAATCTTTGATAGGCTCTGTGTTGTGTTCTTCTAAATATTTTCCGCATTCGGCTGGGAGTGTTGCTTTAAGTTTTTCCATTACTAAGAATTGTATTGCTTCTTGATAGTTGTCTATATGTTTAATTTCGGATGTTAGATTCCTGAAAAAGTTTTCTATTTCATGTATATACTGGGTAAACGACTTGTCTGGGGCCGGTTTTAGCTTTTGTACCTCTAAATTTAGAGTCTCGAAGTCGTTTGCACAGTGTTTTAATATGTTTAATTTATAATATTCATAGTCTGCTCTTGATAACTCTGGTATGATCTTTCGTAGTTTGTTACTACTTAGTGGGACGAATCCCCTATACCATAAATACCAATTATGTTTCGGAATTTTGTAGTCTTGCATTTTCTTTTCAAATTCCTGTGTCCAATCCCGGATTATGTTATTTTTCTTATTACACTTTTCAGAGATCTTCAAGTTTTCTTTGACTTGTGCTTCTGTCGCATCGAAATAGCTCTGCAATTGTCTGTAATGTTTTGTGCCCCAGTATCCTGATCGATCTGGACTGTGTTCGTCTTCTGACGACATTTTATGTTAATTAATATTTAACTCTCCCAATGATGATATTTATACAAGCAAATCGAAGAATGCAGATTTGGGTAATTAGCAATCAAAATTAATCAACTTATCTTTATCTGCTGTTTACTCGAACGCTTGATGTACAGGAACGTGATTCTCGTGCTGGTTACAGTTGACCTGTTCTGCTTACGTCGGTCGTTTTGTAGAATTGAAACCTGCTGTGGAAAGAAATGACGTTATTTTCGTTCTGATTTTATTAACAAATATCTGATTTACAATTTCTTATAGATCTTATGCAATTGATCTTCTTCTTTACATAAGTAGCGTTCCTTTATGCATTTTACCTGGGTATGTGGTTCGTGTGTACTTCTGACACCATTATACCTGTCAGAGTCCTAGCTATCTTCTCCTTCTAGCTTACTGGACTTGGACAGGCAAATTACAACGTCCACGACACATATACTAATAACACATGACTGCAATCAGAAACTCGCAGGAGCTGCCTCCTGAACAACCTTTATTACATTATACTACAGGATAACAATATGGCCTCACTTCACGCTTAAGCAATCATTCTAAACAGGCAGCCAACGCTCGCTCACGTCCACCTGAGCGATATTTACACTGTCGCCCTTATGACCATTCGCAATCACAGTCTCACATCATCCCGCACATATCACAGTTAGTACATTCCTCGAATATCAATACACAACGTTCATCTCATCTATCCGTCACAACACTATCGTTCGATCGTTCTATCACTCGCTATTCTCCACACGTCCGTCTCTATCCGCTGTCTCACACACACACTGACTCTCTCCTCCTTGACCTTCCCACATCACGTGGGTCTGTCCACGGACTTCTTGCCTGACCTTCCGTTAGCCAAGCCGTGGTGTCTCCTACTGTCCTTGACCTCAGCTATTGCTTACACTGACTATTGCTTACATACCGGCAATTACACTATTGCTTACATACAAGACCCTGACAGACTCTGTCACTCAAAGTCAGTACTGGTAGCACGTGACCCTGTAATGAAGGTCACCCATGGTCCTATTACGAAATGGTAGACTGTTCCCGGAACACCAGGCCCTCCTGAAATAAAGGGTAATGTAGTTCTTCTCTACCCGTTTGGCTAGTGGGTCACAATGTCAAAACTGATCATCACAGACAAGAGGACACGATACTCGCCCGTGTGTAGCCATCATAATACTTGGTGGACTGACTGAAGATCATTTAGCGGTTGCGACGGGACTGGACTGTGGCGTAGTGACTTCCCGGCCCGTGGTGTGGTGTAGAAGCCTCACTTCACTTCACATAGGTAACCCAGCCATTTAGCGGCCTTCACCAAGTCATCTTCCTCTGGTCCCGTCACGTAAGTCTCTCAGAAGATAGAACCTTACGACAAACTTGTGCATTCAGAATTGAGGAGCTCCCGTCCCAACACTGGACGTTCTGTCAGTTTTCTTTGACAAACAGCAAGACACTGGCTTCCTCTTTCCCATTTACGAATTTAACATAGTCGTCCAAACACACCGTCTTGCTCGCAAGGCCGGATCTCAACTGACCCTGTCTTTGTTCTCAGAAGATTATTGCGCATGCGTTAGCGGATCTAGTTGGGTTGAGCTTTACTCACCCGAACCGCCTAGAAGTCAAGGGCCACCAATCGCCCTTGTGTGGGGTAGATTTATACCTCGGTTGTATCCCTTCGACTAGATCGGCTGTTCTAGGCTGACATAAAATGGGCATTGGACTTTTGAGAGTTTTGCCAGGTGAATTATCAGCAGTTCCATGACATAGGCCCCCTCTTAAGAGAGTTGACCGCGTCGACTGTCTCCTGCTGGAGATTCACTCCTAGTAAACTCGTCCTCTGCTTCTGGGACTGGATGCCTAGACAGAAAGTCAGCCCCAAAATTCTCCTTACCGGGTATGTATTCCACCGTAAAGATGTAGGGCTGCAGCAACAACGACCAACGCACCAAGCGCATGTTGAGCTTACGGGAGGTGGCCAAGCCCATCTTTGGTTGATGGTCTGCCGGTGTCCTCAAAGGTACAACCTCCCCATCAATTTGGGCAGTAACTTGGACAGCCCGTCTCATATCAGTGATCGACAACCGCGCTTTCCCGTCGAGCCATTACGTTCAGCCATACGACCATCCGACTCGCGTACGCAACGGGGTGCAATACAGACGGATCTTCCCTTCCCGGCGGTACCAAGGTCGTCACTACCGCTATGCCTCCCTACACACATGTCTCGGGAATTGCGCTATCGTCCTCGATGGACGGTATAGTCTTCCCAGAACCCTCTGGACTCGGGTTTCCCTGGCCATCTCTTTCGATAGCGGGGCCAGTCAGTCGATCGTCGGTCGGAGTCCAGAGTATCTCGCGCCGAATCCGACGTTACCCACCCCTTCCGTACTGGGTTACTAGTGACTGACATCGCCGACAGGTGCAGAGATTTGTCACCGGACCTCTCCTCGTTTTTCCGCAGGAGATTTGTATGGAAAATTCTCAAAATTCCCCCGATCCGGATCTCGTAGTTGGTCTTGGACACTACCCTGACCACGGGATAAGGTCCTTGCCATCCTACCTCGAGCATATTGGTCCTGCTTGGACCCCACAATAATACTCTATCTCCCACCTTAAGACCTAATCTAGTCTTAGTCCGATTTGTGGGTGTAGCCTTCTGGCACTCTGGGCATGACTTTACTAACCGGCGTACATCGCCAGTCATTCGTGGCCAGTAATAATGACCGGAAATTCGCTGCAGCGTCGCTCTGAAACCCATATGTCCGTTCCCGGATAGGTTACTACCCGATATGGTGTGTCCCCTCTGAAGAATTGGGAGACGGTAGTCCGTCGGGACCACCAACTGCCCGTGCAGTTCATCTCCCCTTCCGGCTCTCCGGTAGAGCAGCCGATTCTTTAGATAGTACTGGTCCCATTGCGGTGGGTCAGCACTTTTCTGCATCTTCTTGTAGCACGGACGTAGTGTCACGTCTTCGCTCTGGGCCGTGCGCAAATCCCCTAGCTGGGTTTTCGAGCTGGTTGTGTTTGCCTCGTCTTTCCCCGTGTGGGCGCCAGTATGTATGTCGCCTAGGTGGATTGGCTCCTTCGGCAGCCCTAGAAAAACATAGTAACTCCCCAGAATAACGGGATATAGGGGATTGAGTAATACCGTGGCTGGGATGATGCCCGTGACGTATCTCGACCTAATCTCTACGTTAGCGATTGGTAACGTCATGGCTACCGCACTCTTCATAGCCGGCTGTATCTCGATGCTTTCCCCAGTGAGTTGGTCTGGCCGCACTAGACTGGCGGCAATGACGGCTTCCCCATCTAGGCCAGTGTTATAGAGACACTCAACCTGCTGGCCGTTGACTTCGATCAGTTCGACCACAGATGGCCTTTCTTGATCCATAGTCTCTTCGACGACCTCGACCTTTTTGGTGGCAACAGCCTTTAGAGCCACTAGGCAGGCCGCGAAGTGTGAGCTCTTAGCCTTCGATCTGCAGTCCCTTGTATTGTGCCAGGGTGACTGGCAAATCGGACACCACTTCTCACTCCATTTACGCTTTGGTGGAGAGTTATGTGGGCTCTTGCTCCCATCCTTCGACTTCTCTGGACTCTGGTCAGAGGATTTCTCATAAGGTTCTACCTTCTTGGTATGAGAGTTCTTCAGTTTCTTTTTGTCAGTCTTGTCCTGACTTTTACCCATGGAGGGATGGGTTTCCCCACCTTCCCCATGCACCTCGACGAATCGTTCTGCCATTTTGGCTACTACCTCTAATCTTTCCGCCCCTTGTTCTCCCAAGAACTCTTTGAGCGGTTTCGACATATGCTTCTGCATCTGGTCGACGATCATCAGTTCTTCGAGACTGTCGTAATCGTGTGCGAACTGAGCTAAGTCCATCCATTTATGGAGGTAGGATCTAAGACGCTCGCCGTACGTAGCAAATAACTCACTCGGTTCTCGTTTCGCTTCTCGAAACTTCTTGCGGTAAGTATGCGACGTCATCTCGAAACGTTTCAGTAGCGCGGCTTTTAGTTCGTTATAATTATTCTCGTGTCCCGCCGGTAAACGCGAGTAGACCTCGTAAGCGGTTCCTCGCAACCCCTGGGACAGTTTCAGACACCACTTGTCTCGATCGAGACCCATGCCGACAGACATAGCCTCGAACTTCTGTAAGAACTGATCTATCTTTTCTTTATCTTCCTCAAAAATCGGTAGAGGAAACTTCATGGCATGATAGCCATGTCGACCTACTGTAGGTGAACCAGGGAGTGAAGACCCTCCTACGGCTCCTTCAGAATCCCTACTTGATTTTGCCCTGAGCTCGAGTTCCCGCATGCGGTACTCATGCTCTCGCTTTTGAGCCTCTTGTTCGGCTTCGAACTTCTTAGCGGCTTGTTCGGCTTCGAACTTCTTAGCGGCTTGTTCGGCTTCGAACTTCTTAGCGGCTTGCTCGGCTTCGAACTTCTTCAACTCCAAGGCCATCCTTCGATCTTCCGCTTCTTGCTGTTTTCTCTCTCTCTCTCTCTCTCTTCCTGACGGAAGTCTCTCTCAACACCTAGTATATACTCTGATAGTGCAGTGCCCTCAGGCCCATTCCTTCGCCGGTTGCCCGCACTTCATCCATATTTAATTTGGTGGATGCCATACTTAGAGAGTATATGTTAGTAGTGTGAGTGATAAGTAAATAACGCAATACATAGATATGCAATACACCAATCTAATCTATCTACTCTATATATGACGTCACAACACACCACAAGTCAATCTGTCTTTGTCAAGAAAAGAAAAAGGACCAAAGACTTATGTAGACCTGAATAGAGATCCATCCATCCATCATGTGCCATGCCGGTAAGCGTGGGCGGTCATGTTCTGCCATCTCACTCGATCACCAGTATGAAATCGAGTCTCATCAATATCCCGGACGAGTCTCCAAATAATGTCGTAGTAATTTCCTGGGGTGAGGGAAGCATACTATTACACCTTAATAACGGGATAGAGACCCTTTGGGAATACGATTACTCTCAGTCTACAGACCTCAACAGCCCCTGGATTCCTGTCTCTCTCACTATCAACCGCTGGACAATATACCTAGGTGCCGGCCCTGCAATTATGGAAGCCACCCTGGATGGCGGAAAATGTCATGGACGACGTTGTCTTCGACCGTTCCAACTTGGCCAGCTGGGTTGTGGACGGTACCGCAAAAGTGAAAGTCTTCCAGGAATGCTACCTGGTCAAAAAAAGCACCCTAAAGCCGGATGTGTTGGCCTACGGGTTTCGGCCTAAGGGCACATAACAGACACACCGCGATCACATCTGAAAAAAAAAAACACTCCGGATGAACGCAAAGAAGAAGAAGAAATAGATAAGCAGGACAACATCATAGTTATGGGAGACTTCAATGCAAGACTAGGACACAACAGAGCGGGCATAGAAAAACATCTTGGAGCATTTGGAGATCAACATAATGTAAGAAATGATAACGGAAGTAGACTGATAGAGCTATGAAGCCAACACGACCTCTATATAACAAATACATTCTTTAAACACAAAGACTCACAAATATACACCTGGTATAAATGGAACGATCTAGATACTACAAGCCAAATTGATTTTATATTAACAAGAAATAACAGAAAGAGAAATATATTAGATGCAAAGGCAGTGCCCAACTTAGGTATTAACACAGACCACAAAGCAGTCGTTACCACAATAAGAACCATCAGCAGAAGAAAGCAAAGACCAGGAAAATGCATGCCTTGCGAATCAGCAAACTTATAAAATCTCAAAGACGAGGCAGTGAGGGAAAATTATGAAAAAGAGCTAACTGAAATCTTTGTAAAATTACCTAAAGAAAGAAAGACAGTGGAAGTAGAATGGGAGATGTTCAAATCAAGCATTTTAAATACTGCAAAGATAACATGCGGAACCACGGAAAAACGCAAAACACGGATAAAGAAAAAAAAAACAAGTTGGTGGAACGCAGAAGTAAAGAAAGCTGTAAAAGACAAAAAGGAAAAATATAAAAGAGCAAACAGGAATGCGATTACATAGAATATAGAATAGCGAGAAGACATGTGAACAGAATAGTAAAGAGAGAAAAACAAAAAGTCTGGGAGGAGTATGGAGAAACTCTAAATAAAAATTACAAGGAGGCAACTAGAAACTTCTATAAAAAGATAAGTGCAATGAGACCCAGAGGAGAACCCTTTGACCCAACTGAAATAATTAACAGCGAAAATAGAGAACCAATAAGTGAGCAAAAACAAATCCTAATAAGATGGAAACAGTACTCCTAACACCTTCTCAACATCCCATCAGAGGTCACAGGAATTCAAGAAACCGACACAGATGCCACCTTAGAACTAGAACCAAACATACTGTCGTGTTAAGTACTCTCTCTCTCTCTCTACTATAGTGTCTTGAGAGATATTACTTCTATAGTGTCGTCCCTGGAGTGAGGGGAATCAACATCCACATTTTTTTTTCAGTTTCAATATCACTATTCTGGAGATATCCACCAGATTCCGTCCACAACACTCCCTCAGACTTCTCACTCTTGCTCACCCCTGGATCATGCCCCCTCTCATTCTTCCCAAACATAACATACTTGACAACTCTAGCCTCAACAAATAAATACCAGACATTTATTAAAGCTAAGAGTATATGTGGGAGAAGTGTGTGTGTGTGTGTGTGCGTGTGTGTGTGTGTGTAATGTGTAGAATGTGTGTCGCATATTCTAGGTGTATATGTAGACATTAGACCACGAAGCTCCGGATCACAGTCTGATCATCATTGTACGAGTTACACCACATCATCACGGGTCAGTAAACAAAAACCGCACAGCACGCCGTGTCCCTCTTGTGCGATGTTGACTCTCTCCGGTATCCCCTTTGATAACCCAGATACCTGGTCACCATATAGTCCGATATTGATCTTGCAGCGATCATACACCCTGTTAATATATGTCTACATGGTTCCGAACCATAAACCTTCCTTGCCTATTGAAAACAAGTAACACGGGTCCTGGGAATAATTGACTCATCCTTACAAGTCCTACCGTTTTCACTGTTACACTGTTCTCGTTCCTTGACTTAATTCCTATTAATATTTCACAGGTGGTGTGAAAATGTTACAAAACTCTAATGTTATGTCACTTGTAGTATGAAAAGCAACTCTAATGTTATGTCACTTGTAGTGTGATACTCAGCACTCTAATGTTAGTTCACTTGTATTGTGATAATCAAACACGATATTGTTCTTACACCCGTGGTGTGACATAATAAACCCTTTTCTCATGGGCCAAATGCACAGGCCACTGAACAGATCTCCTCGTACCAAGTTCTCCATGATACAAACAATTCAGCATCTGTTCTTTGAAAACCCGAGGGGAACCTGTGAAAGAGACACAACAGACTCGGTGAGGGCAATCTCACACGGACTCTTATTAGATGAGTGTAGGTTTACAGTCTTACTCAGATCCATGACAGTGAACCAATCTCTGTCATGTCAGAAGAGCTCCTCCCCCTGGCCTGAGTTAGCGCAAGACAAGGAAAGACCAATATACGAAGTGTAGAACCCCAGTAGACCCCCACTGGAATATTCCTCCCTTGGACATTTCCCCTATCACCCCCCCCCCTATTCCCAATCACACTAAATATCATCCCCTTTCACTAACCTCAACCAGCTGAGCCAATGTACATCTCACACCACACTAGTTAGTTTAAACACTGCGACTGTCTATTGTCGCCGACACTGTTTTTATACCTGCCTACAAAGCAACCACTACGTTAAATTTCTAAACTCTAACTATCAATTTACTATTCCACATTATTAACATTTAAATGTTAAGTGTAGATACCCTATGAATTCCTAGCTCACAATCCGAATTGAATCTCCAAATTGCCATGAAAGACACATGTTTTATTCTCAAATGTCATTGGCACCTTTCCGTCTTGACAGACGATAGTTTGGTACATTGTGCTTCAAAAAGGCTTAATAACTACGATCCATGGCGGTGGCGAGTGTGGCTGGTAAGGCCAATTCTTGCTGCAAATGTTTGCCCACAGTAGGTGCATGTGAAAACATGGTCACTTCCACCATTTTGCACGATCTTACGTCTCTCACGCTCTGTGTGTGCTTTATCTGCAATCATTTTCTCCTTTGTCATTATTCCATTTCTGATAGTTGCCCTCCATGCAACACGTTCAGCGGCGACGTGCTCCCAATGTGCATTATCAATGCCTGTATCAATCATGTCCCGCTTACACACATCTTTGTATCGTAGTAGAGGCCAACCCTGAGATCTCCTACCCGTCTGTAATTCACCAAAAAAGATGTCCTTTGGTATTCTACCATCATCCATCCTCCTAACGTGTCCTATCCATCTAAGTCTACGAAGACTGAGCATGGAATACACCGTCACACAACCTGATCTTTCCAATACTTCAGTATTTGTGATTTTGTCTTGCCACTTAATACCAAGTATTCTTCGCAGACACCGCATATGAAAGCTGTTTAAACGTTTCTCTTGGCGTGAGTAAGTTGTCCAGGTTTCACTGCCATAAAGAAGAGTACTAAGGACACAGGCTTGGTAGACGAGGACTTTTGTTTTGGCAGTAAGCTTCCTGTTCTCCCAGACTCTTTTTGCTAACATGTTCATTGTTGTTGCTGCCCTGCGAATCCTGATGTTGATTTCCTGATCGAGGGATAATTTGCTATTTACCTCTGATCCTAGATATGTAAAATGGTCTACTATCTCCAGTTCGGCGTCGTCAATAAAGATTGATGGTACACCATGTGCACCTTGTGACATAATCTGTGTCTTCTTTTTGTTAATTGTTAAACCAAATTCAGAACAAGCATTGGAGAATGCAGATAGTAGATGTTGTAATTCTTCCTCAGAGTGGGTCGTAATAGCAGCATCATCCGCAAAAAGCAACTCTCTGATTAGTACCCTGCTAATTTTGGTCTTGGCCTTCAATCTCTGAGCATTATAGAGGCCACCATCTGAGCGTGAGTGAATGTATACACCGTCATCCTGATCACGAAAGGCATATTTCAGTAGAAGTGAAAAGTATATCCCAAAGAGCGTGGGGGCTAGTACACAACCTTGCTTAACTCCACTCTTGATTTCAAACTCTTCTGAAGTTGAGCCATCAAACTTGATTATACCCTTCATGCCTGTGTGGAACGATTCCACAATGGACAGAAGAGTTGGTGGGCAGCCAATCTTCTTTAGTGCTTTGAATAGACCCTCACGACTGACCAAATCGAATGCCTTTGTGAGGTCAATGAAGGCAATAAACAGTGGCTGATTTTGTTCCCGGCATTTTTATTGCATCTTTTGCAATGTGAATATCATATCAATGGTAGACCGGTTCTGACGGAAGCCGCACTGTGATTCGGGGCAGACTTGATCTCCCAGGACGTGAAGTCTGTGCAGGACAATTCTGGCAAATACTTTCCCAACAATACACAGAAGTGAGATACCCCTATAGTTGTTACAGTCGCTCCGATCTCCCTTGTTCTTGTACATTGTTATGATGTTTGAATCTTTGAAATCCTGTGGGACTTGTCCTTCTCGCCAGCATAGCTTTATTAGCTGATGGATCTGTAGAGCGAGTGTGTCTTGCCCACTCCTGATTACCTCTATTGGAATCCCATCCTTACCTGGAGCCTTGCCAGATGCAAGCTCATTTATAGCACACTTAACTTCTGTTATAGTGGGAAGTGTGTCCAGGTGGTCAAGAGTTGGCAGGGCCTCTATGGCGTTGAGGGCATCATCCGCTAGTTTGGTCTCACCTGAGTAAAGCTCTAAATAGTGCTCGACCCATCTATCCATCTGCTATTTCTTATCAGTGATGATTTCTCCAGTCTAGGTTTTCAGCGGTGCACTTCTTTTGATCATTGGACCACAGGCTTTCTTTATCCCTTCATACATGCTTCTGATGTTTCCCTTATCACTTGCGATTTGAATGGACTCATATAACTTGATCCAATAGTCATTTGCACACTGCCTGGCAGCCTTTTGTACATCTTTCCTCGCTTGCTTCAGCTCACTCAGAGTGTTACGCGTTGGTCTTTCCTTGTTTCTTAAGAGAGTTATCATCTTTTTATCAATCAAGGGCTGCAGTATCTTGCTGTTTGCCGCAAACCAGTCCTGCCTCTTATGATCCACAGTGCCGTAAACCCCTACCGCTGTTTTATAAATAGTTTCCTTAAGTTTACTCCATTTATCATTTACTATACAATTTTCTGATGTATCATTGAAAGCGTCTTCAAGTTGCTGTTGAAATTCAAAGCACTTTCCAGGATCGTGAGCGTTAGTAATATTAATCCTGGGGCTAGACTTGTGTTTAGCTGTGTAGATTCTCTTTGGTCTCAGTCTAACCCTTGCAACAACCAAAGAATGATCTGTATCACAGTCAGCACTGTGGTAACTTCGAGTTAATGATGTTTGGTTCAGATGCTGTCTCCGTGTGATAATGAAGTTCAGCTGATGCCAATGGCTGGGTCTTGGATGTTTCCATGTGACCTTATGCATCTCTTTTGTTTTAAAAAAGGAGTTTGTAATACATAGGTCATTTCTAGTACAATGCTCCAGCAGCCTTTGCCCATTATCATTCATGCGACCGATGTTGTATTTTCCAAGGCACACTGGCCACAAACTCGAGTCCTTGCCCACACGAGAATTGAAATCACCGAGCATATAAATGTAGTCGGATTTTGGAACTACATTGATCGCAGAGTCTAGCTGCTCATAGAACGTATCCTTCACATCATCAGAGGAAGCGAGTGTCGGTGCATATGCAGTGAGAATGGTGGCAAATCCACAAGAGGTTGCCAAGCGCAGTGATAATAATCTTTCATTACCTCCAGCTGGGATATCAATCATTCCCAGTAGCGAATTCTTCACTGCAAAGCCTACACCATGTTGCCTTTTTCTGCCTGCCCTCTTCCCTTCCAAAAAAAGGTGTTATTGTTTTCCCTGAGTGACCCTTTCTCCGCGAGGCGAGTCTCCTGCAGGACAGCAATATCAATGTTAAGACGATTAAGTTCAGCATCAATCACAGCCGTTTTTCTCACATCGTTCATCGTCACATATTCTCAAATATACTGATAGTAAACATGCGGGATTCTTTTCACTACGAGCACTGAGCTATTCAACACTTGAGCCTAGGTGTGCACTCCCGACAACAAGCTTGTTTTTATATAATCTGGGATTGACCTCGTGACGTCATTCTCCTGTCAACAACATGTGGCAACCGAATCATGGCGGCGCTTTGCCGCCATGTTTGGGTAGCCTTTCATCATGAGTCTGTTTTAAGACAACAGGGAAACTCTTTTCCCTTTTCTCCGCGGAATCATCATAGACCAGTGGCGCCTTTGATCTGACGGGAATGTGCTCCCTAGTTGCAAACAATTTGTAAGTTCGAATATCCATCCATCATGTGCCATGCCGGTAAGCGTGGGCGGTCATGTTCTGCCATCTAACTCGATCACCAGAATCGTGGATCAGCTCCGTGTTTCTGTCTCGACCATGCCACAAGGCCAAGCCATCCAGGTACTTGCTTCTAGGTCTTCCCCTTGGTCTGTTCCCCTCGATCTTACCAGTTGTCACCAAATTCTCCAATCCATTTCTTCTCATAACATGCCCAAAAAATGTTGACTGTCTACGTCTAATTTCTCTAATCAATTTACGATCTTCATTTGTTTCTTGAAGGACTTGTTCATTGGTCTTTCTGGCTGTCCATGGTATTCTTTGTATTTTTCTCAGAAACCACATCTCTACAGCCATCAGATGTTTTTCAGCCTGACTGCTCATTGTCCACGCTTCACATCCATACAAAAGTACAGGTTCAATGTAGCATCTCAACACTCTTTTTCTCGTTTCAATTGACATCTTTTTATTGGTCAATATGTTTTTCATCTTGCTAAAGGCTACTTTTGCCATGGCGATTCTTGTTCTAATCTCTTCAAGGCATCTCCTATCAGATGTTATTACTGTTCCGAGATAATTGTACCTGCTCACTTGTTGAAGAATATTCCCATTTACTTGTATATTACATTGTGGTATTTCGTCCTTCCTAGTGACGACCATAATCTGTGTCTTTTTACAATTTAATTCTAACCCTAGTTGTTCACTGTGTGTAACAATCGCATCTACTAAATTTTGCAGGTCCTGTTCATTGTCTGCAATCAAGACTGTATCATCTGCATATCTAATGTTATTGATGCATCGTCCCCCAATGTTGATTACTTCCATATCTTCAATATTTCTGAAAATACTTTCACTGTACTGGGAAAACAGATCTGGAGACATTACACATCCCTGTCTCACACCCCTTTTAATAGGCTGATATTGGCTTACTTCATTATCAACTCTTATGGCAGCTTGTTGTTTCCAATATATGTTTTTTACAAGTCTAAGATCTTTTCCATCAATTTGTAGATCTTCAAGCATCCTTATCATGTTGACATGTCTCACTTTATCAAAAGCCTTTGTGTAGTCAATAAAGCAAAGGTGTAGATCTTTGTTTACTTCTATAGAACGTTCGATTATGTTTCTCAGTATATACACAGCATTTACTGTACTCTTGCCTTCCTCAAACCCACATTGTTCTTCTCCTATTTCAGGTTGTATTTTCCTCCTAACTCTTTGCATGATAATTCTTAGCAAAATCTTCGTGATGTGACTCATTATACTAATTGTTCGATGTTGATCACATTCCAAGGCTCCTGATTTCTTTTAGATTGCAATAAATACAGAATTACATAACTCCTGAGGTATATTTCCAGTATCATATATTGTATTAAGCAGACTGGTAACTTGATCTATTCCATATTCTTCTAAAGCATTAATCATTTCTGTTGTGACGCTGTCTGAACCGGGGGACTTGCCAGATTTCATATGGTTAAGAGCATTCTGAACCTCCATCTTCAAAATTGCTGGTCCTTCATTATTATTTTGAACATCATACTGTTCGTCTCTATTATCGTCATAAAGGTTTTTCACGTAATCTGACCATACATGTAAGATCTGATCTTTTTCTATTATGACTCTTCCATCTTTTGTCTTTAGGCAGCCTGCTGATGTACGTGTTCTTTGATTAGTAAGCTCCTGAATTCTTTTGTGCATTAGTTTCGCATTGTTACTGTTGTGTTGTTTTTCAATTTCTCTGCAATTTTTCTCAAGCCATGTTTCTTTTGCCTCCTTACATAAGGTTCTCACTTTTCTGTGAATTTCTTCATATTTGGCAGGATTATTTTTGTTCTGTCTTCTTGTTTCTATTAGTTGTAAAATTTCTTCAGTCATCCATGTCTTACGGCCCACTTTCTTTACTTTTGGAATAGTTTTTTCTGCTGCGCAACTGATTGAATTCTTCATCGTTTCCCATTGATCATCTACATCTTGATTCAGGATCTCTAGATCAGACAATATATCAAATTTGTTCTTTACTTCTATGTTAAAATTATCTTGTATTTCTTTGTCAGTTTTCAATTTGCACAAGTCATATTTAGGGTTTCCTGCTGTATACTTGACTTTCTTTAACTTTACCCTCAATGTGCCTGTAATTAATCTGTGATCACTGTAACAGTCTGCATTTGGAACTGTTTTTACGACTGTTAACGCATTTCGAAACCTTTTGCTAATCAGGATGTAATCTATCTGGTTTTTAATCCTGCTGTCTGGACTCCTCCATGTCCATAATCTTCTAGGATGCTGTTTAAACCAGGTGTTTCCTACAACCATTTCTTGTTATTTTGCCCATTCTACAAGTCTGTATCCTCTTTCATTTCTTTCTTCCAAACCATGGTTGCCTACACTGCATCCATCGCCTTGCTGTCCTATTTTTGCGTTGAAATCACCCATTATGATATTTATTTCTGATTTTTTGCAGTTCTTCAAAGCAGACTCCACGTCATTATAAAATTCCTCTATGCTTTCTTCACTGCTTTCACTTGTTGGGGCATATACTTGAATGACATTTATTTTAAAAGGTCTTCCGTTTAATTTTACTAATAGGACTCTGTCTGACACAGCATGATATCCTTTGACAGAATTTGATGTTTGCTTATCTAATATAATGGCTACACCTCTTTGCTGTTCTTCTCCCCCAGAGTAAATAATCTTACAATCCTCTCCTGTCCTTATCCCTGCTCCTTTCCATCTCGTTTCCGATACTCCTAATATAGCCTGCCTCTTTTGTTTCATCATCTATCGTGATTATAGTGGTTTCATGACACATACTGAAAGAAGAAATTATAGAAGCCATCAGATTAGCCCAATTGAACAAATCACCAGGACAAGGTGAAATATCAAATGAACTAATTAAAACAGCAAGAGAAGTAGGAGCAGCATGGATACATAGCCTATTCAACCATGTTTGGGTAGAACAACAGACACCCGAGAAACGTCATAATTATCCCAATTTGGAAAAACAAAGGCAGCAAAAGAAACTGCACACATTATGGAGGCATTTTTACTGTTGAGTCATACCGGGTAAATATTTTGCAAAATTCTCGAAAAAACACTACGAACTATTATAGAACCCCAGCAAAGCGAAACACAACTTGGATTTAGGAAAAACAAAGGATGCACAGATGCCATTTTTGCTCTTAGACAACTTATAAATAAATCAATCGAATTCAATGAAACAGTCTACTTAGCCTTTGTCGACCAAGAAACGGCATTTGATAGAGTAGATAGAAACAAGCTGTGGGAAATCTTTAAACAATATGGAGTGAGTACACATCTAACAAACCTATGTAGAAGTTTATACAACAACAGAAAATGCATAGTGAGATCACCTGGAGGACACTCAGAACCCTTCACCATAAGATCCGGAGTACGAAAAGGTAGTGTCCTGTCCCCTCTCTTGTTTATAACATATGTAGACAACATATGTAAATAAACCAGCCAAAACGGAGACCGCGAGAACACCGCAGGACGAGAACACAGAAGAAGAACCATCTGCAAATCTAACCATGAGAGAAATCCTGTTTGCGGACGACCAAGCATAATAGCAAATTCAGAAGCTGAATTACAAGACCACATGAATAGCCTAAACGAAATGTGTAGGGAACTCATCTCATCTCATCTCATCATGTTCCTCTTGTACCTTGCGGTGTCGAGGTGAAGTATAAACTTCGTGAGAGTGCCCGGTTATGGGCTTCGTATATCGACATTCCCATGGATTCTGCTATTCCCTCCGTCCAACGTGTACGTGGTCGGCCTCTTCCTCTGTTTCCATCTGGTCTGTACATCATTGCTTTTTGTGGCATGCTGTTGACTGGTAACCTACTTGCATGGCAAAACAATTTGACTTGCTGCTTTCTAATAAAATCTAGTTCTGCTTTAACCCCCACTTTAGTCCTGATTTCGTCATTTCTGATCTTATCTCTTCTTGATACGTTGAGTATTCTTCTCAGGAACCACATTTCTGTTGTTGTGATGTTTCTTTTCTCTGTTTCTGTCATTGTCCAGGTTTGGCATTGGCAGCATAGAGTTGGTAGGAAGATTGTGTTGTAAAGTGCTTTCCTAGTAGTTATTGATACATGTTTGTTCTTTAGTATTGGTGCCATTTGTCCAATGAGTTGATTTGCCTTATTGCACCTATTTTCAATCTCGTCTTCGGATCTGCCATTTGATGATATTGTACTTCCCAGGTACTTGAAACGTAACATGAAAATTAATACAAGTAAACCAGAGGTATTGACTATAGCTAAAGAAGACAAACCAACAGCGATTCTCCTAAACGAACATCCTTTGAAACAAGTAAAGAGTTGCAAGTACCTAGGAAGCATAATATCATCAAATGGCAAATCAGAAGACGAGATATAGAATAGATGCAGTAAGGCAAACCAACTCATTGGACAAATGGCACCAATACTAAAGAACAAACATGTATCAATAACTACCTAGAAAGCACTTTACAACACAATCATCCTACCAACTCTATGTTACCAATGCCAAACCTGGACAATGACAGAAAAAGAGAGGGAAAAAATCAAACAACAGAAATGAAATTCCTGAGAAGAGTACTCAATGTATCAAGAAGAGATAAGATCAGAAATGAAGAAATCAGGACTAAAGTGAGAGTTATAGCTGCACTAGATTTTATTAGAAAGCAGCAAGTCAAATAGTTTGGCCATGCAAGATTGATTGATTGATTGATTGATTGATTGATTGATTTAAGAATCGACATCACAGCATTCGGGGCATTCCCATAAGCGCTCCGTCCCCATCCTCAGAAGCCAGCGAAGAGTTCCAACCCCAATAGTACCAGTAGCGATCCGATTATATGTGCGCCTCACCTTTCCTCTAAGCGTCGAGCATCGGCCAGATCTCCTCGTCACTCCACGCTGTCGCATTCTTGCCAGACCATTGTGATCCATTTGCTCTTCCGTGATGTACACGTGCTCCCATAAGGCCGCAACCAAGTCTGCCTTCTCATGCATCAATAACTCCACCAAGTTTTGCCGAGCCAGCCATTTTGTCTGCTTGGCCATGCAAGTAGGTTACCAACTAATATCAATACATGAAGCCCAAAAGCGGGCACTCTCCCGCTGTTTATACTTTACCTCGACACCGTAAGGTACAAGAGGAACATGACGAGATGAGATGAGATAAATTTGTGTGTCTTGGGGGAATGGGAACGTGGCTGAAAGGGTAGGAAGTCCGCCTTATGCTCATCAGGTATGGGTTTAATCCCAGCATAGGGCGGGAGTTTCCAAGAACCGATGGTATCTAGTGATAACACACGTCCCCTGGTTCTCTTAGTTAGTTAGGTAGGATATACAATCTTCCTAAAACGGGCGAAAGACCGGAGGTCCCGTGTGTGATCTTTACACGTTAGAAATATCACGGCAGTTGGAAATCACAAAGAGTAGGCCTTAAGGCCTCATCATGGTAAAACAAATCTGGTAGGAATGTTAGTTAGTCGACAGATCATACTCATTGCACATCGAACCATTCAGTCCATAAGTGCTCGGATCCCCTCCTCATCAAATCCCGCAGCGTTTAGCGGCTAACGACACCAGTTCTGTGTTGGTTTATCAATCTTCTTTGGCTTCCTGCGTAGTGTTCTTGTTTGGCCACTCCTCTTTTAATTTGCTGTTCTCGCAGTCTGGCCATGGTTGTAGATTCACAGTCATCACTTGGTTCACGCAAAAGTCTTACTTCTCGTAGAGCATTAAGAATGTCAGCCTAGTCTATGGCGCGTCCGCCTTCCACAGTAGCCTCAGCTGCGAGCTTGTCAGCCCGCTCATTTCCTTGTACTCCCGCATGCCATGGCACGAAGATGAAACTAATCTTTACCAGCCGAGACAGCTCCAGAGACAGCAACCTGTCTCTTCGGATCCACCCCACCTCTATCCTCTTGATCATGTTCATTGAGTCGCTAAGGAAACATGCCCTAGTGAATGTCTGTGTCTCGAGCCATGTTATTGATTTACTTACTGCCATGACTTCCATAGTCAGGCTACTTGTGGTTTCAGTGAAAGCACCAGAGTCCTCTTTCACAATTCTCTCTCCGGCCCGAGCCGTAAAGGCCCATGAGCTTCTCACATGTCGGACGACCGACCCATCTGTGTAGATGACAACATCACCGTCTAGCGAATTCTCGAAAATCAACGCTTGTACTTCATCCTCCACAGCAGCCGGATTTTCTTGTCTGCATTTTCTATCTAGTTGGATGCAAACTGAAAAGGATGTGCAGAAATCTGTTGGCACGTGTACCCATTCCTCGCCAGGTTCTAAGTCCTCAAGTGAACACACCTCTTGAATAATTTCTTCGACTTGACCCATCTACGAATGTTCTCTTTTTAACCTGCTGCCCTTCACCTTCCTAATTTCACTATGCAGTGGATGTTGTGTGTTTGCGTTAACTCTGAGGTAGGCGCGTGCTCTGCAAACTTGTATTCTGTCTTCAATGGTTGGAAAATCAAGAAGGTAGCGCATCGCCCTGCATGCTGTATCTCTTGTACATCCAAGAATAATGCGCATAGCTTCATTCTATATCCTTTCCATCCTTTCTATCTGCTTACGGCTGAGAGTCAGGATTGCTATTGCATACTCAAAAACAGACATGACCAGCCCCTCGTACAGAAGACATAGATGGCGCTGCTCACAGTTTGCTGCCGCCATCACCCGCATCGCAGCCAAACCCCGCTTGGCCTTTGTTATCACCTGGTCTATGTGATCATTATAAACAAGGCGTCGATCAAACCGTATCCCCATGTAATTCATTGCCTGCGTTCTTTCCACCGTCTCTGAACACAGCTTTACAGTTGGTGTTGGAGTGTTGACAATATGATTATTCAACGAGAACCAAGTCACGGTTGCCTTTGTTGGGTTGACCATTGCCCCAGCTTCATCACAATAAGTACTTATGCGATTGAGTTCGGTTTATAGTTCCACAGTAACCTGCTCTCTATCCTTACCCTGACGATACACTAAACCATCATCGGCATATGACAATATCCTACCGGGTCCAGTGATCTGCTCAATGGTGATTCTCACTGTGTAGGCGTTGAACAGTACCGGAGATAATGGTGATCCCTGTGGTAGGCCAGGATATATTGTTGTTGGTTCTGAAGTCCAACTGCCACATCTAAAAACTACTTTCCGTTGGAAGAGGGCTGCAGCGATCCAACTAATAAGTAATTGACTTATTTTGAGTTCAAGAAGCTGAAGCATTAAAAAATCCAATGGTACTCTGTTGTACGCGTCCTCAAGATCAATCGCTGCAGCAAAGGTTTCAATGCCTGAGTGGAAACCTTCATAGACAGCACGGGCAAAAACTGCTGCATTGGTCCAGGTTTCTCTTTTTGGACGGTACCCTCCCAGGGTAGGTGGGAAAACACTTTGCCTCTCTAGCTGGCTTGATATTTTCCTGACAATTAACTTCTCCAGCAGCTTGCCTATTGTATTCTGCTGGTTATAACTCGATACCCATGCATTTTTGTGTTGTCTTAGCCAAGCTTCGGCAAGGGAATCAGGTAGCTGTGTAACCACTTCTTCTTGATGCTAGCACTCCCTATACTGTTCTTGTCTGTAGTTTCTCTAGCTCGTTGTCGGTACACCTATTGATGTCGTCGTATCTTATGCCATCAGGCCCTGGAGCTCTGTTTGTTTGATCGTCGAAGCACTGCCTTGATTTCTTTCACTGTCACTTTGTCTTCATCCGAAGTGTTGTGGGCCTTGCACCTGTCTGAGGTGACCTCATTGGTAAGATTTCGGCCTCCCATGTCTGTCTGGTTGCTCTGCTCTAGATAGCGTTCAAAGAGGGCTTTGCCCTTGCCCTCGTCAGTCCTCTGCCAGATGAAGTCAGCACCTTGGAAGTCAGAAATGCTCTTATTCTTGACTACACCACTCATGCTTTTATGTAGTCGCCAGAACAATTTCAGTGACTTGTCTGTGCTTACTCTTTGACACACCTCTTCCCATGTTTCACTTTTAACCACCTTAACCAGTTTTTTGAAATAGCTTACTTTTGTGTGCATCTCTCTTTCTAAGTGCATGCAGGGACTAGGATGGCCAACTCTGTTCTTCTTGGCATTTTGTCATCTCCTTTCATCACTACGTTTATCCACCCAAGCCTTCTCCACCTCGAAATTCCACCAAGGTGGCTGCTCCCAGCTTTATTTTCCTGCCCTGACGCTTTCTGCGCTTGTCACTTCTTATTTTACTCACCACATCTTGCCCTGTACTGTCATACTGTTAGCTTGTGCTGCCTGGTTCTGCCTTTCTCATACAATATGCTGCAATGGTGGTGGTCGCTGCCGTGGTGTCCTAGGACACCCCATCTACACACTGTAGTGAGTGAAGGTGAAACCAGCGCCAGATCAATAGCACTGTCCTCATCGCCTGGACGGCTTGCTGTCCTGGTAACACAGCCACTGTTGATACA
The DNA here is from genome assembly GCA_963921405.1 of Cepaea hortensis. Classification (NCBI taxonomy): domain Eukaryota; kingdom Metazoa; phylum Mollusca; class Gastropoda; order Stylommatophora; family Helicidae; genus Cepaea; species Cepaea hortensis. The sequence continues at coordinate 114,670 of CAWUFQ010000348.1, read as the reverse complement.
AACCATGTCAATGGTTTCAAGTGCAGTCTCGAGCTCCTCCCCCTGTGTTTTGGAGGAAATGTTTCCCCATGATCTGCCTTAGGCGTTGAAATCGCCACAGAAAATAACATTTCTCTCGTGACCTAATATGTCACTTAAGCACTGCCTCTTCTGGGAATCCATACTCGCGTTGCGGGCATAAACATTAACCAACACGAATGGTAGACTGGATTGAACTCTTAACGCCTGTATTTGTACATCGTCACTGTCCCAACTGGACAAGTCTAGCCCTGACGCCAACATGCTGTCGCGAATGAGAATCGCCATTCCCAGATGTCGTCTGTTGTAGAAACATTTGAAGCCGGCAATTCGGAGTAGCTGATCGCCCAGTCTCGTCTGGGCGATCAATGTCCAGGAGCGCTACAATGTCATTCCTGTAAACCAGGGTTTCTAGAATAGAGCCCCGTTGTTTTACACTGGCGCAGTTCCAATACAGAATACGGATATTACTCAGACCCAGACGGTGACACTTGAGTTTAAAACGCCTTAAACCGCCACGCGTACCTTGTCGTTTTCTGCCTGCCCGTCGCCCACGTGGCCTCGTTAGGTTGATTGCCGGCCGCTCGGATGAAACACCGAAAACCACAGAAACCACACACGCTGCGAAAAATTCACTCTAGGATTGCTTCGCTCGATGCACAAAACTCCGTAGCATCGGTGCAGATCTTGAGTAGAAACTCCTGGTTATACATCCTGGCACACAAATTATACTCAAGACATGAATAAATCCATCTCCTACGCGAAAAAGTTAACGATCACACAACAACATGACCGTCCGTCGCCATCTTGAAACCGGAAGCCTGGTAGGAAAGAAACCTAACCACGGGTAGATACAACCTACAACCGGCATATATAACCTTGGATGGAATATATATATATATATATATATATATATATATATATATATATATATATATATATGATGGGATGTAAAGATGGGAGGATTTACTTCATTGCACCCGTCTGCTTGGTCTCTTTCCGCAGGGCAGCCTCCTGACAGCGTGGCGTATGGTTCGGACTTCATGGCTCTATTAAGAACCGCTAGGAGTCTCCAGGAAGCTGTACTCGTGAACTGAATGACATAGTCCTGAATCGAACCCACAACCCAGGACGCGCAAGGCAGACGGCTCAACCACTATGGCATGTGTGGTTTAGCCAGGTGAGGTGCTGAAACATGTCTCTATAGGGTAGTTTTAACATGTGTTATTCTGTCTATCCCCATCCAGGTCTTCTTGATGCACAAGGTGTGGATAAAGCTATCATCGGACTCCACGATCGAGACACGAATGGCCACTATGTGTGGGGCGATATCTCTCGGGTATACTGTTATTTTGACACTTCACTAATGTGTCGTTACATAGTATATACATTTAGTTTTGAGTGAACATTGCCTGGCTTTGGGAGTGAAACAACGTAACTCTGCAACCAGTCCTGGGGTATTTCTGACCTTTCTCCCCTGCAGGTCACCATCGTTCATTTTCTTCATATGGGTGTAATTAACCCCATCCGAGCCTGTAGCTGTGTCATTAGCTCTCTTCATCTCGCGTCTAATATCCTCTAACCGTATCGTGTTTTCATAGTCGTCATTCCTAGTGGCCTATGACAGGGCCTCTCTGACAGATCGGTTTTAGACATCAATCGTGCACGAAATTCATACCCCTGTCTTTGTCAGTTATCGTAGGTCGGTTGTTGTCATCGTATATTGTAGAATGTGCACACGGCTGCGCATTTCTGTTCATGTGTCCATGCAGCTTCCAGAAATTTCCAAATGTCACATCTCCACCGACTTCCATCCATCCATCATGTGCCATGCCGGTAAGCGTGGGCGGTCATGTTCTGCCATCTCACTCGATCACCAGAGTCGTGGATCAGTTCCGTGTTTCTGTCTCGACCATGCCACAAGGCCAAGCCATCCAGATACTTGTTTCTAGGTCTTCCCCTTGGTCTGTTCCCCTCGATCTTACCAGTTGTCACCAAGTTCTCCAAATCATTTCTTCTCATGTCCAAATAATTGTGACTGTCTACGTCTAGTGTCTCTAATCAGTTTACGATCTTCATTTGTTTCTTGAAGGACTTGTTCATTGGTCTTTCTGGCTGTCCATGGTATTCTTTGCATTTTCCTCAGAAACCACATTTCTACAGCCATCAGATGTTTTTCAGCCTGGCTGCTCATTGTCCAAGCTTCACATCCATATAAAAGTACAGGTTCTATGTAGCACCTCAACACTCTTTTTCTCGTTTCAATTGATATCTTTTTATTGGTCAGTATGTTTTTCATCTTGCTAAAGGCTACTTTTGCCATGGCGATTCTTGTTCTAATCTCTTCCAGGCATCTCCCATCAGATGTTATCACTGTTCCGATATAATTGTACCTATTCACTTGTTGAAGAATATTCCCAGAACACAACATGATTTTCTTGGCATCTGTAAAGAAGGTAGTTTGCCATTGCTTTCCTTCCCAGCAGTGACCATACTGGTCAGTGACCGTAGCCATTGTCTCCTCAAAAAAGAGATCCTCTGCCTACCGTCGTGACGGTGGAGACCATAACCTACAACTATCTGTCGGCTGCTCTCCATCTTCATCCACCACCTGCACCCATGGCTTCACGTAACCCTGATCGGGGGGCTAAACGGGTACTCCACCTTGCCCAAGGGTGTCCCGTAGGCTAGCGGAGGGAAGTAGGCGCCTTACTTCTCCTTTGATAGGGGATACCCCTACCACCGACTTCACTTATAAAATATTCCCACTTCATCTTTTTACCCTCTGCTACTTGGAATTTTGTCGGCTCCATGAAGGTGTTATCGGCACCCTCGTTTCCCTCAATTGTTGCTCCACTTCTCATGTCCAATACAGCAGTTGTGTTATGATCCTTCTTATTGATTTAGACCGTCCATGTGATATAAGGCGCTCCATGAGGTATGAGGGTCGAGATAATTGTCAAACACCATTATTTCTCCTACTGGTATTTTGTTCTGGGTGCAGTTTGAGATCCCTTACTTTTCTGATAAGTGACTAATTACTACCTCAGATCCCAGAGAGAAAACTCGGGACAAATGTCTATAATGCTGAATGAAGAAACAACCACTAGATACTCAAGAATAAAGACAAGAAGTGGCTCGTTGAAAAGAAATATGTAACTGCTCTTGGTATCACCAGGAGTGAGAAAGAGGAATTAAGATGCGCAGGATAAGCTTGTTGCTTAAGGGCTGCATAGACAAGGAACCTCCCTGAATGGTCTGCTCCTGTAATGATATATTTGTGAGCCTCCAGATCATTTTACGATTCTGTGCACTCAATTAAACTACCATATACAATGATATACAATTATACTTAAGCTGGACAAACTGAGATTAAAATTCAACTGTGTTTATTTCTTATTCCCAATAATAATAATATGATGATGATTATTATGATGTTATAACTCAACTAAAGAATGCATAGGTCATGCTCACCCGGAAAGACGCGTTGCACTATCAGCTTGAAGAAGTCGAGATTGGTCACTTCACCATCGTCGGTCTCGCCCTGATGTGGGTCAGTTATTGACTTTCTGTGCTCCTAAACAGCTGAAATGAAACGAACGGAGATTGCTAGTATCTACGACTACACCTTTCATAATATATACATGCACGTTACATAAACACATATTCATATAAGCATACAATCTCCTAATCCTCCACCATCACCTGATCTCTCTCTCGCTCTCTCTCTCTCTCTCTCTCTCTCTCTCTCTCTCTATATATATATATATATATATATATATATATATATATATATATATATATATATAGTTCTAAGTTCATCTCACTCACTCTCTCCCTTTCTATCTCTCACACACACACACACACTCACTCTCTCACTGCCTGTGGAAGGGCTTAGGTGCACATTCTGGTCGAACATTAAAGGCCTTCCCTGCTTCTGTATTGATGAAACGGTGTCCTAAATATTATGTCTGTACTCATGCAGACATCCTGTCGTGAATTCACTCCAAGTTACAATCAGATGTCAAAAATACCAAGGACAGTTAGAGTGCAGCTGCTGTTGTTTACACAAGTGGCAGGAAAATCAAACGGCACCGTTGACATTGAGAATTCTTGGATAGACAGCTAATATGTCAAGGTTATTTTACCGACGAATGTTGGTTGGGAATCAAAGACAGACGCTGGCTGTGTTGGTTGTCGGGACAGGAAGAGACAACTCTTGCATTGATTGAGAACAGGGGAGATGACTTTGCTGAAATGGTTAGCGCCCCTGACACCATCGGTTGTGTTTTGTTTGGGGTGTTGAAACAGGAGAAGTCAACTCTTGCATTGATTAATCCGGGGGGGGGGGGATAAGAACCTTGCTGAAGTGTTAGTGCCCCTGGAATCATCTGATGTTTTGACATCAAAGGAACGTCACTGGCATAACTCCAGGCTCGTGACAAAAACATGTTTTGTTTATAGCTAGTGTAGCTCCGACAGTTGAAGGAGGCAGAAGTGATAGCTGGCTTGATCCGTGTTGAATAGAATCGCATGTGTTCGGTTTTGCTTAACATGTGTCTTTTATGGCAAATTGTGTATTCGATTCAGAGATTGAGTCAGGACGGCATAATGAATCTTAGGGATTGCATCTAGCTATAAATAATGTGGAATAGCGTAGTGATAGATATAGTTTAGACTATATCATAGTGTTGTAGCATTGTGGTTAGGTAGTCAATGAATATCAGCAACAATAGGTAGTCGCAATGTTAAGATTAACTAGTGTAGGAAGGTAGGTGGTTCCGCTGATGGGGAATAGTGAAATGGGATGATATTGGGGGAGATTGGGGATGGGAAGAGTGTGCAATGATGGGATATTCCAGTGAGGTTTGCTGGGGATCTACACTTTGCATTTTGCTCTGTCCTGATCTTAACCCACCTCAGACCTATATGGGAAGAGCTCCTCTGCCCATGACAGAGTTTGTTCACTGTCATGTATCTGAGTGAAGATGTAGGCCTACCCCCATCTAATGGAGGTCAGGGACAGGTGCTCTCACCAAGTGTATTGTTGTCTCTTTTACAGGTTCCCTTAGGTCACTCAAGTCAATGAGAATGGAAACCTTAGTGCAGGCAGTTATTCAGCAACTTTTGCACTGGGCCCATGATGAAAGGGGTGTAAAGGAAAAATCGTGAGATTCATGTTTCAAACATCACATGTGAACAGAACAATAGAGTTGTTGTTTTTTTGGTACACCACATGGGAAAAGTCCAGTGGGTATTATGTTCTCACACGACGGGTAAAAAGACTAATAGATACTGTTTCCCACATCACATGGGATTAGAACAGTATAAACTGATTAGGCAGTTATTATAACAGCGGTCTTGTGAACAATAGAAACTTTAGACAGGAATTACATTTTTTTCAAGGAACAGTATTTTCGTGTCATCACTGGACGAGGATGTTATAAGTCGCAGAACAATAGGGACATATAATAATGGTGTGTGATCCAAGCAGGATCAGGGTAAAACTGTGACTAGGTATATGAGTGATCAAGCAGCGACCGGTAGAAATCTACATCTAGCAGGAGGGACGCATTCCTTGGTGAGGTTAATGTGGACTGAATGAAGATGTGGGGTGATCCTTTCCGGGATGATCGGGCTGGGCTCTTCAGCTGCTTGGTCTGAGTATGCACACGCTAGAATATTCAACACACATTCTACACATTACACACACACACTTCTCACACCCATACTCTCTGTTTTAATAAATTATTTTTTTGTATTTATTTGTTAAAGCTAGAGTTGTGGATTATGTTGTGTTAGGGAAGAGTGAGAGGGGGCATGATCTAGGGGAGAGTGAGAGTAAGAAAGAGGTATCTACAAACTGATGGAGTTGGTGGAAGGAGTCTGGTGGTTTCTCCAGGACAATAATATTGGGTTAATACAAATGTGGGTGTTGATTCCCCTCACTCCAGGGACGACACTTAAGTAAGAAAGGATAACTTACGACACATCCTCAGGCAGGCAAAGTGAACTGGATAATTTCTCCCTCCAAGTGGTTCCACGCCAATCTTGGTAGGCATTATAAGTATTTGTCCAAATAATCACCGTTAATTTGGAAGCTATCACTAGATTGCTCACACTCTGGAATCCCTTCTGAGTAGTCAGTATCTCTAATGTGTGTGTAGGTAGAATCTATAGGTCTAACATGTATGTGAATAGGCTTTGCATTCACGTGGCTTGGACAATGGTGGATTTCTACAAATTATCACGTATTGCACATAAGAAGACAAGTTACATACTGACACAGTAAAGACAAGAGCGGGAACAATAAGTACAAAGAAAATCCACAGCTTAAAGTTTGGGAGATTAAAATGAGAAACAGAAAACTAACGCCAAGCCCTCAAAACAGCAGACAAACGGATCAGATAATATATTGGTATTACCCTAAAATTAGTTAGAAAATTCCGTCACAAGACTGTGTACTGAAGTCTAACAAAACGAGAGGAAAATCTCTCACCAGAAATTTCAATTTCCCTTGTAGGCTATCGTGCACGCATGTGAGGTGTGATGCAATCCTCGTAGTTAAATATTCTGATCGTCCATGACGTGATTTCCGACTTCACTCTTCTTTTCACGGTGGGTAAATACGTTTGTCCCGTCTAGTTTAAACTCCTCCTCTTTTCCACGTTGGACGGGTTACCAGTACGTATTAAGTCCCGAATTCTTTTAACCCACCCTCTCCTTTCCTCGTGAACTGTAGTTTCATCTGTCAGTCAATTATGATTAAGTCTTCTCCTTGCGTCTTGAAACATGCTTCGGTTATGCAATGGAGATTGCGTCATACCTACATTTTAATCTGCCTTTGCTTCATCGCTTTTCCGGGAACTAATTAGCTTTATATCATGTGTTGTGACAAGGTGTTAGGTCTGCATTAAATTTCCGTCTTAAGATCACACGTCTGTCAGGTGGAACGCATTATCTTCCAGATGATCCATTTTTCTCCTACCCATTCTGGTTCCAGCCCTCTTCTTTCTTTTCTTTCCCCGTCTTCCCTGTCTCTTCGCCTCCGGTTCATATTCTCCCTGCACGCCTGTTGTAAAAGATATCTAGCACAGAGCACGTATTCCGTTGCTCCGGCGATGATTCTTTTTATAATCCATAGTTGTTTTGATTTGAAAGCTGGAACTAACCGGTCCCCCTATTAGAGTACCTGCTAGGGAAGTTGCAGGAGATGCACCTCACGAGTCCATACGCCTGGCGCTGCCCCTCCCGCAGACCAGACGTTCCAGGTTCACAACCAGCTAACCTGTGTCCATTCAGTCCTTGGCAGGTTGGCCCACCTTGAACACGTGGGTTTAAATTTGCAGTTCTTCATCTCTTAGATGGACTGTCGTACTTAGCTAACGGGCCCCATCTACCCGTAGACAAGAGGTTATAGCGCCTCGACTCGCTTGGGGAACACATCTCCGAGCATATGATGTGTTTTCTGAGGATTTAAGATTCCAATATGCAATCCCATGTCGCCCCGTGTGCCCACCGACACTTGGTCCACGATTACCTATTGGTTATTCGCAGATAACCCCTATTTAAAGAGGACGTTCCACGATCCGCCACTTGTGGACGACCTAAGTCGGAAATGGTCGTCCCAGCTTTACCCATCTTGCAAAACACCGTTGGCAAAGTAATGGAGAAGACAGTAGCATGCAGGCTTCAGCACTACGTTGAAAGGTGTAAACAGCTCCCCGAGGGACGCAGAGTGCTTCCAAGGAACCAGGGCCTGGTTCTATACTGGCCAAGAACTAATAATACGTCCTAGTCGGTCCCTTCAGGGTCCTGGCTAACATAGTAGGATCGCCGATTCCTCCGAAGTCGGAGAGTATCTGCCTGTACGGCGAGGAACCACCAGTCTGCACACCAATAAGCCAGACATGGGACAACGGATACTCACGCAAAACTCAGGTCCGGTATGACATCACACTGATGTTGGACAACAGGATGTCTTCATCCGACATTCAGGACTTAGCCCTAGATTTCAAAGCCAGCGAACACAAGCAAGCAAGCAACTGCTCCCCAAAGGGCTTGGAAGTTACCGGCCTGGGAAAGACACCTTGGCCATTGCAGCAACATTTGCATTCGATGACTATGAGGGTTTCCAGAATAAACAAGAAACGGTTTCGGTGGCACTTGAACTGGCAGATGCTTACAACAGGGTCAGATATGGTCGTTTGCTATACACTCTGTTGAACATGGACGTCTGCCCTTGGCTTCTCATATGGGTTGCGCCAGGACTTTATGAGTGTAAAATTGCACTGCGCATTAGTCAATGAACTCGTGTTCCCACTACTATTATATTTAGGCTGCCACAGGGATCTGCTGTGTTCCCAGAGATCTTTAATGTTTACATGAGCAAAGTCGCAGCAATTGAGGCACCAGGAATTAGTAGATACTTAACATTTGCAGATGATGTGCTGTTATACAGACAGGGAAGAGATAGGGAATAAATGGCTGAAGACTTAAAGTCGGCAGTAAACAGGGTGGCGGAGTGGTGCATGGACCCAGGGGCCGTAATAAATCCAGACAAGGCATTGGTTGTGTGGTATTCCCTGGATAACCGAATCGTGAAGGCAGATGCCACGCGCATTACACTGAATGGAAGTCCTCTGGGGGGGGGGGGGAGAGAGAGAGAGAGAGAGAGAGAAAGAGAGAGAGAGAGAGAGAGAGAGAGAGAGAGAGAGAGAGAGAGAGAGAGAGAGAGAGAGTAACTTGAAGTACTTGTAAATCACTTGCGACAAATTATGTCATTTAAGGATCATGTAGAGCAGGAGTGTCATATTCAATCGCCCAGAGGGCCAAAACTCAAATCACACATAAGGTTGCGCGCCGAACAGGATAAACATTCACTAAGCCGAAAATTGAACCCTTTTTAAACATTAATATAAATTAAAACAGAAAAAAAAGTTTTAATAATAAAAACTCATTGATATACATATTTTCACTCTTATGTCAATTTGTCAGAACACGATGTTTGGCCTCTTTTCTTGGCGACAAGTTCTTTTATGTTGGGAAAAATGTTCTGTGTCATTGAGATTCTCATGATAGACAGCAAGTGTTCACCAGTGAGACGACTCCTGAGTGATGTTTTATAAATCTTGATCACAGAAAACAGCTGCTCACACAGATATGTGCTACCAAACATGCTCAAGGTTCGAGCAACATGTAGACGAAGCCGGGGCATCTCTTCAGGAATGAAACGTGTGAACTGTGCAGGCCCCACAGTGTCGTACTTTGCCTTTAGTGTCCCATTACACTGCAGCAAATTTACGGGTTTCAGTTTCCACATCTATGGCAAATGAATTAACGAAACAGCATCTAGTCTGTTTAACTTGTTTTTATGTTTAGTCCCGTAGTGCCGTCTCAGATTATATTCTTTGATCACAGCCACATTGTCTCCACAAATTAGACACACAGGTTTACCGCCAGTATCAGTAAACATATATACAGCCTCCCAGCGGCTTTGAAAGGCTCTGTATTCAGAATCAACTGTTCTCTTGGACATTTTAAAGGCTAGCTTTGATTTTAAAATAAAAATTGTGCATCAACCGACAGACGCTTGATTGATATCAGGCTAGCCGTAGCGAAAAAAGGTGATGTAATATCCTGGCACCACACTACTTTCATTTATTATGCGCCAATCCAAAACGAGCAACTGCATGTTGCTAGGTCACTATAACGACGAACATCCACTCACTACACAACTTTTATTTTCGCTTATTCTGATCGAAGCGAGAACGCTCTCAGGTAGCCTATCATTCGGCAAGGCTGATAATTTGGGAATTTGATTTGCACTTTATATCGTGGCCATGAAAAATTATTTTTGCATAAAATTCTCTCTTGGGCTGAATATATTTAAAACGTCGGTTGAGACCTCTCGGGCCTGATATGATTGTACGCCGGGCTTGATGTGGCCTGCGGGCCTAGAGTTTGACATATGTGATGTAGAGGTTTTGGTGGTGAAGGCTGAAAAGGGGACTTAATGCATCTAGGACGATGGCAGCAACCAGGGTAGACCAGAGTCTGCTGTTCATGCTCTTTCAGCAGTTAGTAATCTCTGTCACTGAGTATGGTTTGGGGCTGCTGACAGATCCAAAGATTCAGCTTGAAAGGTTGGAGCGCATAAGAATCCTAGTGATGCTAGGGTGCGCACTAGTCTAGCTTGACCCCATTTGACTTGATGTTCTGGCAGTCTGGTCGCAGATGCAGAATGAAAACCATCCCACGAGTCATTTACTCGTCCTGCTTCCAGGATGTCAGCCTTGTCTATTGCTTTACCGCTCCCCACGGCAGCCAAGCCGGCACCCCATTCTGCTCGTTCGTTTCTTCTTTCTTATACCCTCCTGTCCTGGCATAAAAGTGTATACCAGCAGTATAGCAAGAGATGGCACAAACACATACGTGACACACGCAAACTTGTTTTTGCTTCTTCCATAGATCCTTACTAATTACACAGGGTGGGCTGACAAACCCCACACACCTGACTTCAACAAGGATGCTGTCGTCATGACAAAAGATGGCTGGCGGGAATATGACAGGTTCTCCGGAGGTTACTTTGTGTGTCAATTCAGTGTTGGTAAGTGTCATAGATATATCTCATACCTATTAGTATCATCATCAAGTGCCATGCCAGCTGACTTAGGCGTTCATGTCTCTTCACAGAGCTCGGTCTTTGGTTTTTTGGATCAACTCTGATGATGATATTCCTCTATGCCACCATCTCACTCCACCAAGCATCATTTCTCTCGGTCTGCCTTTGCTTCTCTTCTCCTCGATCTTTCCAGCTGTCACGATGTTCCCCAATGCCTTTTTTCTTATGACATGACCAAAGAAAGCTGTTTGTCTCTTTCTTATTGTTGTATTGTTCTAGCTTCATTTGCCTCTTTCAGGCAACTGTTGTTAGTTACCTGTAGTGTTATCAAAATATGTATACACAAATACCGTCCTAGTTGACAAGACAGGTAGATGGTATACCTGGCTAGTGACGCACCTTTCTCTTGTGCATGGTTGACTGACTATGATACCACGGTGAATTAACTCTTAATTCTGATGCATGACGTTCAGGTTGTCAACACGGAGAAAAGGTCTTGCATCTATCAGCGTGGGTCAGTTGTAGATTGTTTCCCCTGACCGGATATCACAGTATCATTTACACGGGAACTGGGTTGTAAAAATCGCCATCTCCCTCCAAACACAGACAGCAGCGGGGTGTGACAGACCGGTACTGGAACCTCACATCCGCTGGTAGGTGTATTTCAATATAACCAGGTCATGATTCAGCACACCACACACCAACTTGCTGGGGTCAGGCCTGGGTGGGTCGTGTCTGGGTGGGTCAGGCCTGGGTGGAGCAAGTCTAGGTAGGTCATGTCCCTCCACGGGTTTGGGCTATTTCATTGTCAAAGGACTTCAACTCAATGCCCAGCGGGAATATCGCTCGTTCTGCTTAATGAGCCCTGAAGTATACGTGTTCTTTTGGCAATGTCCAGTGGTTATATGTCGTGTGCTGGTGTAACCACCCGAGTGCTACCATCACCTGGTAGGTAGATTGGAGAAAGTGTTTGTCATCACAGCAGGTCAACAAGATTTTGTATCTCGTCTAGTTCTCCTGCCTAATGAAACCTCATACATCCTCATGTACCCTCATGAACCCTCATGTATCCTCATACACCACTATTCCCAATGAGTTGACAATGTCCTTCGTGCTGGTAGATCCCAGACACTTCTTCCATAAACCATACCTACCATCTCTGTGCTCTCCAAGGCACTGTGACGTGTAATAATGACAATTATTTCAGTCTTTGAGACATGATACTGTTTGTGAGCCAGCTTTCTTCCATGTTCAGATATTGTAAATTGTCGGTTTGTTTTATTTTTCTTGATCCACGATTTTATAACAGGTTCTCTGTAACACGTACACTCGAATGTCTCGATTTGAGTCTGCTATGTTTAAGAAATTATTATGGACTCACACACGTATGTTGCAACAGGAGAGTCGCGTGTTCTCAAAGTCTACAGTAATGTGTTTTCTGGTGTTGTGTCATGGGGTCTTAATGCTGCTTAATCTCTGTACTGCAAATGACCAGTCTACATTTGACCTCTTTTTGAAGTCCCCATTGTTGTTGATTCTGGAGCGAAGATATTCACAGTTTGTGACATGTTTCATGTCTTTACTGTTGATTATGTAGCGAAGATATTTACAGTTTGTGACATGTTGATGTCTTCACTGTTGATTATGTAGCGAAGATATTCACAGTTTGTGACATGTTTCATGTCTTTACTGTTGATTATGTAGCGAAGATATTCACAGTTTGTGACATGGTGATGTCTTCACTGTTGGTTATGTAGCGAAGATATACAATGAGTGTAACATGGTCCAATTCTTCATTGTTGATTGTGAGTTTTTGTTGGTATGTTGTTGGTGTGTAGAAAGCTATCCATTTCCGAGTTACATAATGTGATATCTGATAGCGCCATTTTATCAAAGTGTGCTTTCGTACTTACGCTAATCTAGCCACCTACTTCTCTTATCACATTAAATTGCTGTCAACAATGACAGGGTTTGGGATTTTGAAATAAAACACATATGAACGTTCGTGCCATCACTGGTGTAAGACGGGAGAGGTTTGCTTGTTGCCCTGTCGGCAGAAAGGGGAAAGGTTTTAATATCTGTTTTACCGCTTATAGTCACAGTCCTTTGACTTGACTGGGTTTAGAGCACACGCTTTGCGATAGTTTGGTACCTTAATCTCTGACCACGCCCTGAAGTGTACTATAATTTGCATTTAAATTGGTAGATTTTTGTCTCAGTCTGTTAGTAGCTTTAGTATCTGCACACCACAGAAAGTTAGTGAATTGAGTTTGTGGTATACCACCGTTTGGTTAGTCTGTCAGTGACTTGAGTGTTGGACGTTTCACCGTTTGTTTAGTTTGTCATTGACTTAAGCGTGGGTCATGCAACCGTTTGTTTAGACTGTCAGTAACTTGAGTTTGGGGCATTCCAAGACATTATTCCTTTATTTATATTAGAGAATTAAACAAGCTGTTGACAAACTGAAACACGGAGGCCTTTACGACATATTGCATGAACTCAGTATAGACGGGAGAGACCTCGGGGTAAAGAAACATAAAATATGAGTGTACATATTTCTTAACCTGAGGTCTTTCTAGTCTTTGCCGAGTTCATGCAACATGTCGAGAATGTCTCGATGTTTCAATCGGTTAACAGTTGTTACATCTTTTAAGTACCATGTTTAGCTACATATACAGATTCTTTTTGTAACAGACTTTCTATATCTACAGATTTCCCAACTCCGGGGATTGTGTGTCCAGTAGCCGAAGTCGGACAACAAAGTCCGAGCATTAACTGTACAACAGATACCAACAAATCAGATTCGATCACCGGCGTTAGATTTATGAAGAAAACAGCAGTCATAGGTTCATGTGACGCTAACTCGTGTTGGTCAGGTCAGAGATACGGTCATGTTGCTGATGTAAGTGAACCACCAGAAACAGGCAGATCTGCCCCTTGGACTCTCAAACTGAGAAATGTCAGTATAAGTGATGCAACAGATTGGACATGTTCTGTGGAGTTCAACAACAGTGGTTACTGGGTAGCAAGCCAGCCATGCCGTTTGAACGTTTACAGTGAGTGGCATGTAGTGTCCTGTTCTCTTTTTCTTCTCTGCCAGACTATTTTCTGTGTTATATTTGTCATTTTGTGAATGTTTGTACTCCATTTCCGTCATCTTCACTATTAGTTGCATGTTCTGTAGAGGACGTTCCAATCAACGCTTTATTTATTGGCTATTTGTTATTTTCTAGCCAACCTTACGTTCAGTAGTTTGCCATTGCATTCTTAAAGGTCGTTGCTCATGTCATTGCTGTCTGAACGGCCGTTGCTCACGTCATTGCTTCATGAAAGACCGTTGCTCATAACATTACTTTATGAAAGACCGTTGCTCATAACATTACTTTATGAAAGACCGTTGCTCATAACATTACTTTATGAAAGACCGTTGCTCATAACATTACTTTATGAAAGACCGTTGCTCATAACATTACTTTATGAAAGGCCGTTGCTTATGTCTTTCGGAAAGCAACCAAAGCGATGAGATCCCAAATCGTCTTACTTCGAGATCATTATGCCGAGATTGTGAGAGTGTGTTCCCTACCCTTGAGACACAGGCGTCGACGTCTTGGCTGGGCCGTTGACATTTCTCTGACTTCTCACATCTGTGTGTATGTTGTGTTGTCGTTCTCATATTTTGCGGTGGGAATTGTTTCATACGGGTATCAGTTCGTGACTTAGTTCTCTGTCTTCTCACATCTGTGTCTATGTTGTGTTTATGTATTTAAGTATTTGTCTACTTTAAGAAGGGCAGATGGCAGATGTATTAAGGAAATTAAACGTAGAATAGCCCACAAAAAGGCAGCCTTTCACAGGGTGGGGAATATTCTCTGTAATCTATCTTTGTCTATCGAGGTGCAGAAAAAAGAGATCTTAAGAAGTTGTGCCAATCCTGATGTATGGAAACCAATCATGGACAATTAGCAGACAGATAAGGAAGTATATGGAAGCTGTGGATAAGTGGTTTTATAGAAGAGTGATAAGAACACAAAGGACGGATAGAAAGAGCAATGAAGATATCTTGAAGGAAGTCACTCACAAATAGAACTGGTGACTCGCATCAGAAGACAAACAGTCCACGTACTTTGGGCGTGCCATGAAGGAGAAAGAAAGACATGAGGAGACCAAGACAGAAGATGCTGGACAGTTTGACATCATGGCAAGTATCAACGTCTGCATTTGAAATGACTCGCACACAAAAGGCAGAATGCTGCGGCCAGACATGATCACCAACGCCACACGGCATGGACTAAAAGAAGATTGGCAGTACACGAGACAGAAGGCTATGGACAAACATGATCACCAACAGCACACGGCATGGACTATAAGAAGATTGGCAGTACACGCGACAGAAGGGCGTGGACAGACATGATCACCAACGCCACACGGCATGGACTATAAGAAGATTGGGATACACGAGACAGAAGGCTGTGGACAGTCATGATCGTCAACGCCACACGGCATGGACTATAAGAAGATTGGGAGTACACGCGACAGAAGGGCGTGGACAGACATGATCACCAACGCCACACGGCATGGACTATAAGAAGATTGGGAGTACACGAGGCAGAAGGCTGTGGACAGTCATGATCGTCAACGCCACACGGTATAGACTATAAGAAAATTGGCAGCACACGAGACAGAAGGCTGTGGACAGACATGATCAGCAACGCCACACGGCATGGACTATAAGAAGATTGGGAGTACACGAGACAGAAGGCTGTGGACAGTCATGATCGTCAACGCCACACGGTATAGACTATAAGAAAATTGGCAGCACACGAGACAGAAGGCTGTGGAATGACATGATCAGCAACGCCACACGGCATGGACTATAAGAAGATGTTCATTTGGTGTTCATTTGGTAAGAGAGCAAAAATAGAAAGAATTTCAAATCTCAAAAACAAAAACAAAAACATCTAAATTATAACCAACGCCGAATAAGCTGGTTGAACTATGCCGATGTTGTTTTTTATTTTTGTTTTCGTAAATACTGAGCTGAGCTGAATTGAGCGGAACTGAGCTGGTGTCCGTACATCTCTGTGTTGTGAATTGTTTTGCACAAGCATCACTTCTTGACGAATGTATTTGTGAGAGCTCTTGTAAGCCAGTCGCTTCTTGCTTGCTCTTGTGCATCTTGAGATGTTTGATTGTCCAGAAAGGACTCCATCGAAATAGGAACATAGATTATCACTACAAATCCCGACACAAGTGAAAGGAATATTTGACCCCAAAAAAAAAAAAGAACAGAACAGTGTACAACTCAGAACAGCCACTCTGTTTCCTTCTTGAATAATACACACAGGACCACTGGATTCGAGTCTACACAGATGGGTCAGCGCAAAATGCTTTCCGAAATGGAGGCGCGGGAGTGTACATAGAATACCCAAATAATACTAGAAACACGGCCAGGGTACCAACATGAATTTACTGCCATAATTATGATGCAGAAAATTTGGCAATCAAGATAGAAACAGAGAAACTTCTACATACCAGCCTAGATTCACAACCTGTTGTGCTATTAACAGATGCAAAATCTGTACTCGAGGTGCTCCTGACTGGGTAATTGCCAGTACCACGGACACTACTTACTTAACTTGGCAGCCAGCGCAAAGTCATCATACAGTGGATACCATCTCACCGTGGAGTACCCGGAAACGAAAGAGCTGATCGATTGGCTAAGGAAGGAGCAATAGAAGAACAACCTGGCGTACACGTTACATACCACCACAAGAAAACAATGATCAAATCAGCTATAAAGCCACCAAAACCTGCTCAAGATGACTACCATCTTATGACAGACCAGAACAAGTCATTATTCTGTGTCCCAGATCAGCTTTGCTGATCATGCAGCTTCTGCAGCTTGTCTTGTTCCAGGTGTATTTGTGTTACCTCTCCTCTGGAATGAACTAGGGGGACCGAGAGAGTGAGCATGCTGCATGGACATAACATGGTCTCTATATTTCAGTCCAGGCTTTCTCCTATAGATAGGTATAACACCATACCTGGTCTTAACTGGTCTCTGAATCAAAGCTAGAGGTAGCAGTTACGGGTTATAAGTCCTTGTTAATTGGCGTCGTAGACATGGGGCGCCATGGGTTGCCTTTGATGGTGGGAAACACCTACAGATGCCCCTGATCAGTTACCGCCCGCCTCAAGCTGGGCAGCCCCTGGTGCTTATCCGACACTGCCTGTCTGCTTCAATGGGTGCTTGGGGATAGAACAAAACCGAATCGCAGGCTGTAAAACTAGTGCATCTGGTACTAATAAAGAGGCAAATATAAAGCTCAAGCTACGGCTTGCGATATGGAACGTAAGAACCATGTGTGCAGGATTTTCGATTGACCTGGCGAATATTGACGATTTGAGAAAAACGGCTGTGATTGATGCCGAACTCAATCGTCTTATCATTGATATTGCTGGCCTGCAGGAGACTCGCCTCGCTGAGGAAGGGTGACTCAAGAAAAACTATTACACCTAATTTTTTGCAAATGTAGAGGGCAGGAAGTAAACAAACAAAATGGAGTGGGCTTTGCAGTGAAGAATTCACTACTGGAAATGATTGCAATTCCAGCTAGAGGAAGTGAAAGATTATTATCCCTGCGCTTGGCAGCCACTTGTGGTTTTGTCACTATTATCACTGCATATACACCGACACTCACTTCCTCTGTTGATGTGAAGGATCTATTCTATGAAGAGTTAGATTTTGTGGTAAACGAAGTACAACATCTGACAACATGGATATAAATATTGAGCATAACCCATAACTGACAAAGTTGATCGTATTCTGGTATGAACCTAAGGCCTATCCACGTCAGTGTGGAAGCACTAGACTCGATGGATGTTTAACATGGATATACTCGGTTATTTGTATACTCGTGTGAGCAAGGACTTGAGTTCATGGCCAGTGTGCCTTGGAAAATACAACATCGGTCACATGAATGACAATGGGCAAAGGCTGCTGGAGCATTGCACCAGAAACTACCCATGTGTATGTTTTTAAAAACAAAAGAGCGGTATAAGGTTACATGGAAACATTCAAGATCTGGCCATTGGCACCAGCTGGACTTCATCATCACACGGAGACAACATCTGAACCAAACATCATCAACTCGAAGTTACCACAGTGCTGACTGTGATACGGGTCATTCTTTGGTCGTTGCAAGGGTTAGACTGCGACCAAAGAGAATCTACACAGATAAACACAAATCTAGCCCCAGTATCAATGTTATAATCAGCCAAGATCCTGATAATTGCTTTGAGTTCAAACAGCAATTTGAAGACGCTTTCACTGATACTGTGACGGGACAGCCCCAGCAGCATCCGAATTACACAAGTTTGAAAGGAATTAAAGAGCCCACAAGAATTATTCTAGCATTCTCTAAGTAAAAGAATAATTGTTCACCAGAAAATAATCTAGTCCCCAACCAAGGAATAAGGAAAAACTAACAGAGATTGAAAACAAGAGAAAATTACATTTTGACCACGCACGCCCCATCATTTCTGTAATGCTAGGTCTGAGAAAGCTTTGATGTCCAGATCAAACGTAAAACCCAGACACCACGGCACCAGTCGGCTGGCGCTATCAAAGGTTGAAAACTCACTGTTTTCAGTTGATACATCGCAGAGCCAGTCAGTTGAGATTGACGTGTTAGTTTACAATCCTGTGGTTAAAATAGGGACGACACCTTACAGTTAACATGACCTAATGTGTAAACTAGCCACGGCAGAATGGGAGATAAGAGGGTCAGCCAGACCCGTCTGAAATAATACATGGCAGTGCTACTCAGGGGAAAACCCAGTGTGATCCAAAGACGGCAAATTAATGCAGGCCTAACACCTATCTAAAAGTCCAGACTTTGTGGAGCCGGGACGTCTGTAATTGCCACCACAAAGGAGCAATTAGGACCAGATGCTTAACACCTCACTGCAATACAGGCGGCAAAGTAGGAACACATGGCTGACACATTCCTGCCAGCAACCGGGAAGGCTTGTGTTAACAATAGATTGGTATGTAGTTATGACGCAACGTCTATTGCATCGCTAGCGAAGCATGTTTTATTGTTTCAGGCCATGGTGGGGCATCGGTCAATTTGATTGACAGATGAAACTACCCTTCACAGGAAAGGAGGAGGAGTGAAAAGAATTTGGCACTTAATCCATCGGGGTAAATCGTCCTACATGAAAAATAGGTGGAGCTAACAGGAACTTGCACATAGTAATTAGCTAACGTGGAAACTAGCCAGGGATGAAGAGAATAAAACTACATGGATGGCCAGCAAGACTTCAGACGCAAATTCACAATAGCATTCTTAGGATACCTACTGGAGAAATATTAACATTTCGTTCTGTTGGACTTCTGTACGAAGTATTATGATGGAATTTCCTAGCTATAACCCAGGTAATACCATTACTCTGATTAGTTTGTCTGCTAGTCTGAAGGCTTGTGTAGTTTCTTGTTCTGCATATTCTCCCAAACTTTACACTGGTGGATTTTCTTTGTACTTAATGTTCCAGTTCTAGCTTTACGATTTCACTGAGAACTATTTTCTTCTTTCATTCACCACTTGGTTGTCTGATTTGTTGTATGTGATAATTTGGAGAAATCCATTATCCAGGCTACATGAGCGTGTGGCTTATGCATGTACAGGAGATACATTTAGATTCATCCTGTATGATGTTAAACATTGGGGAGACTGACTACTTAGGAGAAATTCCTGAGAGCTACCAGTCTCTTGATAGCGTCCAATTAACATTGATTATTTGGACCAACACTTTGAGTGCCTACCAAGATTGTGGTGAAACCACTTGGTTTGAGGAATGGCACCAGTTCACCTTGTCTGCATGATGTCTGCATGAGGACAGACATGACTTAGGACATTCAATATCCCAGACAGATTCAGGGAAGGCATTTAATGTTCGACAGGACTGTGCGACCAGCCCTTCCGACAAGACAGTATGAATGAATCAGAAAGGGAAAGAGTAAGTGAGGGAGGTGAACTTATATGGGAAACACTCCATTACACAAATGTATATGAATATGTATGTTTTGAGCTATAGATGTTCTAAAGGGTTTTATGAATATATACATATATATTTATTTATTTAGAACTGATATATGTTTATGTAACATGCCATCATCTATCATCATACCATCATATATTATAACTTGTATGTATGTTTATATGAATGTATAGACATATGTGTTTGAGATGTGTAGACGTAGATACTACCCATCTCCGTTCGTTTCATTCCAAATCTCTTAGGAGCGATGGACAGTCAACAATCCATATCCGGAAGTGACTTAGCCTTGTGAAGGGACCACTTTGGACTCCTTCAATCTGACAGTGAACTGCGTCTCACTGGGGGAAGCATGACTTATGTGACCTCTTAAGTTACGTATACCATAATCATCATCATATGATCATCAATACTAGAAATAATAAACACAGTTGTTGTATTTTAAAACTCAATTTGTCCGTATAATTCTAAATGTTTTTAAATGTTTGTGTAGCGTAATCAAGTACACACATTTTGTATCATTTAGTGGGGGTTCGCACATATTGTCCAGAAGTGGGAATCTATGTCCGGGAGGTATCTTGCCTATGCAGTCATAAGTAACCAGATTACGTTGCATGTCTTAACTCCTCCTTTCTCACTTCTGGTGATACCAAGTACAGCCAAAACTATATAGATATATTCTATCTTCAACGAGCCACTTCTTGGCTGTTTTCTTGAGTATCAGGGACAGTGTCTTAAATCAGCATAACGGACATTTGTTCCACCTTTTCTCTCTGGGATCTGGGGGTGGTAATTAGTCCCTTCTGACAGAGTTAGGGGATCTTAAACTGCATCCAGAACTAAACACCAGTAGAAGAAAATGATTTTGGCTGAGTGGTTGCCCATCTGGGATCTAACCCCAGCCAGTTGGTGACAGATACATCAGAAAATTGTACAGCAATTGAAAAGTGGGGTACATTTAAGGTAACTCTTTATAAAAGAGCGGTAGGGGTTTATGGCACTGTGGATCATAAGAGGCAGTACTGATTTGCGGCAAACAGCCA
The DNA here is from genome assembly GCA_963921405.1 of Cepaea hortensis. Classification (NCBI taxonomy): domain Eukaryota; kingdom Metazoa; phylum Mollusca; class Gastropoda; order Stylommatophora; family Helicidae; genus Cepaea; species Cepaea hortensis. The sequence goes on along the minus strand of CAWUFQ010000348.1, from coordinate 93,925 downwards.
GATACTGCAGCCCCGGATTGATACAATGAAGGTAGCCACCTTAAGAAACAAGGAAAGAACAACGCGAAAGATTATCAATGAGCTGAAGCAAGCTAGGAAGAATGTGCAAAAGTCTGCCACGCAGTGTGCAATCGACTACTGAATCAAGTTATGCGAGTATATTCAAAATGCAAGTGATAAGGGAAACATTACTAGCAAGTATGAACAGATAAAGAAGGCCTGCGCTCCAATGATCAAAAGAAGTGCGCCACTGAAAACCTTGAGTGGAGAAATCATCACTGATAAGAAACAGCAGATGGATAGATGGGTAAAGCTCTATTTGGAGCTTTATTCAAATGAGAACAAACTAGCGGATGATGCCCTCAACGCCATAGATGCCTGTCAACTCTTGACCACCTGGACACACTTCCCACCATAACAGAAGTTAAGTCTGCTAAAAATGAACTTGCAACTAGCAAGGCTCCAGGTAAGGATGGGGTTCCTATGGAGGTTATCAGGAGTTGGCGAGACACACTAACTCTACAGATCCACCAGCTAATAGAGCTATGCTGGCGAGAAGGACAATTCACACATGATTTCAAAGAATTAAGCATCATAACACTGTACAAGAACAATGGGGTTTGGAGCGAATGTAACAAATATAGGGGTATTTCACTTCTGTGTATTGTTGGAGAAGAATTTGCCAGATTTGTTCTGCGCAGACTTCAAGTCCTGGGAGATCCAGTCTACCCTGAACCACAGTGTTGATTTCGACGGAACTGATCTGCCATTGATATGATATTATCATTGAGATAAATACAAGAAAAATGCCGTTAACAGAATCAACCACTGTTTACTGCCTTCATCGACCTCACAAAGACATTTGATTTGGTCAGTTTTGAGGGTCTGTTAAAAGCACTAAAGAAGATTGGCTGCCCACCAACTCTTCTGTCCATTGTGGAATCGTTCCATACAGGCATGAATGGTATAATCAAATTTGATTGTGTAACTTCAGAAGAGTTTGAAATCAAGAATGGAGTTTTAGCAAAGTTGTGTACTTCTCCCACCCTCTTTGGAATACACTTTTCACTTCTATTGAAATATGCCTTTCGTGATTAGGATGGTGGTATATACATTTAGTAACGCTCATATGGCGGTCACTACAACGCTCAGAGATTGAAGGCCAAGACCGGAATTAGTAGGGTACTGATCAGAGAGGTGCTTTTTACAGATGATGCAATTACGACCCACTATGAGGAAGAATTACAACGTCAACTATCTGCATTCTCCAATGCTTGTTCTGATTTTGGTTTAACAATTAGCAAAAAGGTAGACACGGATTATGTCACAACGTGCACATCAATCTATATTTATGACGCCCAATTGGACATAATAGACCATTTTACATATCTAGGATCAGAGGTAAATAGCAAATCATCCCTAGATCAGGATATCAACTTCAGGCAACAACAACAATAATCAGGTTAACACAAATAGTCAGGGAAAACAGGAAGTCTACTGCCAAAACAAAAGTCCTTGTCTATCAAGCCTTTGTCCTTAGTACTCTTCTTTATGACAGCGAAGCCTAGTCAACTTACTCACACCAAGAGAAATGTTTAATCAGTTTTCATATGTGGTGTCTGCGAAGAATACTTGCTATTACGTGGAAAGACTAAATCACAAATATTGAAGTATTGGAAAGATCAGGTTGTGTGACGGTGTGTTCCATGCTCAGTCTTCGTAGTCTTAGATGGATAGGACACGTTAGGAGGAGGGATGATGGTAGAATACCAGAGGACATCTTATTTGGTGGATTGCAGATGGGAAAGAGATCTCAGGGTCGGCCTCTACTATGATACAAAGATGTGTGCAAGTGGGACATGATTGTTTCAGGTATTGATAATGCACATTGGGAGCAAGTCGCCGCCGAACGTGTTGCACGGAGGGCAAATATCAAAAATGGAATCAAGACAAAGGAAGAAATGGTTGCAGATAAGTCACACACTGAACGTGTGCAAAGTAAGATGGTGCATGATGATGGAAAAGACCATGTGTTCCCATGCATCCATCGAAGACGAACATTTACATCGCGAATTGGTATCATCAGACACATTCGCTCCCGCCATGGATTGTGGTTATTATTATGCCTTGTTGAAGCACAATGTAAGAAACTATCCTCTGTCAAGACGGCAAGGTGCAAATGGTGCCATTTCTGATGCACATGGTATAACGGAGGAGTGGTTGACAGAGTCGCTAGAACGCATGATTCTCCTTCGGGAGACCCGGGTTCGAATCCTCGGTAAGGTGTGGGATTTTTTTCTGTCGCTGGCAAAACGAAAATCCTAACCTGTACAGTTCGTGACGACTGTACGAGCCAGGCGGCCTGAATTCCTCAGACTCAAAGACCCACCTGTCATACACAGCAAGGTACTATACTGGCAGTAAATGACAGTGACAGCTGATGGCACGATTTTAAAATTTCTTTCTTTATGATAACGATATAGATGTTTCTGTGTATGGTTGTAAAATTAAAGTAAATAAGTTTATTATGTGCCAAGTACGGAAATTTGGATATTTAGACACATGGATAATATCATATGAAAGATGCATCACAGAGATAAACAACATTTGTGATTTGCGGGTCTACTTATGTTAGAAAACAAATTTCATAAGGGCAAGAAATACAGAACTGTAAAATATGGAGGGAAAAACAATATCAAGTAATTGGTTCTTGTATTAATGCGATCTTGAAATAATCTTATATTCTCTCTTTCCCCCCCCCCCCCACCATAAAAGTCGGGGATGGGGGGGGGATGGAGATTCCCCACCGGTTGAGAACCACTGTTCTAGCCTCATATTTGTAGAGTCCAGTCAATATGGATGTTTCGTGTGGTCAGTATCACATCGGCCATCTTTTCTGCCCAGAACATTTCATGGAACTTATTTGGATGAGGACTTGAATACATGACCACCAGATGAGCAAGCAGGCAGGCGGTCGTGCCAGCCACTGCAGCACCGCAGCACCCTGTCAGCGGTAGTAAATTGTGCAGAAGTAATTGCCTGTTATGGGTCTGAAGTGATAGTGCCATGACATTGTGTAGACCTGGGAGCTAGGGGCGGGGGGGGGGGGGTAGGTAGACAGTCTTCCCCCTGTCACAGGATAAATTAACTTGTCAGTCGATCAATGATAACCAAACCTGACATTATTTTGCTAACACAATTGACTCTGTTATGGTGAACAGACTGAGGGAAATACGTCTGTACAGATTCTCGAAACCTGGTCAACAGTGTGTATGAGATCAAAGGGAGTCACGTAGAGTTGTCTACACACAATCGACAGTTGATGACAGGATGTTGTTCGAGAGGTGTGTACTGGCGACATTTGTCTACAAAACGGAAGTTGGTCGTTGCAAGTGATAGACAGAATGCCTGCTAGAGGTCAGAAGGATTCTGTAATGGGAGAAAGGTCTCCGGCTTACAGACAACCCGGATATTTGTTGGATGAGACAACGAACTCCCCAGATGAAAAGGAAACTTGACAGCTAATTGACTCTGGTTAGTCTGGAAACAGGAGGACAAAGCCAGATTCTGGACTGATTGGCGTCTGGACTTTCCGGTGACTCACTCAAGCACCTATATAAAACCCAGTGCAGTAAACAGGTGGATGGAGTCGAGGAAAACATTCTGAAGTGTAGAATTGGGGATAATTCCGAGTTGTGGTATATTAGAGGGACTAGCCTATCTTAGTAGTGATAGTTATCCACGGACATAGATCCAATCGGATTGCCTAGTTTCTCGAGTAACAACAGGAATAGACATATGGTAGGCAATTAATTATATCTAACTTAAGAGTATGATTATGAATAGAGTACAGTACTGTGTAGTGATATAATGTATTATGATTAGTGATAGAATGTTCTATAAGTGCGGTGCTAGAAAGTATCATAGGAGCGTCGGCACTAGTATTCTATTGTGTGGCTTCGTGTAGCTTTTGTTACATATAATTTTACTCGGGAAGTTGAGGACAATGTAGTGGAATAATAATTAGAGAGATTAAGGATGGTTGAGAGAGAGGAGGGGAATGTGTAATGGTAGGATCTTCAGTAGGGCGTCTGCTGGGTTTCTAGCCGTTCCTTTAGTCTTTTGCCATGTCTCAGATTATATGATTGATTTATTTGGCCGTATGACAGAGATCGGATCTCTGTTATAGATCTGAGTGCTGTTATTGGCCTACATTTGCCCAATTCTGGCCAGGACTGAGTTGCCCTCACCATGATGTTATCTGCTCTACAGGTTCCATGTACAGTTCCCCTTGAGTGTTCCACGTGAGTGAGAGAGGATTTACTTCGAAGAAGCAGTTTCAAAGTTTGACAATAATGGCTCAGCATCTGAAGACATAGGTTGCTGAGAGGCCGCTACATAGGGCTTATACCCAAGTTGGTTTGCGGGAACCTGGCTTCTGCTGAGCAGGACATGTTGACGAGAGGGAGGTTTAGCCAAGTGATAGATGTACCAATAAACAGTCAGAACATTGCATAATTTATACTGATACCCAGAACAATTAGATTGTGGGGTTAATATGAGGAATCTTTAGAACCAGTGACTCTAGATCCATTAAGATTTCTCCACTAACAGTGACAATAGGATTAGAATTTCCTGATTAACAATCCGTTAAATAACCGAGGAAGTTCATAGTGTGAATCAGACTCTAATTAGACAGTGTTTGTCAGGGGTGTCCAAGCATCCTAGTGGTTCCAGAGACAACGGAGGAAGTCTTCACGTGACCGGAGGAGCATCACCTGGGTGTGGCTACCTGTATGGGATACATGGTGCTGGTGTGTCTTCAGCACAGTGATGAGAATGAACTACTCTTGAACACTGATCTGAGTCTATAGACGATTTAGAATACACGTCACACATTCTACACATTATACACACATACACATCTCCTACATATACTCTTTGCTTTAATAAATTTCTTGTTTTTATTTGTTGAAGCGAGAGCTGTCAAGTGTGTTATCTTGGAGAAGAATGAGAGGGGGCATGATCCAGGGGTGAGTAAGAGTGAGAGGAAGGTGTCTTCAGATTGAGGGAGTGTGTGGACGGAGTCTGCTGGATATCTCCAGAATAGAGATATTGAATTAACACAAATGTGGGTATCGATTCTCTTCACTCCAGGGACGACACTAAAGTGGTAAAGAAGAACAAGTAACTAATACGACATTCATTCTTTACACACACACACTACATTTATTGAAGGCTCGTCCGGGATCTTTGGACAGCGGTATCTTTAGACAACGGGATCTTTTTACACGGGATCTTTAGTTAGAGGATGGAGATATCCTATTAGTGAGAATCCAGCTAGAGTGAATGTGGATAGGTGTTAGGACTTATCTTACCTGTTCACACTTCACACGTCTGCATAGGTCTGTGGTCCTGATTCTACTCTTGTCACTGAGTGATTGTGTTGTGTTGTATGGTGTGTTATAGATATATAGATTAATAGTATTTTGTCATTAGCTATATATTGGTTTAGAGATCATCTATACTCTATCTGCTGAGTTACCTCTCTGTAAAATGGCCACTCCTAGATTATTTACGGCGGAACTTAGGGAAAAAGGGGAAGAAATAGGATTGTCGGGTTCTGCACTAACAGATTACATACAGGAAGTGGAGAGGGAGTATCGTCAAGCAGAAAGGGAAGATCGAAAGGCCGAGTTGGAATTGAGAAGGATGGAGGCAGAGCAAGCAGCTAAGAAATTGGAAGCAGAACAAGCTGCTAGGCAACTTGATGCTGAGCAAGCCATGAGAAGGCTGGAAATAGAAGCTAAAAAATTGGAAGCAGAGCAAGCTGCTAAGTTACTTGAGGTGGAGCAAGCTGCTAAGCAACGGGAAGCGGAGCAAGAGGCTCAGAAAAGGGAGCATGAGTACCGGATGCGGGAACTCGAGCTCAAGAGGCAATCTGGTGGGGAAACTGAGGGAGCAGTGGGAGGTTTCTCTCTCCCTGGCTCAACACTAGTAGGTGGACATAGCTACCATGCTATGAAGTTCCCTCTAGCGATCTACGAGGAGGACAAAGAGAAGATTGACCAGTACCTTCAACGCTTCGAGGCTATATCAGTTGCTATGGGTCTGGAGCGTGACAAATGGAATCTCAAGCTATCCCAGGGTTTACGCGGAACCGGTTACGAGGTTTATTCTCGCCTGCCACCAGGACATGAGAACAATTATGACGAGTTGAAGACGGCTTTGCTGGATTCGAGGTTACATCAATACCTACCGGAAAAAATTTCGAGGAGCGAAACGAGAACCGGGGGAGTTGTTCGCCGCCTATAGTCTGCGTCTGAAAGCATATCTCCATAAGTGGATGGATGTGGCTGGGTTTGCGCATGACTATGAGAGTCTGGAAGAGCTCAAGGTAGTCGACCAGATGCGGAAGAAAATGTTGAAACCTCTCAGGACATTCTTGGGAGAACAAGTAGCGGAACGAATCGACATGGTGACGAAATTGGCAGAACGGTTCGTCGAGGTCCATGGGGATGCAGCAGAAAACATTTCTACAAACACCAAAAGTCAGGAAAAACATAACCTGAAGAAAGGCAAGAGCACAGAAACTAAAAAGGTGGAACCATATGTCAAAACTTCAGAGGATAGTTCGGAGAAGACGAAGGGGGAAAGCAAGAAAACTTCGAGCTCTACACAAAAACGACCATGGTCGGAGAAGTGGTGTTCGATTTGTAAGTCACCTTCTCACAATACAAGGGATTGCAAAATCGAAGGCTAAGAACCCTCACTTCGCGGCATGTCAAGTGACTTCAACGCAGGTGGACACTGACAATGCCAAGGTCGATAAGGAAGCTCACCACAAGGAGAGCTCACTTAAGTCCGGCACAAGAAAATCTAGGACAGGTAAATGGTGCAAACACTGCAGGTCGAATACACACAATGCTATTGACTGCAGAGGAAAGTCAGGAGACACTCAATTCATCGTGTGCCCCGGAAAACCTAAGGTGGAGGCCACCGAACAGGTCGAGGCCGAAGAAGAGACTCCAGACCAGGAAAAACCACCTGTAGTGGAATTGGTAGAGGTTAACGGTCGTCAAGTGGAGTGTTTATACGACACAGGACTGGACGGGGAGGCCGTGATTTCTGCGGATCTGGTACATCCAGAACAATTCACAGGTGAAACCATGGAGATACAGCCTGCACAGAAGAGTGCTGTAGCCATGACATTGCCCATTGCCAGAGTGGAGATTCGGTCAAGATATGTCACCGGCACCATCAAGGCCGCTGTGTTGACTGATCCCATTTTTCCCGTAATCCTAGGTTGCCGGGTTGTCTTTCTGGGAATGCCCAGGGAGCCAATCCATATGGGAGCAATGCAGACTCGCTCTCAGACGAAAACGGAAGAGGCAGACGCAATTGTGACTAACCCAATGCCGGGGGAGCTACGAACTGCCCAGAGTGAGGATGATACTTTACGTCCTTGCTACAAAAAGCTGCAGAAAAGTGCTGATCCACCAGGACGGGGGCAGTACTACATGAAGAATAGGATACTCTACAGGAGAGCAGGAAGGGGAGATAACCTGTACGGTCAGTTGGTCGTCCCGAAAGCTCACCGGTCCCAGATTCTTCATATGGGGCATACCATCTCCTTTAGTGGACACATGGGTATTGCCGCCACCATGCAGCGGATTTCCTGCCATTACTATTGACCGGGAATGACAGGTTATGTGCGTCGGTATGTGAAGTCATGCCCTGAGTGCCAGAGGGTGGCACCGAAACACTGGACAGCGCCGGTGGTCTTGGGTGAAATGCCCATCATGAACTCTCCTTGCGAGAGGGTAGCCATCGATATTGTGGGTCCACTTCCTAAGACTAGGAAGAGGAACATGTACATACTCACCATGGTGGATTGCTGTACAATGTGGGGTGAAGCCATACCGTTGACCAAGATTGACTCGAAACGAGTGGCGGACGCACTGATGGAGGCCTTTACTAGATTAGGCTTTCCTGATCAAATACTGACGGACAATGGGTCCCAGTTTTGTGGAAAACTTATGGAGGAGGTATTTAGGGTATTCCACTCTAACCATATCCATACCAGCTCTTACCACCCTCAAGCCAATGGACAAGTAGAGCGTTTCAACGACACGTTGATGACAATGCTCAGGAAACTAGCGCAGGAAAAAACTGATAGGTGGGATGAATATATCCCAGCAGCATTTTTTGCCTATCGGGAAGTTCCTCATGGCTCAACAGGACTACCACCCGCTACGTTGCTGTTTGGTCGTCCAATCAAAGGACCGTTGGAAGCCATGTTGAGGAGTTGGACTGAAGAGGGGACATCAGAAGAAGTGATCTCTTCTTACAAGTATGTGGAGGAACTGAAAGAAAAACTTCACAAGGGATGGACTCTGGCAAATCAAAATTTGAAAAAGGCTAGAAAAAGACATGCGGCTTACTACAACCGTAGGTCGAAAGACAGATCTCTAGAGGTGGGAGACAAAGTATTGTTACTACTCCCAACGGGAAACAACAAACTGGAGATAGGTTGGCAAGTACCATTTCCCGTGGAAAGGGTGATATCCAGAACGAACTATCAGATCCGGATACGGGGAAAGTCGAAGATTTTCCATATCAATCTCTTGCGGAAATACGAAGAGAGACCAGGAGAAAAAGCAGCTCACCTCATGGCAATGGCAGTTGCAGTGGAGACAGAAGTGGGAACCAACGAGGGAAGGGAATATCCCCTGGTAACCAGGAAACCTACAAGGATGTACAGGTGAACCCTGATCTGACTTCCCAGGAGAGGGAAAAGATAACTCAGGTTCTCGAGTCTCATAAGGAGATACTGACTGATAAACCAGGACGAACGAGGTTGGTGGAGTTCGAGATGACTTTGACCACTCAAGAGCCTGTTCGCCAAAAGGTTTACCCAGTGCCATTCTCTAAAGAAAAGGCCCTGGAGGAGGAAATACAGAAACTGTTGGAGGATGACGTGATTGCACCTTCCACATCCCCATACAATGCGGGGGTAGTTTTGTTACGAAAACCAAGTGGAGAACACCGGTTGTGTATAGACTACCGACTTCTGAACAGTCATACACAATTTCAGGTGGAACCTTTGCCGAATCCAACTCAGTTATTCGCGAGGCTCCATAAGGCAAGGTATTTCTCTAAGGTGGATCTGAGTCGCGGGTATTATCAGATTCCGGTCAAACCAGAGGTTCGACCCCTACTGGCCTTCAGTACCCCCAGTGGACATTATGAATTCAAGGTCATGCCCTTTGGACTCAGCAATGCACCTAGTGTGTTTACTCGCATGATGAGGACTTTACTAGATCCTTTAAAGGATCCGTCCATCATCTCATTCATGGATGATATTCTGATTTCCAGTGACAGTTTGGATGACCATTTACAATCCTTGGAAAGTGTTTTCAATAGGCTCAAGGAAGCAGGGCTTACAGCTCGCCCAACCAAGTGCATGATCGGTTACCAGACTCTGGAATTTCTAGGTCACACCATCACTCCAGGACACATTGTCCCAGAGGAAAAGAACCTAGAGAAAATCAGAAGTGCTCCAAGGCCAAAAACGAAGAAGGATGTGCGATCTTTTCTATCGTTGTGTGGTTTCTACCACAAATTTATCCCACATTTCACGGAACTGGGAGCTCCATTAACAGGAACCTTGAAAAAGGGATTCCCGGACCAAATAGTTTGGACACCGGAATGTGAGAGTGCCTACAGTCAGTTGAAGGAGGCCTTGGTCAGCAAACCTGTGTTACAGCTCCCGGACCTTTCCAAACCATTTGTGTTGAGAACGGATGCAAGTGGGATTGGGATTGGGGCAGCTTTGTTACAGGAAGGAAAAGACGATGCTTCAGTTTTAAAACCAGTGGCATACGCCAGCAAGAAACTTCTCCCGGCTGAGAGGAATTATTCGACCGTTGAGAGAGAGTGTTTGGCTCTTGTATGGGCCGTACAAAAATTCCAGCCTTATTTGTATGGAGTTCAGTTTCGAGTTCATTCGGATCATCAACCTTTGATATTCCTGGCCACTTCTCAGAAGCTCAACGCCCGTTTCATGCGGTGGTCGTTGCTACTTCAGCCATACCACTTTACAGTGGAGTATATACCTGGGAAGGAAAATGTTGGAGCTGATTTCCTGTCTAGACATCCTGCTCCTGAAGAAGAGGAATAGATCATCTGGATCGAACCTCCAAGAAGATGGAGTTGTTGCGGACTACTCTCTTAGGAGGAGGCCTATGTCACAGGATAAATTAACTTGTCAGTCGATCAATGATAACCAAACCTGACATTATTTTGCTAACACAATTGACTCTGTTATGGTGAACAGACTGAGGGAAATACGTCGGTACAGATTCTCGACACCTGGTCAACAGTGTGTATGAGATCAAAGGGAGTCACGTAAAGTTGTCTACACACAATCGACAGTTGATGACAGGATGTTGTTCGAGAGGTGTGTACTGGCAACATTTGTCTACAAAACGGAAGTTGGTCGTTGCAAGTGATAGACAGAATGCCTGCTAGTGGTCAGAAGGATTCTGTAATGGGAGAAAGGTCTCCGGCTTACAGACAACCCGGATATTTGTTGGATGAGACAACGAACTCCCCAGATGAAAAGGAAACTTGACAGCTAATTGACTCTGGTTAGTCTGGAAACAGGAGGACAAAGCCAGATTCTGGACTGATTGGCGTCTGGACTTTCCGGTGACTCACTCAAGCACCTATATAAAACCCAGTGCAGTAAACAGGTGGATGGAGTCGAGGAAAACAATCTGAAGTGTAGAATTGGGGATAATTCTGAGTTGTGGTATATTAGAGGGACTAGCCTATCTTAGTAGTGACAGTTATCCACGGACATAGATCCAATCGGATTGCCTAGTTTCTCGAGTAAATACAGGAATAGACATATGGTAGGCAATTAATTATATCTAACTTAAGAGTATGATTATGAATAGAGTACAGTACTGTGTAGTGATATAATGTATTATGATTAGTGATAGAATGTTCTATAAGTGCGGTGCTAGAAAGTATCATAGGAGCGTCGGCACTAGTATTCTATTGTGTGGCTTCATGTAGCTTTTGTTACATATCATTTTACTCGGGAAGTTGAGGACAATGTAGTGGAATAATAATTAGAGAGATTAAGGATGGTTGAGAGGGAGGAGGGGAATGTGTAATGGTAGGATCTTCAGTAGGGCATCTGCTGGGTTTCTACCCGTTCCTTTAGTCTTTCCTGGTGTTGCCATGTCTCAGATCATATGATTGAGTTATTTGGTCGTATGACAGAGATCGGATCTCTGTTATAGATCTGAGTGCTGTTATTGGCCTACATTTGACCAATTCTGGCCAGGACTGAGTTGCCCTCACCATGATGTTATCTGCTCTACAGGTTCCATGTACAGTTCCCCTTGAGTGTTCCACGTGAGTGGGAGAGGATTTACTTCGAAGAAGCAGTTTCATAGTTTGACAATGATGGCTCAGCATCTGAAGACAGAGGTTGCTGAGAGGCCGCTACATAGGGCTTATACCCAAGTTGGTTTGCGGGAACCTGGCTTCTGCTGAGCAGGACATGTTGACGAGAGGGAGGTTAAGCCAAGTGATAGATGTACCAATAAACAGTCAGAACATTGCATAATTTATACTGATACCCAGAACAGTTAGATTGTGGGGTTAATATGAGTAATCTTTAGAACCAGTGACTCTAGATCCATTAAGATTTCTCCACTAACAGTGACAATAGGATTAGAATTTCCTGATTAACAATCCGTTAAATAACCGAGGAAGTTCATAGTGTGAATCAGACTCTAATTAGACAGTGTTGGTCAGGGGTGTCCAAGCATCCTGGTGGTTCCAGAGACAACGGAGGAAGTCTTCACGTGACCGGAGGAGCATCACCTGGGTGAGGCTACTTGTAGGGGATACATGGTGCTGGTGTGTCTTCAGCACAGGGATGAGAATGAACTACTCTTGAACACGGATCTGAGACGATTTAGAATACACGTCACACATTCTACACATTATACACACATACACTTCTCCTACATATACTCTTTGCTTTAATAAATTTCTTGTTTTTATTTGTTGAAGCGAGAGCTGTGAAGTGTGTTATCTTGGAGAAGAATGAGAGGGGGCATGATCCAGGGGTGAGTAAGAGTGAGAGGAAGGTGTCTTCAGATTGAGGGAGTGTGTGGACGGAGTCTGCTGGATATCTCCAGAATAGAGATATTGAATTAAAACAAATGTGGGTATCGATTCTCTTCACTCTAAGGACGACACTAAAGTGGTAAAGAAAAACAAGTAACTAATACGACATTCATTCTTTACACACACACTACACCCCCCCCCACCCCCCACCCCCCCACCCCACTTTTGGCCAGCAACGAGCCCAAGCGTTGAAATCCATATCTAACCGTGCTCATGGCATTACCAGCTTAGTTCGATATCAGCTTATTTAGAGTGCTTGCCACCCAGTAAAAAGAACATAATACACAACTGGAAAAAGAGACTAAGTGTTCGTTGGTCATGTATTGAGAAGATCATATCATATGACTCCAAGAGGTAAACTGATGTTTTGAGAAAATACGCATTGGAGCACATCATATGACTGCAGGAGTCAGACTGCTGTATTGATAAGATAGACATTGGAGAACATACAAATGCGAAGATAGACATTAAAGCACATCATACGACTGGCAGGGGCAGACTGATGTATTGAGAAGATTGGCATTGGAGAACATCATACAACTGGCAGAGACAGACTGAGAGAAACGATGCTTAATGACGAGAAATGATTCCATGGAGGTATATCATCACTAGCATTGTTCCAGAACACCAAGATCTATCTGTGAAGAGACATCAATGTATGCACTAGTTTGCAGGGCACACTATGATGCTAAGTTTATATTACATTTCTTTGTGAGCTACTTGCTGCCATATTTTACCTTGCTTCTGTTTGCTGCCATCATGGCTGAAGACACTTGGCTCACCTGGATTTCCTTCTTCCATTTCATTCATTTTTTACATTAAGCCATGAATTAATTATTTTCTCACTTTAAAATATATTGTATGGCAATTTGTTTAAAGACTAATTGGGTATTATTTTTGTTTCTGTTATTTTAATCTTTCACTATTGTGTTTTGGTACTAATTATTCTGTTAGTACGAATATATCACATTTGACTTCATTTTTTTAGAACAGATAGTTATATTAATTTTGTGACTCAAAAGATGTGAAAGTGGGGGATGCGTGATCTTGAGGTATGGTGTCCGCCTCGAGTGCTGGAGGTCCTGGGTTCAAACCCCAGTGAGGACCGCGATTTATTTCACGTGGATTTCTAGTAATAAAATTTCACCTGGTCTTTAGGTAGTGAGATTGGACGCTCGTGTGTATTGTTGCGCACGTAAAAAATCCCTTGGCAGTTGGAAATCGAAAAAGAGTAGCCTAAAAATTCCCTTGCATGTTGCATAGAACCAGCTGTAACATATAACTTCTAATCCTGTTCAAGTATTAAACAAGCAAAAAAAAAAAAGTCCAGAGTTTGTATAGAAGAATGCAGATAATTCCCTGTAAAGCCAACATGAGCAATACGGACATTTTGAGGGAGGCTAAGATGCAATGGTAACTTATCACAAACATCAGAAAGAGGCAGTCTTAATTTTTTGGGCGACATTATGAGAAGACACAGACAAGAACATATTGTGCCAGCAGGAAAGTTTCGTCAAAACGAGAGAGGAAGACTGCTAAACAAAATTTTGACAAAATTGGTGTCAAGGCATGGGAGGGAGTCAGCACAAGAATTGATACATGCCGCAAAATGTGGAGTAGCATGATCGCCCATGCCAGTCGCAGGGCACTTCATGATGATGATGATGATTGTGGAAATACATGCAATGACAACAATTCGGTGGCTGGTTTTAAGAGGCCAGTGAGAATTCAAGTCAATATGTATGGTTGAATTATGACCTGTTTAGTGTAAAGTAAACAATAATTGTTTTTGTTGGACCAAAGCATTGTAAGCTTCGTTTAAAAAAAAAAAAACGCACACACACACACACACACACACACACACACACACACACACACACACAGAGGCTAATTTTACGATTACAGACCTGGCGAGAAATCTCGTACACACAGTCAGTCTGTTGTTATATGACATTGTTTTCATCACAGATCAGGTCAGAAATCTCGTACACACAGTCAGACTGTTATTGTATTACATTGTTTTCAGAGAAACCCGCAAACATTCAGTGTAGCCACCAGGTTGTCCAGGCGACGGTCAGGACAACATGTACAGCCGCACAAGTTTACCCTCATGTAGGCTGCTCCTGGAATGTCTATCATGGATCACAGGTGGTGATTGTATGATTTCTCTGTCCAGATTAGTTAGTTAGTTAGTTAGTCGACAGATCATCCTCGTTGCACATCGGACCATTCAGTCCATAAGTGCTCGGATCCCCTCCTCAGCAAATCCCGCAGCGTGTAGCGGCTAACGACGCCAGTTCTGTGTTGGTTTATCAATCTTCTTTGGCTTCCCGCGTAGTGTTCTTGTTTGGCCACCCCTCTTTTAATTTGCTGCTCTCGCAGTCTGGCCATTGTTGTAGATTCACAGTCATCAGTTGGTTCTTGCAAAAGTCTCACTTCTCGTAGAGCATTCAGAATGTCAGCCTGGTCCATGGCGCGTCCGCCCTCCACAGTAGCCTCACCTGCGAGCTTGTCAGCCCGCTCATTTCCTTGTACTCCCGCATGCCCTGGCACGAAGATGAAACTAATCTTTGCCAGCCGAGATCGCTTCAGAGGCAGCAACCATTCTCTTCGGATCGACCCCTCCTCTATCCTTTTGATCATGTTCATTGAGTCGCTAAGGAAACAAGCCCTAGTGAATGTCTGTGTCTCGAGCCATGTTATTGCTTTACTTACTGCCATGACTTCCATGGTCAGGCTACTTGTGGTTTCAGTGAAAGCACCAGAGTCCTCCTTCACAATTCTCCCTCCGGCCCGAGCTGTAAAGGCCCATGAGCTTCTCACATGTCGGACGACCGACCCATCTGTGTAGATGACCGCGTCACTGTCTAGCGAATTCTCGAAAATCAACGCTTGTACTTCAGCCTCCACAGCAGCCGGATTTTCTTGTCTGCATTTTCTATCTAGTTGGATGCAAACTGAAAAGGATGTGCAGAAGTCTGTTGGCACTTGCACCCACTCCTCGCCAGGTTCTAAGTCCTCAAGTGAACACACCTGTTGAAGAATGTCTTCGGCTTGACCCATCCACGACCGTCCTCTTTTTAACCTGCTGCCCTTCACCTTCCTAATTTCACTATGCAGTGGATGCTGTGTGTTTGCGTTAATTCTGAGGTAGGCGCGTGCCCTGCAAACTTGCATTCTCTCTTCAATGGTTGGAAAATCAAGAAGGTAGCGCATCGCCCTGCATGCTGTATCTCTTGTACATCCAAGAATAATGCGCATAGCTTCATTCTGTATCCTTTCCATCCTTTCTATCTGCTTATGGCTGACAGTCAGGATTGCCATTGCATACTCCAAAACAGACATGACCAGCCCCTCGTACAGAAGACATAGATGGCGCTGCTCACAGTTTGCTGCCGCCATCACCCGCATCGCTGCCAAACCCCGCTTGGCCTTTGTTATCACCTGGTCTATGTGCACATTATAAGCAAGGCTTCGATCAAACCGTATCCCCAGGTAATTCATTGCCTGCGTTCTTTCCACCGTCTCTGAACACAGCATTACAGTTGGTGTTGGATTGTTGACAATATGATTATTCAACGAGAACCAAGTCACTGTTGCCTTTGTTGGGTTGACCATTGCCCCAGCTTCATCACACCAAGTACTTATGCGATTGAGTTCGGGTTGTAGTTCCACAGCAACCTCCTCTCTATCCTTACCCTGACGATACACTAAAACATCATCGGCATATGACAATGTCCTGCCAGGTCCAGTGATCTGCTCACTGGTGATTCTCACTGTGTAGGCGTTGAACAGTACCGGAGATAATGGTGATCCCTGTGGTAGGTTAGGATATATTGTTGTTGGTTCCGAAGTCCAACTGCCACATCTAAAAACTACTTTCCGTTGGAAGAGGGCTGCAGCGATCCAACTAAGGAGGAATGGACTTACGTTTAGTTCAAGAAGCTGAAACATTAAAAAATCCAGTGGTACTCTGTTGTATGCGTCCTCAAGATCAATCGCTGCAGCAACGGTTTCAGTGCCTGAGTGGAAACCTTCATAGACATCGTGGGCAAAGACTGCTGCATTGGTCCAGGTTTCTCTTTTTGGACGGTACCCACCCAGGGTAGGTGGGAAAACACCTTGCCTCTCTAGTTGGCTTGATATTTTCCTGGCAATTACCTTCTCCAGCAGCTTGCCTATTGTATTCTGCATGGTTATAATTCGATATCCCTGAATTTTTTTGTGGTCTTTGTCAGGCTTCGGCAAGGGAATCAGATAGCTGTGTAACCATTCCTCCTTGATGCTGGCACTCCCTATACTGTTGTTGTACATGTCTGCTAGTTTCTCTAGCTCATTGTCGGTACACCTATTTATGTCGTCGTATCTTATGCCATCAGGACCTGGAGCACTGTTTTTTGATCGTCGAAGCACAGCCTTGATTTCTTTCACTGTCACTGTGTCTTCATCCGAAGTGTTCTGGGCCTTGCATCTGTCTGAGGTGACCTCCTTGGCCAGATTCCGGCCTCCCATGTCTGTCTGGTTGCTCTGCTCAAGGTAGCGTTCAAAGAGGGCTTTGCCCTTGTCCTCGTCAGTCCTCTGCCAGATGAGGTCAGCACCTTGGAAGTCAGAAATGCTCTTATTCTTGACTACACCACTCATGCTTTTATGTAGTCGCCAGAACAATTTCAGTGACTTGTCTGTGCTTACTCTTTGACACACCTCTGCCCATTTTTCGCTTTTAACCACCTTGACCAGTTTTTTGAAATAGCTTACTTTTGTGTGCATCTCTCTTTCTAAGTGCAAGCAGGGACTAGGATGACCAGCTCTGTTCTTCTTGGCATTTTGCCATCTCCTTACAGCACTACGCTTATCCACCCAAGCCTTCTCCACCTCGAAACTCCACCACGGTGGCTGCTCCCAGCTTTTTTTCCTGCCCTGAAACGTTCTGCGCTTGTCACGTCTTATTTTACTCACCACATCTTGCCCTGTACTGTCATACTGGAACGTCTTTACCTTTAGCTTGTGCTGCCTGGTTCTGCCTTTCTCCACCAATATGCTGCATGGGTGGTGGTCGCTGCCATGGTGTCCTAGGACACCCCATCTACACACTGTAGTGAGTGAAGGTGAAACTAGCGCCAGATCAATAGCACTGTCCTCATCGCCTGGACGGCTTGCTGTCCTGGTGACACAGCCGCTGTTGATACAAACCAGGTCGATGGTTTCCAGTGCAGTCTCGAGCTCCTCCCCTTGTGTATTGGAGGAAGTGTTTCCCCATGATCTGCCTTTAGCGTTGAAGTCACCACAGAAAATAACATTTCTCTCGTGGCCTAATATGCCACTTAAGCACTGCCACTTCTGGGCGTCCACACTCGCATTGCGGGCATACACATTAACCAACACGAATGGTATACTGGAATGAACTCTCAACGCCTGTATTTGTATATCGTCACTGTTCCAACTGGACATGTCTAGCTCTGACGCCACCATGCTGTCGCGAACGAGAATCGCCGTTCCCAGATGTCGTCTGTTGTAGAAACATTTGAAGCCGGCAAAAAAAAAAAAAAAGTCTGTCCAGATTTCTACCCTATTCCCTGCGAGCCGAGAAAATTAATTTGTATATCTGTGTATGTATATGGTTGCGAGCGTGGTTCTTTGTTTCTGTGTGTCGCGTTTGATTATATCTGTCTGTATCATTTGCTTCAACATCTATAATCTCTGAATATATTTTTATTCCACATTTTGCAGAACTGTCTATACGTCTGCACCTACCCGTGTATACGTTTTTGTAATAGATTAAGAATAAAAGAAGTTTTCCGGAAGGTTATTATGGGAGCGAGGTTCTGCAAAGGACATGCTACTGAATGATTGAATGAATGAATGAATGAATGAATGAATGAATGAATGAATGAATGAATGAATGAAACACTAGTGTTTGTGTCAAGTTTACGTCATTGTTATAAATGTACATGGAACAGCATTGTCTCAAATGTATGCCATTATTACAATATAGTTGTTAATGTTACTGCTTGTAAGTACTGTGATCTACTGAACGTAAACTTGCCAAGAGATAACAAGCAACAAAAAATGCTGGGATTGACAGCAACATCCTTTAAAATATATGCAACTAACAAACTTTAAGCACTGTCATATATTATTACCTTTAAGTACTGTGATATAAGTATAACTTGTATGTACTGACATAGTTCTTAGTTGTAAGCACTGTAATCTAGTCTTTACTTGTAAGTACCTTGATCCAGTTATCACATGTAAGTACTGTGATCTAGTTATCACTTGCAAGTACTGTGATCTTGCTATAACTTTAATATTTACCGTCGGAATGTAATGATTTACAAAAATAGTTGCTTGTCAAAATAAGAGGTCAGATTACACTGCAAGTTCTCTTTCTCCTTCTCATTCTCCTTCCTGTGTTCCTGCAGTCATCCTAATCCTTGTCTTGGTCTTCACCATCGTTATTGTAATCTCTTCTCCTTCTCATTATCTTTCTTAAGTTCCTGCATTTAACCTCCTTGTGTTTTTTCCTGTTCTTCTTGTTCTTGTTCTTTCTTCTTCTTCTTCTTCTTCTTCTTCTTCTTCTTCTTCTTCTTCTTCTTCTTCTTCTTCTTCTTCTTCTTCTTCTTCTTCACCATCATCATCATCATCTCTTTTTATTCTACGGCTTGTTCCCCTACTTAACTCCGCCAACATAAGACTTCCTCCTCATCTTTTTTCCTTCAACGCCATCCTCTGTTTCACTGTGGTCATGAAGACAAGATGAAGAAATACGTCTACACTTAATGATGTAATGAAATACTTAGTGAGTGAAATAATACAGGACTAAAAACATTCATTACTGTATCTGTTCCAGAATCTCACTGTTTACAAGCAGACCGTCTCTAATGATGTGGACAAGGCCGATGGGTATTATAGAGCGACATGCAATGCCTCGTTTAATGTCACGAATGCTGGGATATACAACATCACCGTTGCCATGGCTCCTTCACAGCCAAACCTCCAAATCCTCGAAGTAAAAGAGACCATTTTTTCTGTAGGTGAGTAATATTCATCACCATCACCATCACCATCAAAATCATCATGATCATCACCATCATCATATCACCATGTAGCAGTGCCTTTACAGAACATCGCTGTCATCCCGGCCAGCTGACATGTTTCTCGATCTCTTATAATTTCACCCGCCACATACAGTCTAATGCCGAAGGCGTATCGAACGCCTTGTGTCAATCTTTCGTACAGGTCGATCAAAGGCTCTTTCTCCAGGAACCACTCCACCATCAATGTTATCTCCAAGCCACTGTGAACTCTAATATGTCCAATGTATGTCAGTTGGCGATACATGTAGCTGTGTGTAAGCCAGTTTGCTTCGGTGTTCATATCCTGTATAATGTCAGTAATATTATTTATCTCGGTCAACGATATTCTGAGAACTCTCTTGCAACATTTCAGTTCAAAACCACAATTTTCATCTTTACAGACTGCGAAATGGTCATGACTCACATCGATATTATTCCACAGGAAAGATGTGTATTCTCAAACATTTTACTTCAACTTGTGTGCTGGTGTTGTGCCATTGGCTCTCAATACGGTTTAACCTCCGCACTGCTATGATCAGTCTGGGCCTGATTTCTAGTGAACTGTCCCCATTGTAAGAAGAAAAATACTTAAAATCTGCAAGATCTAAACACAGAAGGTACCTGGCTCAAAAATAATATCATGCCCCAGAAACAGAAGTACTGTGGTCATATAAAACGTTACAGAGGTTGGGAGAGAACAGAGATGGTAGGCATAGCTCCCTGTAGAAGTGGCAGGGATGGACCAGCACGACATGAACACAAGACATGGCAGACACCGCGGGCATGAGGGAGTGGGAGGCGGGCTAAATGGCCAGAGATTGAGAAACTGTACCATACCACGTGATGAGAGCACGGGACCCGTTACACGATGACGACATTGGGGTTAATTATTGAGCCAAGGTAGGGAACCCTATTTGTACTTCCTTTACCGCCATACAGTATTCTGATATATGATCAGCTACTCTGAATGACGTTTGCTATTCTTGACGCACTGTTTCGAATAATGGAAGCAAACATCCCGGAAATTCCATGTCTTCCGTGATGTTCATAACTGCTGAAATTTCCGACATTCAAGCAGGAATAATTATTTAGTTAGTCGATAGATCATCCTCATTGCACATCGAACCATTCAGTCCATAAATGCTCGTACCCCTCAGTAAATCCCGAAGCGTGTAGCGGCTCACGACACCATTTCTGTGTTGGTTTATCAATCTTCTTTGGCTTCCTGCGTAGTGTTATTGTTTGGCCACATCTCTTTTAACTTGCTGTTCTTGCAGCCTGACCATGGTTGCAGATTCCCAGTCATCGCTTGGTTCTCGCAAAAGGCTTACTTCTCGTAGAGCATTCAGTATGTCAGCCTGGTCCATGGCGCGTCCGCCCTCCACAGTAGCCTCACCTGCGAGCTTGTCAGCCCGCTCATTTCCTTGTATTCCCGCATGCCCGGGCACGAAGATGAAACTAATCTTTGCCAGCCGAGACCGCCCCAGATACAGCAGCCACTCTCTTCGGACCCACCTCATCTCTATCCTCGTGAGCATACTCATGGAGTCACTAATGACACATGCCCGATTGAATGTCTGTGTCTCGAGCCATGTTATTGCTTTACTTACTGCCATGACTTCCATTGTCAGGCTGCTTGTGGTCAAAGCATTAGCGCCAGACTCTTCCTTCACAATTTTCCCTCCGGCCTGAGCCGTAAAGGCCCATGAATTTTTCACTCCTCGGACGGGCGACCCATCCGTGTAAATGACAGCATCATCCTCTAAAGAATTCTTGAAGATCAGAGAGCCTGTATTTCCGCCTCCGCGGCAGCTGGATTTTCTTGTTTAGGTGGATTCACACTGAAAAGGATGCACAGAACTCTGTTGGCACTTGTACCCACTCCACGCCAGGTTCTAAGTCCTCAAGTGAACACATCTGCTGAAAAATGTCCTCGGCTTGACCCATCCACGACTTTCTTTTTTTCTAATCTGCTGCCCTTTACCTTCTTAATGTCGCTATACAGTGGGTGTTGTGTGTTTGCATTGATTCTAAGATAGGCATGTGCTGGCAAATGTGTATTCTGTCCCTCATGGTTGGAAAATGAAGAATATTGCTGTATATATTGTACACCCGAGAATAATGCGCATAGCTTCGTTCTGTATCCTTTCCATTCTTTCTATCTGCTTATGGCTGAGATTCAGGATCGCCATCACATACTCAAAATAGAAAAGGCCAGACCATGGTAAAGAAAACATAGATGACGCTGGCCACAGGTTGCCGCCGCCATCACCCACATCGCAGCCAAACCCCGCTTGGCCTTTGTTATCACCTGGTCTACGTTCTCAGTATAAGTTAAACTTTGATCAAATCCTATCCCCAGGTAATTTATTGCCTGCGATCTTTCCACCGTCTCTGAACCCAGATTTACAGTTGGCGTTGGGGTGGGGGTGGGGGGTGGGGGTTGATAATGTGGTTATTCAAAGAGAACCATGTCACTGTTGTCTTTGTTGGGTTGACAATTTCCCCAGATTCAACACACCAAGTACTTATGCGATTCAGTTCGGTTTGTAGTTCCACAGTAACCTGATCTCTATCCTTACCCTGACGATACACTAAAACATCGGCTGCATACGACATGTCCTCCCCTGTCCTATGATTTGCTCGCCGGTGATTCTCTCAGTGTAGGCGTTGAACAGCACCGGAGATAATGGTGATCCCTATGGTAGGCCGGTATATATTGTTGTTGGTTCCGAAATCCAGCTGCCGCATCTAAAAACTACTTTCTGTTGAAAGAGGGCTGCAGCGATCCAACTAAGGAGGGAAGGATCAAGCATCAATTCTACAAATAAGCTAACCACGGTTCTGTCTGCATTTCTCTTACATGATTTCATATCAAGGATACGATTCCTGGTAGCCTTGTTTTGCCTAAACCCTGTCTTCATTTACATCATTTGTGTTTTAACTGCATATGCATCATTATCATCATGAGCCACGATGATAAGCGTGGACGATCATGATTTCCAATCTCACACGATCACCAGAGTCATGGATAAGTTCTGTATTTTTCTCTAGACAATGCCACGTGGCCAGGCTAACCAGATTTCTATTCTCAGCCTTCTTCTTATTCTTTCGCCTCAATGTTGTCAGTTGTCACCGAGTTCATATGTATCCACTTCATGATATTAACAAGAGGGAATTACTGGTAATTGCTAATTGTCTTTGTTCAGTAGTAGTATGTGTATTGTTCTATTCCATGCTGTGAGTGTGGCTGCACTGTTCCTTGTCTTCCTGCACACTGTATGCTATATCTGGACGCAGATCTCTACTTCTGCAATCGGAGATGTTCTATTATTAAGTATTACACGCCTTGTTAGCTACCGTCTCTTTCGAAATAACCTCTTTGTACTTCTTGTGTGCAATTTCGTTATTTGACAGTGCAGCTCTTCTATTGGTTGCTGTATGTGTCCTCTTTCTTCTACGAGCCTAAATGATTGCTCTGTGATGTGTCTGATTCTTGCTCACATGTAGAACAATTATGTCTTGTGATGATGCGATATGAATATTTTTTATCGATCAAGGCCCGTGTTTAATTTTTGTTTACTGACCAAGGCACACAATCCATTTCTTTACTGAACAAGACACATAATCCACTTCCATTCTGAGCAGTCACGCATTCCACTTCCTTACTGAGCAATCACGCGGGACATTCTGCCACCCGCTAGCTTTGCCTGCAGCTAACGCCAAGCGGGACCAGCCTCTGCTTTCGAAGTCGTTTTTCAGTAAATGGATTAACCGTCTCCTCTACAAACAGCCATGTTGGAGGGAGTTCTCCTGTTTACTTTTCTCGGTGTAGTGTATCCGGCAAGACCAGCCGTTGCGATGGGGTGGCAGTGCCGTACACAAGTAGACTTTTCCTCGAGTATTAGCGGCCTTTCGCGAGAATTACTGTACCTTACACTCTCTTTCACAAGGCCGCGAGGATACTGTTTGATGGTGTTTCTGGTTGCTGGATTTCAGCATAACAAAACGTTGGTTTGGACCAAACAAAAATGGATGCCGCAAAATGGAAAGCAGAGGTTTGTCATAGTTATGACTTAAAAGTTACTAATATGGTAGTAGACATATTGTAGTATAAGGAAAGACACCATATCGGTGATATATAAGCCCACGTCAGATACGGGAAGACGCTTATGACCATATTGACGTGGATAGGCCTTAGGTTCATAATAGAATACGATCAGCGTTGCCAGTAGTGGGTTGTGCTCAATATTTAAATCTCAAATCCAGAAACAACCAAATAAATCGATTAATCATCCCTTGACACTTTATAAGTTAAATTCGGATCATTATTGCTTGTAACAAGCTATACGTTGCGTCTTCTCAAGATTTATATTGAACCAAACCTTGTGTAAGGAAGTAAGGAAGAGATTCATGAACAAATAGCAGACAAGTGAGAGATAATCTGGAAGTTGCAGAGATGTGGTTTAATAGAAGCATTATGAGAACATAGTGAACGGATACAAAGAGTCATGGGGATATCCTGAAATACGTTACCTCCCATAGAGTACTGGCTGCTCACATGAGAAGAAGACAGTCCAAATTCTTTAGGCATGGTATGAGAAGGGAAAAGCTTGAGTATCGTGTCACAATGAGAAAGTTGGAGGTGATGAGAGACAGGAGACAAAGAAAGGTTGAAATATTGGCATTGGCGAGCATCAGTATCAGAAAATATTGGCAGTACATGAGACAAAATGCTGTGGACAGATATAATCACCTACGCCACACAACATTGAATATAAGAAGATTGGCACTACACGAGACAGAAGACAGTGAACAGACAGGATCACCAAGGCCACACGACATGGACTAAGAAATTTGGCAGTACACGAGACAGAATTATGTGAACAGACATGATCACCAACTTCACACAGTAAGGACTAAAAGAAGATTGGCAGTAAACTAGACAGAAGGTTGTGGACAGACATGATCACCAACGTCACACGGCATATGCTAAAAGAAGATTGGCAGTACGTGAGGCAGATGGCTGTGGACAGACATGATCATCAACCCCACACAGCATGGATTATAAGAATTTTCGCAGTAAACGAGAAAAAAAGGCTGCGGATAGACATAATCACTGCCATGAGTCAGTTAAGCTGGAAAATTCGACAGACAACAGTTCAGAAACTAGTCGGTATTAGTGACAGATAGTTACAGTAGATGGCAGTGAAACCTGGACAACTTACTCACACCAAGAGAACAATTTAAACAGCTTTCATATGCGGTGTCTGCGAAGAATTCTTGGTATTAAGTGGCAAGACAAAATCACAAATACTGAAGTATTGGAAAGATCAGGTTGTGTGACAGTTTATTCCATACTCAGTCTTCGTAGACTTAGATGGATAGGACATCTTAGGCGGATGGATGATGGTAGAATACCAAAGGATATCTTTTTTGATGAATTACAGATGGGTAAGAGATCTCAGGGTCGGCCTCTACTACGATACAAAGATGTGTGTAAGCGGGACATGATTGATACAGGCATTGATAATGCACATTGGGAGCAAGTCGCCGCTGAACGTGTTGCATGGAGGGCAAATATCAGAAATGGAATAAAGTCAAAGGAGAAAATTATTGCAGAAAAGTCACACACCAAGCGTTTGAGACGTAAGATGGTGCATGATGGTGGAAATGACCACGTGTTCACATGCACCCACTGTGAACGGACATTTACAGCGCAAATTGGCCTTATCAGTCACACTCGCTACCGCCATAGTTAAAAGTTATTATGCCTTTTTAAAGCACAAACTATCGTCTGTCAAGACGGCAAGGTGACAATGTCAATGTCAGTTACAGTAAATCTGAAGAAAGAATTTGGACAAAATAGACGGCTAGAAATAGTAGCCAATAAGATAGCGAGCTCAGGCCACGTGATGGAAGAGACAAGCGCAGAAAGGCGTGGATAGAAGTCAGTCTGCCGAGAACCGCCATCGCGACTGCTTCAACTTAAACTGAGAGCCCGAGTAGAAGTGAGATGAGAACAGATAGAGTGTCCATCAATAAATTTTGTCAAGAGTTTGGCGAGATAATTTCTTCATCAACCAACGATCTATGATGGCTAGTAGACACGCAACCGCAACCAGGTGGCTGAACACACTACAGTGAAACGAGCGAGCCCAGCTGTGTCCTTTGAGCGGGGTGACAACCAGGTGCTGACCAGAGTGCACGTCGAACTAAGGTTGTGAGTATCGCAGTTACAATAACTTGTTTAGAAAATTTAGTAGCGATTAGCCACGACGAGCATGGCATGGACTGTAAGAAGATTGGCAATACACGAGACAGAAGGATGTGGCTAGTCATGATCACCAACGCCACACGGCATGGACAATAAGAAGATCGGCAGTACACGAGACAGAAGGTTGTGGACAGACATGATCACCAACGCCACACGGCATGGACTATAAGAAGATTGGCAGTACACGAGACAGAAGGCTGTGGACAGACATGATCACCAACGTCACACGGCACGGACTAGAAGAAGAAGAAGAAGAAGAAGAAGAAGAAGAAGAAGAAGAAGAAGAAGAAGTAGAAGAAGAAGAAGAAGAAGAAGAAGAAGAAGAAGAAGAAGAAGAAGAAGAAGAAGAAGAAGAAGAAGAAGAAGAAGAAGATGCAATATATTTCGATATATTTCTGCCATTGCTTGCCTGCTGATTGTAGTCAGTTAATGTCAACTTACAGTTCACTCGTGTCAAATTATAGTCTGTTCATATAAAATGAAATTATATACATGTTAAATTATTGTGGTGATTGTTCATGTCGAACTGGTGATTGTTCATGTTAAACTGGTGATTTTTTCGTGCCAATCTAGTGACAGTTCATGTCAAACTGGAGATTGGTCATGTTAAACTGGTGTTTATTCAATGTCAAACTAAATTATATTTTTGTCAAACTAACATATCTTCATGTCAAGCTAAAGTCTGTTCATCTCAAACTAAATACTGTTCATATCAAACTAAAGTTAGTTGATGCCAAACTATAGTCTTTTCATGTCAAACTAAAATATGTTCATGTCAAACTAAAATATGTTCATGTCAAACTAAAATATGTTCATGTCAAATTAAATTCCGTTCATGTCAAACTGAAGCTGGTTCATGTCAAACTAACATATGTTGATGTCAAACTTAAGTCTGTTCATGCCAAACTAATATCTGTTCATGTCAAACTAAAGTCTGTTCATGTCAAACTGCTGTATGTTTCAGAACCCCCTCAACAACCGCCACAGCTGTACCAAGCCGGAAAGATACTTCAGTCCTTGTGGGTAAAAGTCGTAGAGAACCAGACACTCACTCTAACTTGCCAGGTTCCTGGGGGAGATCCACCAGTCTACAGGACAATCATCACATGTGATAATATACCACAGCTATTTGTGTCTGACGGCAGTTCGGTCACTATAGATGTTCGTGTAACACGAGAACTTCATGGACGGAACTGTACGTGTAGTGCTCTTCACGCAGCAAGATACACACAAACATCGAGAGTGGAAATAAGGGTCTTCTGTACGTCTGATATACTTGTTGCTTTGTTCACATGTTGCTTGGTGTTTTCATTCTTCATTAATGTTGTCATTGTTGTGACACTTGCCAGAAGGAAAATATGTATACAGTATTGTTTCCCGACATGTATCGTCAGAAATGAAGACAGTTATGGCATTGTCTCTCTTTTCCTGATGTGGTTTTCCTGCTGCACATTATCTCTCAATGGACTATAGGACCTAAACCTACTCAATCATTTCAGCCAACTCATCCAAGCCTTCTGTCTATTGTGACATCCTAGAGCCCTCCACGTCTTCCCCTTTGATCCATCTCTGTTTCTAATTCTCTGTTTCCGAGTGTTTATATCTCCATCTAATTATTTTGCCTGGTGTCTTCCTGAGAACTGACATTCCTGTTATACTACATTCATGTTTCCTCAACGTGTGTCTTCCAGCGCTTGGGTCTCTATTGCTCTTGGTTTGCTGGAACCTTCGCAGACATTTCTTTAAGCTCGGCATTTGTGATTCTACCCGAGCCCTATTCTGTGCAGTATTCCAGTTAATGATTGTTTTTGTGTAATGTGTTAGTCTTTGTGTTAGCATTTCCCCAAATTTTCTATCCGTACATTGGTACTAATTTGTCGATAGAATTGTATCTTTTATATTTGGTACTAATTCTTATTTCTTTTGACATTCACACATTTACTTGTACCGCTCACGTCTTTTGTATTCTTATTTTAATAACTCGATATGTTCCCGCATGATAGACTGTGCTGCTATCTAACTAGGCGTCTGATTTCGCTCTTAAAGTGGAATATCACTAAAGCAGATCTGGTGTTCATGTGCTTATTCTCATTATCTTTGTTGAAGCAAGATAAGTGTGGATGGCGCCTGTGTTGTTCCTATAAGTATATCAGTTATTATCCTGGCTGCTGTCCACTATGGACATTTAGAAGATAGTGAACTCTTTTAAAGAATAACTAATGTATCTATCGAAAAGTTCCAACACGTGTTTAAAGAGAACTTTATAACGGAACATGTTAATAGATACACCAGGTCTAAAATTGAACAACTTACATATATGAACCAAAAAATGTCTTTCTGTAGATAGAGGTGGTTCAGGGGTAAGTTCCAGCTGGCAGAATCATCACAGAACCGGAAAGTATATTTGGTTGTCGAATGTCGAGGTTCTGTCCAGACAACCACATATATTGTCACCTTGGAAGTTCCTTCAGTTTTCCAGTTTCAGAGACTTTGGAGATCATGAATTTCAATCCGGGAGAGGACATGGAAGACTGAAAGTCTGTCTGGCCTCCCTCAGGATGTCTTGTGAGATCTATATGACCTTCACTTCACAGTCAGGTTTTATGATGATTAGAACCTTTCAAGATTTGACTTGACTGACTGAGTAGAGCTTGGTTATGTAGAACTACTTGACTCCTGTAAATTAATAGTATTCTGGAACAACTTGCAATTCTATTGGAGTTTAACTAGATGCCATTACCAGCAGTTGATAATAATCTGGAACAACTTGAATTATACTGGAGTTTATCTTGATGCCATCCCCAGTTGTTGATAATAATCTGGAACAACTTGCAATTCTACTGGAGTTTAACTAGATCCCATTACCAGTAGTTGATAATAATCTTAAACAAGGATGGTACCTTCTAGTAGAGAAGTTAGCGTTTTCTCCCTTATTCACGTAGTAGATCAACACTGGTGGATTTCTCTCTGTTTCATTATATCCTGCAGAATATTGAAAGCGTCCTCCATCTTCGTGATCTTGAAAGTGAACTAACAATGGCAATCTTTTGCAGAGGTTTTAAGAGCATGCGTTAAACTTCAACTCAATTTCTGTACTGGGATAAACCGACTTTTCTGTATTTCATGGGTCTACCACTAGATATTCATCGGGAAATCTCGAGACTCTGTGGGCGACATACATGAAAACCCAGGGTCACTGGCATTATGACAGAGAGTAGAATCTCATTCAATCCTTCACACGTCGCGGAAACTCCCCCACATAGCTTTCATTGTCAGATTCTTCGCCTCCCCCAATTTCCACAAGAGGTGAAAATAGATTGGGGATGAGTTGGGAAGATTCGAACCCTGATTAGTTTAGTTACAGTGGCCCTCACAAACAAACGTGAGGTACCTCCGGACGTTTGTTCCCAAGCGGTTCTATCTGAACCATTTTCTAATTCATTCTCCCTCTGATTCGTAGATGGGATGTCTAGACATAAAGTCAGCACCCACATTCTCTTTCCCAGGCATGTAATCTACTGTAAAATGTTAGAATTGCAATAGCAAGGACTATCTCATTGACCTGGCATTCAGCTGCTTAGATGTTGCCAGAATCACCAGTGGCTGATTATCATTTTCGACCCTAAAGGTCATCCCACTTAGATAATGTTGGAATTTTTGAAACTCCCAGACAAAAGATAAGCATTCTTTTCAATCGTAGAGTAATTTTTCTCTGCAGATCTAAGTTTCGACTAGCGTAAGCTATAGAAACTAGAATAGTAGGATCGGCTTGACCCTCCTGTAAGAGATTTGCTCCTATGCCAGTGTTCCTTGTATCGGTTCGGAGAGCAATATGTTTTGTTATGCTTGCTAATTGCAGAATCGGCTTAGCTAGTAGGGGTTCTTTCAATGTTGAATACGCGGTTTCGCACTCGATTCACCAAGTAATCTTCTTTGGGGCCCCTTTCTTCATGGTCTCCGTTAGCGGAGCCGAGTGTTCATTAAAGTTCTTGATAAACCGTTGGTCTAGGGGCGAATTTTAACTTGTCTATGTTTTTCTGGTCGGGCGTCATAGAAAATGGGGTAATGGGATTCCCCAAACTCCCAATTGATGGAAGCGCACCTGACATATGGCAGATCAAGCTGTTAGTCCGACCTCGTTCAACCTCCGAAATAATTTATCTAAGGAAATCAACTGGTTCTCTTATGATGCCGAAGCAATCAAACTCTACTCAATGAGGCAAGTCAAATCTTGTAAAGTTCTAATCATCATAAGACCTGACCATGAAGTGAAATGTTATATACATCTTCCAAGATATCAGGAGGGAGGCCAGACATGCTTTCAATCTTTAATTTCCTCTACCGTAGTGAATTTCATGAGGTCGCAAGTCATCAAACCTGGAAAACAGTAGAAACATCCAAAGTGACTGTAACTGTGCTTGTCTGGACAGAGAATCAACTTTGGAAAACCAAATATACTTTCATGTTCTATGTTAATTCAGCCAGCTGGAACGTAATTCTGAACCACTCCTGTCTACAGAAATACATTGTTCATATCTGTAAATTGTTCAATTTTAGACCAGTGTCTCTATTAACATTTTCGGTTAAAAAGTTCTTGTCATGGTCTTAAATTATATGGACATTTGGCTCTCTCTCTCAGAACAGGGACGAAACAATCATACACTTTCAATGATTTGACTCTCACACACGGCCACATGAAGTAAACCTTTTATTCACTTAAACTATTTACATTCAGTACATTCCTAACTCTGCGCAACGCGTACATTATCACAACACGAAGTGTATACATTACACATCTTATATTAATACAACATGACTCTCTCTCTGTCTCAGCTCAAACACATTCCACTCTATTAGTCAGCCACGCTATCTCACAACAGTCAGAGAATACAAGCATAACCCTCTCTGTCCGTCCTGTCTCGCTGTCCTCAACCCGTCTGCCCGACACAGATATTCTTGGACAGACTTTTCCTTCTCATAACTCGTGCGTCCCGTGTATCACGATGACCACTGGGCTACAATTGCGTCGTGGGTAGCCTGTACTCGGTGACACCTTGCTGCCGTTGTGTTTACTGTCGTATGTTGTCCTTCATCTATAGAGATCCTGACACTCTCTCCTGACCTCCTGTATGAAAGGGTAACCTTTCCTCATATGGGTGGTTATTCATAGTCTAAGTTTATAATGCAATTATTAGTCAGGATCGAATAGCTGCTTATCCTGATGGATTGTAACATAGTATTTTTTTAGGGTGCTATCTTCTTGGCAGTGATGCATTATATATATATATATATATATATATATATATATATATATATATATATATATATATATATATATATATATAATTCAGTGCTGCCATTAGGCTACTTGCATCAAGTATTGTCCCCTGGTTGTATTAGTACTTTGTTTGACAATGGACTCAGCACAGACTGGAAGTTAACAGCGATTGACGCTATCTTTCAAGCTACGCACCTCCTCACAACAACAAAAAACATGTTAGGCTTTAAACCATCAATCCGTATGACGATCTCAGACCTAGAACACTAACCCCTATTGCCAGATATTCTAATCCTTGTCTGTAAAATTTAGTAAACATCGTCCACCTCTAGTTGACGCTACCTGGTATTTTGTAGTTGTTTTGACCAGTATGAAACAAAAAACATATGCGTGTACCAAATTTACCAATGTCAGATTGTTTCCCATTATGTACAATCGTAAATAAATATGCGGGGTAATTTTCAGATGCTTTCAAAAAAAAAAAAAAAAAATAAAGTACATCTGTTTTCTTTATTCTAAGTGTCAAACATTTGATCTTTATTTACAATAGTGACATGCCTGGCACTATTGAAAAACCAAGAATCAATCGATGATCCTTAGATCACAAAAGCATAAATCCTTTCTCTAAATTTCTCATATGTAAATTAAAAAGTCAGAAAATTCATTCACTCGTTTATTCATACTTTACTATTTCTTTGTATAGTCTTCTATAATGTTAATTTAGAAAAACAATGGGAAAGGAAACGGAAATTAATACTGTGTTTACACGATCCAGGACTACACACATTTTCTTTAAACAGAATATTGGAGTACACTGTTCTGTGCAACGATGTCATTTATCTAACACAACCCGCAACTCAATTAAAATATTCGCACGGTTCGGTGGAGTTATTTCACACTGTTAATAATTGTTGGTACTACTCAATATTACCAAGTGCTGGAACTACGGGAAGATTTTGTGGTTGTGTAGTACTGTTCTTTCTTCACTTGTTTGTGAAAATATCTTCAACGTTTCATGTCCCCTCCACTTGCCCATTCTGATTTATTCATTTATTCACACTTTCACAAATTAAAACAGTACGTCGGGAATATAAAAGCACTTCGTCCATATCACAACAAATGAGATTTAACAGCTGTCTTTTGTGACGGGATGTTGTCTGCACTGTAGTGTGATGTATGTCTGAGCGCAGTCTGAAACTGTATTTAATCTTTGCGCTCAGGCGTAGTTGGACTGTCAGTGGACTCATCGAAAGGAATTCTTGACAGGAGGTCTGCGAGTGTGTTCTCCGTCCCGCTGATGTGGCGTACTTCAAAGCTGTAGATTTGGAGCAGTAACGCCCATCTGGCAATTCTGTGATTTGTTGGTGTTTCCTGCATTATCACTTTTAATGGATTGTTGTCTGTTTCCACAATAAAATGTTTAACTAACAAATACTTAGATAATGTGGAAACTGAATATATCAAACCCAGACATTCCAATTCTGGTGAGCTAAATCTCCGTTCACTTGCTGTTAATTTACGGCTGACATATGCTACTGGATGCAGAACGTCGTAGTAGGTTTGTAACATGACGCCAGCCACACCTACACTGCTCGCGTCACATCTTACTGTGAAAGAAATGTTAAGGTTTGGTAATTTTAGTATCGGGTCAGATGAAAAGTACGATAATATTTTTGTAAGAGCTGATCTCAGGCCTTCTCTGTTTACAGTGCACATGTAATAAGGCATGGCAATGATATTGTAATTCAGCAGTACAGAAATGCTAAGGCAAATATTGCAGTCTTCTGATTCGATCTGTTTGGTTTTGGTTGATGCATGATTTATGTTAATTTTATTGTGCTGTTTACTTTTGATGTTACTTGGCCCTCTTTTGGCTTTTCGCCTGCAGGTTTAACATATGTTTGTGATGACACATCAGATTTCTGTGCCTTTATAAGGTTTTCTCTCATGTCCTTGGGAGGTGTTGTTAATTGTTGTGATGTCTCAGATTGGTGTATCTGAGGTTCTGATTCTGCAGCTGATTTTGTTGCTGCATTGATTGGTAAGACTTGTTTATGGTAGGTTGTAGTATGCTCATGTGGCATGTCAATTGTCTCTGGAAGTTTACCAATGATCAAATCACAGAATGGTTTAAATAATGCGGCACATTTTACCTTGCCTGTTAGAACAGGTGTTTGGATGTGTGCCCATGCCACCGGGTACATTTCAATGTTCCCTGAAAATGTTTTACAGGTAACGAATTTTCCTGTTTAATCTGAGGGATGTAAAAAGTCTTTTCTTAAACTAATAAGCGTGCTGCCACTATCCCTTAATACACAAGCTATTTTTCCTTTGACATAACCCTAAAGAATATTTAGTTTTCCTTTGGAATCTATAAATAAGTTTGCTTTTTCGATTGTTATGGGTACAGAATGTCCACATATTAGAACACCATCCTCATGGAACTGGTTGCAAGTTGTACATTTATCTAGGTGGAAAAAGTCTATATTTTTAGCTGCATTTGCTGGTTGTTGACTTTCATCATGTTCTTCCTCAGAGGATGAACTATCAAACATTGCTGCATTAGCTTTTCTTGTCATTTGTTTACCTTTACATGAATGACGCCAGTGTCCGTAAGCTTTACAAAGAAAACATTTAGTTAATCGTTTACAGTTCTTTCTTTCACAGTCTTGTTTATCTATGAAATTTTGTAGGTATGTAAGATATGCAGGGTTTCTATCACACATGTCATTTTCATTGTGATTAAAGTTACAGTACTTACATTGGTAGTTACGGAATTTTCTAAATGGTTTTGCTTTATTGTATGCAGTATGTTTGGATCTATCGTATGTAGCGACTGCTACAAATTCTGTATCTTTCAAAATATTAGCAAAGCGATCTTTATTGGCTGTAAAATAAGCTGACCCACGTTTCTCCATCTGTTGTACTGTTTCACACTTACATTCTTGCAAACATCGTGAAAAAGGTAGTGGTAGTGATGATATGATCTTATCTCTCAAAATGAGGTCTTTTAAACGTTCAAACTCCTTGTTCACTTTCGCTGCTGATAGCCATTTATTGAAAACATTTTTAACTTGAGAGGTGTAATCTGAGAACGTGTGTGATGATTTTGGAGATAATTTAGAAACTTTTTCTCTATAACCTTCTTCATCTAAAAATCATGTGCCATGATTTTGTCTTTGATATAATGATAGTCTGTTCTTAGCTCATCAGGAAAGTTTTCTATGAATTTTAGAGATTCTTGCGACAGACTTTTCATATATATCATATTCCATTCTTAAACTGGTATTTGGTAGTGCTTCATTATCGTTTCGAAATTCTGGGACCATGCTGCTATGAAATCCCCAGTTGTGAAATTTTTGACAATCCCTTGGTATTTCTTATATAGGTTTTCTTTTTCTTTGGTTTCTAGTTTTCTGGTTTCTTTGTTGGTATCAGCTTCGATTTCTAGTTGTTTCAATTTCAACTGCATTTCAAGTTCTTCTCTTCTATTTGTGCATTGATTTGTAGTTCAGCTTCTCTTAGCTCTGCTTCTGCCTGTTTATTCTTAGCATCTCACTTAGCTTGTTCATTTTTAGCATCTAACTCAGCTTGTTTATTTTTAGCATCTAACTCAGCTTTCTTTAGCTCTGCTTCTGCCTGTTTATTATTAGCATCTAAATCAACTTTCTTTAGGTCTCTTTCGTTGCCCTTTCTTCTCTATCTCTAGCTTTCTCTTCTAGTTGGACATGTTCTGTAAATTTTGTCTCACTCCATTTCGTTAAATCTTCTCCCGTTAAACCTAATTTTAAGCCTGACTCTATGGAGTCGTGTAAAGTAGCCATGATAGTTCGAAAATTTTGTTACAATGGCACACAAACCCAGGAAAAAATTACAGTATGCAATCAACTATACGCAATCAACTATAATAGTTATATACAATTTACAATGGTGGAAAAAAATACAAGGTGGACCTGATCTCTCACAAAAATATATGACCAAACAAAAAATACTTAGCTGCCGATGAAGTTCGGAGCTTTCGATGTCTGCACCAGAAATGGGATGTCTGTACTTTACGGCCAGGAAAGACAATTCAGCTTGTCTGTAATACTCGGTGACAACTCTGTCTGCTGGGGAAAGAAAAATGTTAATAGTAGTTCGACTTTCGGGTGTATGCGTGGCCGACTAATTGTGTATAGGTTTGTATGCAGTCAAGTATGAATGTAAGTTTGTACTGTCGCCATCGTCGGTCACTAGACTAATAGAGATTTATGTATGTTCAAATTTATTGCGAGTTAGATTTACTGGCTAAGGCTGATCTTGTTCTCTCGCTCAGAATTATATATGTGCAACATTCCATTTTGTGTACTTTTCAAAATTTACATAACAGTGATATACATTATTGCTCAACACACGTTCATATATATGCTTCTAAACTAGATGAAATCTTTAACTCTTTACGTTCGCTCACTATTTCACACGTGTTTCGTTCACAAGCCGGACGAGCTACCCACGTTCACTCCCTGTCATGGTCTTAAATTATATGGACATTTGGCTCGCTATCTCAGAACAGGGGCGAAACAATCATACACTTTCAATGATTGGACTCTCACACACGGCCACGTGAAGTAAACCTTTTATTCACGTAAACTATTTACATTAAGTACATTCGTGAATAGTTGCGCGCCTAACTCTGCGCAACGCGTACATTATCACAACACGAAGTATATGCATTACACATCTTATATTAATACAACATGACTCTCTCACTGTCTCAGCTCAAACACATTCCACTCTACTAGTCAGCCACGCTATCTCACAACAGTCAGAGAATACAAGCATAACCCTCTCTGTCCGTCCTGTCTCGCTGTCCTCAACCCGTCTGCCCGACACAGGTATTCTTGGTCAGACCTTTCCTTCTCATAATTCGTGCGTCCCGCGTATCACGATGACCACTGGGCTACAATTGCGTCGTGGCTAGCCTGTACTCGGTGACACCTTGCTGCCGTTGTTTTTACTGTCGTAAGTTGTCCTTCACTTACAGGCTATGGAGATCCTGACATGTGGCTCGTTCTCTCAGAACAGGGGCGAAACAATCATACACTTTCAATGATTGGACTCTCACACACGGCCGCCACGTGAAGTGAGAGACTTGACCATGAAGTGAACGTTATATACAGCTTCCAAGATATCAGGAGAAAGGCCAGAAAGGCTTTCAATCTTTAATTTCTTATACCGTAGTGAATTTTATGAGGTCGCAAGTCATCAAACCTGGAAAACAGTAGAAACATCCAAAGTGACTGTAACTGTGCTTGTCTGGACAGAGACTCAACTTTGGAAAACCAAATATACTTTCATGTTCTATGTTAATTCAGCCAGCTGGAACTTAATTCTGAACCACTCCTGTCTACAGAAATACATTGTTGATATCTGTAAATTGTTCAATCTTAGACCAATGTCTCTATTAACATTTTCGGTTAAAAAGTTCTCTTTAATCATGTGTTGGCACGTTTCGATAGATAGATATATTAGTTACTCTTTTACAAAGCTCACTATCTTCTAAAGGTCCATATTAGACAGCAGGGATTCTTCATCATGGGACAGCTAATATAATGATTGATATATTAAGAAGAGCAAGATACCCGCCATCCACACCTATTTTACTTTACTATATAAAGTAGGTCTCTCGTCCGAGGATATTCCTAGTGGTTAGACATTTCTTCGGTTCACAGGTGCAGTTTTCTTTGAGACTCCTGTGTGTCGTCGCAGGAACTACGATGTTCGTGCTCTGTGCGAAACTTTCGGCGGGTCGCACTGTGGGAAGAGTCCGAGCTATATGGAATAACTCCCGATGCACTGTCCTCTGGCCTTTTACATCCTGTTTAGACCTGATGATGTGGACTTCGCTGATGGCGTTGTCTTCCTGCCGCACTTGTCGGGCACTAGCACAAATCAAGGGCACGAGGAATCATTAGTGACGTCACACAGCAATTACACAATACTCTACATGACTTTACAGACAAGCAGGTACATGGAGACAGGTTATCGGTGGCACTAGTAATTAGATAAGATTCTACGGGTGAAACGATAAACAGGGAGAAGAGGTGGACAGACAGGACAGATTCAACAGTTTTCACCAGGTCATCAGAGGTCCGAGTGGCCGGAAGGTTTAACATGCTTACGCTTAAACTTTCTTTGGTGACCGCGCGTATTGTGTATGAAACATTGGGCAGCTGGACAAAAATGTTGACTTCTCGTTTTTGACTTGGGGACGTAAATCACAAGTACCTCCTAATTCGGAGTAGCTTCACATGATGACGGGGGAGGAATGGTGTTAAGGAAAACTAACCTTCATGCACTTACTAGTAGCAGTAGTAACAGCAGCAGCAGCAGCAGCAGCAGCAGCAGCAGCAGCATCAGCAGCAGCAGCATCAGCAGCAGAAGTAGTAGTAGTAGTAGTAGTAGTAGTAGTAGTAGTAGTAGTAGTAGTAGTAGTAGTAGTAGTAGTAGTAGTAGTAGTAGTAGTAGTAGTAGTAGTATATGAATGTGTGAACTTTGTTTGAGCTAAAAGCGAGCTATAGAGAGAAAAGATATTTATATAAAAACATCAGGTTATCACAATTGTTGAGCAGGGATAGCAGACTGGTGTTATGAATTAGCAGAGTTGCATGGCTCGTGATGAAAATGCCGGTAGAGATTGCGCAATGGTGTACTTAAATGTGTGTGTGTGTGTGTGTGTGTGTGCGTGCGTGCGTGCGTGCGTGCGTGCGTGTGTGTGTGTGTGTACAGACATAAGACATACCTTTATTTTCAAAGGGTTAAAAAATGGGCACGCAGTCCCGTCTAATAGTCTGCTCTTCTTTCAATCTCTTTTATACATTATTTCATCCACATATCATTCGAAGCCAACTGAGAACAACAACAATATAAAAAAATGTGCATTATAAAGGCATGCGAATAATACAAAAATCAATACTACACGACTCAATAATATTAATGAATGATGTGGCAGTTGTTATTAGCTATGGGAAAAATAATGGTCTATAAAAGGGGATCGCTGTTATACTATTGTTTTATTGTTATTATTATTATTATTATTATTATTATTATTATTATTATTATTATTATTATTATTATTATTATTATGTTTATTTTTAATGATTGATTGATTGATTTAAGAACCGACATCACAGTATTTGGGGCATTCCCATAAGCGCTCCGACTCCATCCTCAGCAGCCAGCGAAGAATTCAAACACCAATAGTATCAGTAGCAATCATGTTTATTTTTAAGGGGGAAGGTTATCAGTATTGAAATAGTGTTCGAATAATTTGCGATTATATGTATTGGCAATAGTGATATGTTTGATTTCTTGTGGAAGATTGTTCCACAGCTGAACTGCGGAGTACGGTAAGCTTATTTTGTATAAGTCTATCCCAGGCTTCGAGATGTGTAATATATTTAGTCGTTTACTGTGTCTTGCATTATATTTAAACAATGGCCAGAGGTAATTTGGGCCATTCCGATATAGGATTTTGTGAATTAGCTTGGCCTTGTTGAAAAGTAGGCGTTTGCAAAGTGGTATTAACTGAAGGCGTTTATGTAGGCTAGGATTTTCAGTTTCTTGTTTACTATAAATTAAACTAATATCCCGTGTCTGGAGTGAGCAAAGTCGCTTGGTTCTTGAATTGAAACAACCTTCCAGATTGTAGAGCAGTAGTAATAATGTGTCTGTTTGTAAGAAGTATAGAATATTCCTATGTTTTTATCAAGGCAATTTTTAAATTTGGCAAATTGGTAGACTTGTTTCGCTGTTTGTTTAACGAGCGCTTGAACATAGGAATTAAAGGTTAGGTTTCTGTCAATGATAAGTCTAATACTTTGTGCTCCATTACACTTTCTACTGGCATGCTATCGATGTGAAGTTGAAGTGATCTGTGTAAATTTAGAATCTGATGTCTTTGTCTAGTTGTTAATAACATAGAGTTTGTTTTAAACGGGAGATGCGGATAAAGAAGAGCACTAAGAAGAAGTTTCTCATCTCATCATCTCATCTCATAATGTTCCTCTTGTACCTTGCGGTGTCGAGGTGAAGTATAAACAGCGGAAGAGTGCCCGCTTATGAGCTTCATGTATCGATATTCCCATGGACTCTGTTATTCCCTGCGTCCATCATTTACGTGCCTGGCCTCTTCCACTGTTTTCCTCAGGTCTGTACATCATTGCTTGTTTTGGTATACTGTTAGTTGGTAACCTACTTGCATGGCAAAACCGTTTGACTTGCTGCCTTCTAATAAAATCTAATGCAGCTATAACCCCCACTTTAGTCCTGAAATCTTCATTTCTGATCTTATCTCTTCTGGATACATTGAGTATTCTTCTCAGGAATCTCATTTCAGTTGTTGTGATTTTTCTTCTTCTTCTTCTTCTCTCTCTCTCTCTCTCTCTCTCTCTCTCTCTCTCTCTCTCTCTCTCTCTCTCTCTCTCTCTCTCTCTCTCTCTCTCTCTCTCTCTCTCTTTGTCATTGTCCAGGTTTGGCATTGGTAGCACAGAGTTGGTAGGAAGATTGTGTTGTACATTACTTTCTTAGTAGTTATTGATACATGTTTGTTCTTTAGTATTGGTGCCATTTGTCCAATGAGTTGATTTGCCTTATTGCACCTATTTTTGGATCTCGTCTTCTGATTTGCCATTTGATGATATTATACTTCCTGGATACTTGAAACTCTTTACTTGTTTCAAGGGATGTTCGTTTAGGTGAATCGTTGTTGCTTTTTCTTCTTTAGTTATAGTCAATATTTCTGTTTTACTTGTGCTAGTTTTCATGTTATGTTCCCTACACATTTAGTTTAGACTATTCATGTGGTCTTGTAATTCAATTTCTGATTTTGCTATTAGTGCTTGGTCGTTCGCAAACAGGAGTTCTCTAATGGTTAGATTTGCAGATGGTTCTTCTTCTGTGTTCTCGTCTTGCGGTGTTCTTGCGGTCTCTGTTTGGCTGGTTTCTTTATATATGTTGTCTATATATGTTATAAACAAGAGATGGGACAGGACACAACCTTGTCGTACTCCGGATCTTATGGTGAAGGGTTCTGAGTGTCCTCCAAAAGAAGTTAAGGGTGCTAATAATGTGATAACAGTGACAGACTTGATGATAAGGGTAATAAAC
Source organism: Cepaea hortensis (assembly GCA_963921405.1). Taxonomy (NCBI): domain Eukaryota; kingdom Metazoa; phylum Mollusca; class Gastropoda; order Stylommatophora; family Helicidae; genus Cepaea; species Cepaea hortensis. The sequence goes on along the minus strand of CAWUFQ010000348.1, from coordinate 53,937 downwards.
TTGTGTTGATACTGTCATGATTTTGATACCCTCAGATCCAACAAATGTAACCTCGTTTCGGATATCTAGTAGATCTAGCAGCGCCAGCATAAACAGTGGAGATGAGATTACGTTTAATTGTACAGCAGATGGGAACCCCGTGTCTCAACTAACTGTACAACGTCAGAATGGTCATAGTTTGACTAAGGTAAGTTACATTAACAATGATATAATTTATGATAATATAATCCACAGATCTTGTTGTTATCTGTACCACGGTATAGGCGAAGAAGGATGAGGAAGAGCGTGATATGAAGAAGAAGAAAAAGAAGAGGTGGAGGAGGTGTATATAAGGAATATGGTAATCCATTTCAGATGTGGACAGTGTGACGACTCAGAAAATGTGTCCACATTCATGTCTGCTGGATAGATCTGGAGCAAACATCAATTAGGAATAAACACACCTGCCTCTAATGTGATTCGAACATATGGCCATTGGGCGGGGAGGCAAACACTCTAGCCACTGTCTAGCAGTAGCTCCAATTTACTCAGTAATGAAGACACTGTAAATAGCTTCTTTCAAGAGCGACTCCATCCCTTAGGTACACAATTTATCCATCTGCTCAACAGTGTTCACATAAGGTGACTGGCAGTGTGCACTTGATGGGGAATACACCCGCATCTGCAGCAGCAGCAGCAAAGAAAGAAGAAGAGGAAGAAGAAAAAGAAGAAGAAGAAGAAGAAGAAGTAGAAGAAGAAGAACAACAACAACAACAACAACAGCAACAACAACAATGACAAAAGCACCAGCAACAGCAACAACAACAACAACAACAACAACAACAACAACAACTACAAGACCAACAACAACAACAACAGCAACTCAACCAACAACAACACTAATATCAAGAAGAAGAAAAGAGATGATGTGAGTATATGGTGCTAGCCTTATATGTTTAAATCAACCGACATTCCATCGGTGGCGTGGTCAATGTCAGTTCCCAGGCAACCTCCCCGTACCCACTACACTGGGTTGACCTGAGAGCAAAGGTCAAGAGACAAACAACCTCGCCTAGACGCTATGGCAACCAGGCCAGACTACCTAGGCTTTAAATTGTGAAGTTAAGAGGACACACACAAGAAAATGACTATACTAGAAAATTACTATATTAGAACATGTCTATACTAGAAATGCCTATACTTCATATTGGCAAATCGTGACTGTTGTTGAGACACAGCTTGTGTTCCTATTATTAAAAACAACTTTCATGAGAAACCATCGCTATTCAAACACAAATCGAACATGCAACACGGTATTAGGAGTCCAGATTATCTACATTTGATTCTTTGTGCTCTTCATTCATTCATTCAGTAGCAAGTCCTTTGCAGAACCTCGCTTCCATAACAACCTTCCGGAAAACCTCTCGATCATAAGCAAGATGTCCCGCGTCTGATACACCCATCTGGAGATCATCCGCCACATCCTGCACCCATCTACTCTTTGACCTTCCTCTTCCTCCCTTTCCAGGCACAGACCCCTCCATTATTGTTTTCTCCACACTTTCGTGACGTTTCAAGTGACCAGCATATTTCAATCTTCTTTCTTTTATCGTCTTTAATAGCCAAAAGTCTTCAATATTCAGCTCTTGAAGTATGGATGCATTTGTTTTTGTCTTTATCCAAGATATTCTTAGAACCCGTCTATAACATTTATATTTAAAGTCATTTATGCGCTGTTCAGCTTGTTAACATGTTTGTGCTCTTAATAGACCTAACATATGATGATGGTGATGAGAAGGAAGGAGGAGGAGGATGATGATGATGATGATGATGATGATGATGATGATGATGATGATGTTGATAATGACGATAATGAGAATGATGATGATGATGATGATGATGATGATGATGATGATGATGATGATGATGATGATGAATTCACATAGCAGGACCATAACAACAATCAGTGGACAAAAGATGACACAACACAATCCTGTCCCAGCTCGAATTGCAGCCTAGTTGTTATTGTACCACTGAACAGTACATTCTCAGGACGTTGCAATCACCCCGGACCCTATGTGCTGAATATAATTTACTAGGCAATGCTATTTACTGCAGTTTGCTATTGCTGTCTGAACGAGAAGTCAACATGAGCACTTGGCACCGCTAAAACTGTGTAGTGAAACTAACAATACACCCTCAACAGTTGATAAAATATGCTGATTATAGATGTATTTCTCATAGCCTTTGCTGTGTGGCGTTGGTGATCATGTCTGTCCCCAGAATTCTGTCTCGTGTACCGCCAATCTTCTTATTGTCCATGCCGTGAGCCTTTGGTGATCATGTCTGTCCACAGCCTTCTGTCTCGTGTTCTCTCAATCATTTCTGAGACCGACGTTCCTCCGTGCCATAATGTCAAACTGTCCATCATCGTCTCTCTTAGTCTTCCCCTGCCTCTCTTCTCCGCTGTCACGATATACTATAGCTTTTCCCTTCTCATTAAGTGTGCACTGTGTTCTTCTGACTCGAGTGGCCAGTTCTCTTTTGGGAGTTCGTGCAAGATATAGTTATTGCTCTTTCTATCCGTTCAAGGTGCTGTGATAATTCTTCTATAAAACCACATCTCCGCAGCTGCTACATAACACTTTACCTGTCTGCTAATTGGTCATAATTCGCTTCCGTACAATCAGATTTGCAGAATATATCTCTATAGCTGTTAACATATTCTAGGCCATTATATCTAAGGCTGGAGTAGCCAGTTCCCTTCCTCGCCTCCATTTGCTACAGACAATTCCCAGAATGTTATGGCAATCTCCCGGTACTCGCCTTAAGCAGGCTCGGTGGACCAAGAGCAGTACTGCTGGGAATAAAATAATCTACTACTGGGGATTGAAGCAGACCACTGCCTTGGTAGACAAGCGCGATAACTATATGCCACGGCAACTCCTTTATGTCATTTAATATCACACACACTAACTATATGCCACGGCAACTCCTTTATGTCATTCAATGTCACACACACTAACTATATGCCACGGCAACTCCTTCATGTCATTCAATGTCACACACACTAACTATATGCCACGGCAACTCCTTTATGTCATTCAATGTCACACACACTAACTATATGCCACGGCAACTCCTTCATGTCATTCAATGTCACACACACTAACTATATGCCACGGCAACTCCTTTATGTCATTCAATGTCACACACACTAACTATATGCCACGGCAACTCCTTCATGTCATTCAATGTCACACACACTAACTATATGCCACGGCAACTCCTTCATGTCATTCAATGTCACACACACTAACTATATGCCACGGCAACTCCTTCATGTCATTCAATGTCACACACACTAACTATATGCCACGGCAACTCCTTCATGTCATTCAATGTCACACACACTAACTATATGCCACGGCAACTCCTTCATGTCATTCAATGTCACACACACTAACTATATGCCACGGCAACTCCTTCATGTCATTCAATGTCACACACACTAACTATATGCCACGGCAACTCCTGTATGTCATTCAATGTCACACACACTAACTATATGCCACGGCAACTCCTTCATGTCATTCAATGTCACACACACTAACTATATGCCACGGCAACTCCTTCATGTCATTCAATGTCACACACACTAACTATATGCCACGGCAACTCCTTCATGTCATTCAATGTCACACACACTAACTATATGCCACGGCAACTCCTTCATGTCATTCAATGTCACACACACTAACTATATGCCACGGCAACTCCTGTATGTCATTCAATGTCACACACACTAACTATATGCCACGGCAACTCCTTCATGTCATTCAATGTCACACACACTAACTATATGCCACGGCAACTCCTGTATGTCATTCAATGTCACACACACTAACTATATGCCACGGCAACTCCTTCATGTCATTCAATGTCACACACACACTAACTATATGCCACGGCAACTCCTTTATGTCATTCAATGTCACACACACTAACTATATGCCACGGCAACTCCTTCATGTCATTCAATGTCACACACACTAACTATATGCCACGACAACTCCTTCATGTCATTCAATGTCACACACACTAACTATATGCCACGGCAACTCCTTCATGTCATTCAATGTCACACACACTAACTATATGCCACGGCAACTCCTTCATGTCATTCAATGTCACACACACTAACTATATGCCACGGCAACTCCTTCATGTCATTCAATGTCACACACACTAACTATATGCCACGGCAACTCCTTCATGTCATTCAATGTCACACACACTAACTATATGCCACGGCAACTCCTTCATGTCATTCAATGTCACACACACTAACTATATGCCACGGCAACTCCTTCATGTCATTCAATGTCACACACACTAACTATATGCCACGGCAACTCCTTCATGTCATTCAATGTCAAACACACTAACTATATGCCACGGCAACTCCTTCATGTCATTCAATGTCACACACACTAACTATATGCCACGGCAACTCCTGTATGTCATTCAATGTCACACACACTAACTATATGCCACGGCAACTCCTTCATGTCATTCAATGTCACACACACTAACTATATGCCACGGCAACTCCTTCATGTCATTCAATGTCACACACACTAACTATATGCCACGGCAACTCCTTCATGTCATTCAATGTCACACACACTAACTATATGCCACGGCAACTCCTGTATGTCATTCAATGTCACACACACTAACTATATGCCACGGCAACTCCTTCATGTCATTCAATGTCACACACACTAACTATATGCCACGGCAACTCCTGTATGTCATTCAATGTCACACACACTAACTATATGCCACGGCAACTCCTTCATGTCATTCAATGTCACACACACACTAACTATATGCCACGGCAACTCCTTTATGTCATTCAATGTCACACACACTAACTATATGCCACGGCAACACCTTCATGTCATTCAATGTCACACACACTAACTATATGCCACGGCAACTCCTTCATGTCATTCAATGTCACACACACTAACTATATGCCACGGCAACTCCTTCATGTCATTCAATGTCACTCACACACTAACTATATGCCACGGCAACTCCTTCATGTCATTCAATGTCACACACACTAACTATATGCCACGGCAACTCCTTCATGTCATTCAATGTCACACACACTAACTATATGCCACGGCAACTCCTTCATGTCATTCAATGTCAAACACACTAACTATATGCCACGGCAACTCCTTCATGTCATTCAATGTCACACACACTAACTATATGCCACGGCAACTCCTGTATGTCATTCAATGTCACACACACTAACTATATGCCACGGCAACTCCTTCATGTCATTCAATGTCACACACACTAACTATATGCCACGGCAACTCCTTCATGTCATTCAATGTCACACACACTAACTATATGCCACGGCAACTCCTTCATGTCATTCAATGTCACACACACTAACTATATGCCACGGCAACTCCTGTATGTCATTCAATGTCACACACACTAACTATATGCCACGGCAACTCCTTCATGTCATTCAATGTCACACACACTAACTATATGCCACGGCAACTCCTGTATGTCATTCAATGTCACACACACTAACTATATGCCACGGCAACTCCTTCATGTCATTCAATGTCACACACACACTAACTATATGCCACGGCAACTCCTTTATGTCATTCAATGTCACACACACTAACTATATGCCACGGCAACTCCTTCATGTCATTCAATGTCACACACACTAACTATATGCCACGGCAACTCCTTCATGTCATTCAATGTCACACACACTAACTATATGCCACGGCAACTCCTGAATGTCATTCAATGTCACACACACTAACTATATGCCACGGCAACTCCTGAATGTCATTCAATGTCACACACACTAACTATATGCCACGGCAACTCCTTCATGTCATTCAATGTCACACACACTAACTATATGCCACGGCAACTCCTTCATGTCATTCAATGTCACACACACTAACTATATGCCACGGCAACTCCTTCATGTCATTCAATGTCACACACACTAACTATATGCCACGGCAACTCCTGTATGTCATTCAATGTCACACACACTAACTATATGCCACGGCAACTCCTTCATGTCATTCAATGTCACACACACTAACTATATGCCACGGCAACTCCTGTATGTCATTCAATGTCACACACACTAACTATATGCCACAGCAACTCCTTCATGTCATTCAATGTCACACACACACTAACTATATGCCACGGCAACTCCTTTATGTCATTCAATGTCACACACACTAACTATATGCCACGGCAACTCCTTTATGTCATTCAATGTCACACACACTAACTATATGCCACGGCAACTCCTTTATGTCATTCAATACCACACACACTAACTATATGCCACGGCAACTCCTTTATGTCATTCAATGTCACACACACTAACTATATGCCACGGCAACTCCTTTATGTCATTCAATGTCACACACACTAACTATATGCCACGGCAACTCCTTTATGTCATTCAATGTCACACACACTAACTATATACCACGGCAACTCCTTTATGTCATTCAATGTCACACACACTAACTATATGCCACGGCAACTCCTTTATGTCATTCAATGTCACACACACTAACTATATGCCACGGCAACTCCTTTATGTCATTCAATGTCACACACACTAACTATATGCCACGGCAACTCCTTCATGTCATTCAATGTCACACACACACACTAACTATATGCCACTGCAACTCCTTTATGTCATTCAATGTCACACACACTAACTATATGCCACGGCAACTCCTTCATGTCATTCAATGTCACTCACACACTAACTATATGCCACGGCAACTCCTTTATGTCATTCAATGTCACACACACTAACTATATGCCACGGCAACTCCTTTATGTCATTCAATGTCACACACACTAACTATATGCCACGGCAACTCCTTTATGTCATTCAATATCACACACACTAACTATATGCCACGGCAACTCCTTTATGTCATTCAATATCACACACACTAACTATATGCCACGGCAACTCCTTTATGTCATTCAATGTCACACACCCTAACTATATGCCACGGCAACTCCTTTATGTCATTCAATATCACACACACTAACTATATGCCACGGCAACTCCTTTATGTCATTCAATATCACACACACTAACTATATGCCACGGCAACTCCTTTATGTCATTCAATATCACACACACTAACTATATGCCACGGCAACTCCTTTATGTCATTCAATGTCACACACACTAACTATATGCCACGGCAACTCCTTTATGTCATTCAATGTCACACACACTAACTATATGCCACGGCAACTCCTTTATGTCATTCAATGTCACACACACTAACTATATGCCACGGCAACTCCTTTATGTCATTCAATATCACACACACTAACTATATGCCACGGCAACTCCTTTATGTCATTCAATATCACACACACTAACTATATGCCACGGCAACTCCTTTATGTCATTCAATATCACACACACTAACTATATGCCACGGCAACTCCTTCATGTCATTCAATATCACACACACTAACTATCTGCCACGGCAACTCCTTTATGTCATTCAATATCACACACACTAACTATATGCCACGGCAACTCCTTTATGTCATTCAATATCACACACACTAACTATATGCCACGGCAACTCCTTTATGTCATTCAATATCACACACACTAACTATATGCCACGGCAACTCCTTTATGTCATTCAATATCACACACACTAACTATCTGCCACGGCAACTCCTTCATGTCATTCAATGTCAAACACAATCCTGCAGTCATCCACAGGCGACGTCACATACCAGAAGACGGCAACCTGCAGTGACACAGGCAACTATGACTGTCTCGCTAGCAACACGGTACAGGGTCGATTTCATCAGGACAGTCAAGTCGTCCATCTTCAAGTCAGATGTGAGTATGAGTTGAATTGCGTTGACTTGAACTGAGTTGAGCTGATCTGAGTTGAGTTGAGTGAGTCAAGAACCGACATCGTAGCACTCTGGACATTCCCTGTACGTCTTCCATCCTCACCTGCATCAGCCAGCGAAGAGTCTCAATACTAATGGTACCAGCAGCAGTCTCAATGTGTGTCCGTCTGGCCTTTATTTTGAGTTTTGAGTGTTGACAAGATCCTCTGGTCACTCGCTGCCGCACCATTCTCTCCGAGCCGTGATAATCTAACTGTTCTTCTGCACTATACAGACGATTTCAAATGGCCCGGACCACATCTACGTTATGATGCACCAAACCCACCAAGGGGTGTAAATTCATCCAATCTGTCCTCCTGCTCGTTTCCCATTACACCAGCATGTTCTGAGGAACAAATCTAACAGTTACTCTCTAATGCGTTTATTGTTGAAAAGAAGGTTGCCACTCTGTCTGAAGCATGCCTGTCTTCACCTTTCTAATCAGTCCGTTACAATCACAACATGCGTATGCTATTTATCCTCCAGCCATCGGAACATCGCAGTGACTACCTCCACCTCCATTCTCAGACAAGAAGTTGTATCATATTCCAGGCTCTCCTACACCAAACACCGCCCACCAATCTTCCCCACGAAACACTAGACACTACTTTCACTTCTTCGCACAGAGCCATCGGTGTAGATGATGACGTCAGATGGCCGCTTCATTTGTCTCCCATATTGTCCCGAGGCAGTTAAATGCTATTGGCAAGCGACGAGCCTTTCGTCTAACCCGCGTTTGACTGTGCTCAAAACATTACTTGCGCAGTTCGCTATCAACTACGCCAGTGAATTGTCTATAATTTTGAAAGCAGGTCGCCGCACCGCCCTATGTTTTTCGTAACTGTGTTCGGAAAGGCTCTTTATCTCGTGTTATTTTATGCAGTATAAGTGGTTATGGATGATTTAACATTGTCGCACCGACGTTCACATGTATGCCCCTGTAACTGTTTATCTGTGTCTCTTTATCACTTTGTTTCATCAATACAAGGCGGCTCTGTAGCGAATGGGTTGCGAACGCAATTCGTGCTCCCGCATATTGCGTTCGAAACGTAGCTGCCGGTGATTTGGATATAGACCACCTTGCGCTGTTTTAGCACAATGGTATGAGTGCCGGTCGTTCAGAAAGTAATAGTAAACTACTGAACGTACTCCCGCATACTGCATTCGAAACGCAGTTGCGAGTGATTTGGAAACAGAACGCCTAGTGTTGGTTTTAGCACAATGGTATGAGTGCCGTTCGTTAAGAAAGTAATGACAAACTGCTGAAAGGAAACTTGCCAGAAAACCTCACATTGCATAAAATGCTGGGGTTAATTGCGACGTCCTGTATAGGATATGAGATTAACGTTTTGAACATGTTTACATATATGTCTTCTATTCAATTGTAAACCTATCTCTGCAATATAGTTTTGTATAACTGTCTTTTCATAACGTTGCACATATTTACATTAACCTATCTTGTCAATCAGAAAATCAAATGAGACAATTCTTCAACAGACAAAGGGAAAACGAAGATTGATTGGAAAAATTAGACGTAGACAGTCAAGATTACTTGGCCATGTTATAAGGAGACTCGCCTGTCACCACCCGGTGGTGTAATGGACAGACCCTCGCCTGTCACAGTCTGGTGGTGTAGTGACTAGACACTCGTCTTTCGCAGTCTGGTGGTGTAGTGACTAGACACTCGCCTGTCACCGCCCGGTTGTGTTGTGACTAGACACTCGCCTGTCACCGCCCAGTGGTGTAGTGACTAGTCACTCGCCTGTCACCGCCCAGTGGTGTAGTGACTAGACACTCGCCTGTCACCGCCCAGTGGTGTAGTGACTAGTCACTCGCCTGTCACCGCCCAGTGGTGTAGTGACTAGTCACTCGCCTGTCACCACCCGATGGTGTAGTGACTAGTCACTCGCCTGTCACCACCCGATGGTGTAGTGACTAGTCACTCGCCTGTCACCACCCGATGGTGTAGTGACTAGTCACTCGCCTGTCACCGCCCAGTGGTGTAGTGACTAGACACTCGCCTGTCACCGCCCAGTGGTGTAGTGACTAGTCACTCGCCTGTCACCACCAGGTTGTGTTGTGACTAGTCACTCGCCTGTCACCGCCCAGTGGTGTAGTGACTAGTCACTCGCCTGTCACCGCCAGGTTGTGTTGTGACTAGACACTCACCTGTCACCGCCCAGTTGTGTAGTGACTAGACACTCGCCTGTCACCGCCCGATGGTGTAGTGACTAGACACCCACCTGTCACAGCAAGGTGTTGTAGTGGCTAGACACTCTCCTGTGACAGCCCGGTGTAGTAGTGGCTAGACACTCGCCTGTCACAATCCCGTGGTGCAGAGACTAGACACTCGCCTGTCACAATCCCGTGGTGCAGTGACTAGACAATCTCCTGTCATCGCCCGGTTGTGTTGTGACTAGACACTCGCCTGTCACCGCCCGGTGTTGTAGTGGCTAGACACTCTCCTGTGACAGCCCGGTGTAGTAGTGGCTAGACACTCGCCTGTCACAATCCCGTGGTGCAGAGAATAGACACTCGCCAGTCACAGTCCGGTGGTGCAGTGGCTAGACATTCGCCTGTCACAGTTCGGTGGTATAGTGACTAGACATTCGCCTGTCACAGTCCGGTGGTGTAGTGGCTAGACATTCGCCTGTCACAGCCCGGTGTTGTAGTGACTAGACACTCGCCTGTCACAGCCCGGTGTTGTAGTGGCTAGACATTCGCCTGTCACAGCCGGGTGTTGTAGTGACTAGACACTCGCCTGTCACAGTCCGGTGTTGTAGTGGCTAGACATTCGCCTGTCACAGCCCGGTGTTGTAGTGACTAGACATTCGCCTGTCACAGCCAAGTGTTGTAGTGACTAGAAACTCGCCTGTCACAGCCCGGTGTTGTAGTGGCTAGACATTCGCCTGTCACAGCCCAGTGTTGTAGTGACTAGAGACTCGCCTGTCACAGTCCGGTGTTGTAGTGACTAGACACTCGCCTGTCACAGTCCGGTGGTGTAGTGGCTAGACATTCGCCTGTCACAGCCCGGTGTTGTAGTGACTAGACACTCGCCAGTCACAGTCCGGTGGTGTAGTGGCTAGACATTCGCCTGTCACAGTCCGGTGTTGTAGTAACTAGACACTCGCCTGTCACAACCCGGTGTTGTAGTGACTAGACACTCGCCTGTCAGCTCGGTGTTGTAGTGGCTAGACATTCGCCTGTCACAGCCCGGTGTTGTAGTGACTAGACACTCGCCTGTCACAGTCAGGTGGTGTAGTGGCTAGACATTCGCCTGTCACAGTTCGGTGGTATAGTGACTAGACATTCGCCTGTCACAGTCCGGTGTTGTAGTGACTAGACACTCGCCTGTCACAGTCCGGTGGTGTAGTGGCTAGACATTCGCCTGTCACAGCCCGGTGTTGTAGTGACTAGACACTCGCCAGTCACAGTCCGGTGGTGTAGTGGCTAGACATTCGCCTGTCACAGTTCGGTGTTGTAGTAACTAGACACTCGCCTGTCACAACCCTGTGTTGTAGTGAATAGACACTCGCCTGTCACAGCCCGGTGTTGTAGTGACTAGACACTCGCCTGTCAGCTCGGTGTTGAAGTGACTAGACACTCGCCTGTCACAGTCCGGTGTTGTCGTGGCTAGACACTCGTCTGTCAGCTCGGTGTTGTAGTGAATAGACACTCGCCTGTCACAGCCCGGCATTGTAGTGACTAGACACTCGGCTGTCAGCTCGGTGTTGTAGTGACTAGACACTCGCCTGTCACAGCCCGGTGTTGTAGTGGCTAGACACTCGCCTGTCAGCTCGGTGTTGTAGTGGCTAGACACTCGCCTGTCACAGTCCGGTGTTGTAGTGGCTAGACACTCTCCTGTCAGTCTGGTGGTGTAGTTACTAGACACTCGCCTGCTACAGTCCGGTGTTTTAGTGACTAGACACTCGCCTGTCAGCTCAGTGTTGTAGTGACTAGACACTCGCCTGTCACAGTCCGGTGTTGTAGTGGCTAGACACTCGTCTGTCAGCTCGGTGTTGTAGTGAATAGACACTCGCCTGTCACATCCCGGTGTTGTAGTGACTAGACACTCGAATGTCACAGTCCGTTGTTGTAGTGGCTAGACACTCGCCTGTCAGCTCGGTGTTCTAGTGGCTAGACACTCGCCTGTCACAGTCCGGTGTTGTAGTGACTAGACACTCGCCAGTCACATTCCGGTGTTGTAGTGGCTAGACATTCGCCAGTCACAGTCCAGTGTTGTATTGTCTAGACATTCGCCTGTCACAGTTCGGTGGTGTAGTGACTAGACACTCGCCTGTCACAGCCCGGTGTTGTAGTGACTAGACACTCGCCAGTCACAGTCCGGTGGTGTAGTGGCTAGACATTCGCCTGTCACAGTTCAGTGTTGTAGTGACTAGACACTTGCCTGTCACAACCCGGTGTTGTAGTGACTAGACACTCGACTGTCACAGCCCGGTGTTGTAGTGACTAGACACTCGCCTGTCAGCTCGGTGTTGTAGTGACTAGACACTCGCCTGTCACAGTCCGGTGTTGTAGTGGCTAGACACTCGCCTGTCACAGCCCGGCATTGTAGTGACTAGACACTCTCCTGTCATTCTGGTGGTGTAGTTACTAGACACTCGCCTGCTACAGTCCGGTGTTGTAGTGACTAGACACTCGCCTGTCAGCTCGGTGTTGTAGTGACTAGACACTCGCCTGTCACAGTCCGGTGTTGTAGTGGCTAGACACTCGTCTGTCAGCTCGGTGTTGTAGTGAATAGACACTGGCCTGTCACATCCCGGTGTTGTAGTGACTAGACACTCGAATGTCACAGTCCTGTGTTGTAGTGGCTAGACACTCGCCTGTCAGCTCGGTGTTGTAGTGGCTAGACACTCGCATGTCACAACCCGGTGTTGTAGTGACTAGACACTCGCCTGTCACAGCCCGGTGTTGTAGTGACTAGACACTCGCCTGTCACAGCTCGGTACTGTAGTGACTAGACACTCGGCTGTCACAGCCTGGTGTTGTAGTGACTAGACACTCGCCTGTCAAAGCCCGGTGTTGTAGTGACTAGACATTTGCCTGTCACAGCCCGGTGTTGTAGTGACTAGACACTCACCTGTCACAGCTCGGTATTGTAGTAACTAGACACTTGTCAGAGTCTAAAGTATTGCAGAGATGCAGTGACATCGTTACGCCCGCCAGGCGACTTAGTCCCCAGCCGGGATGCCGTAACTTCGTAACGCCCGCCAGGCGAGTATTAGTTACCTGCCTGCGAGGTTGCTGGCTGACGAGACGGCCAGCGGTCAGGCAAGGCCGAAGCAAGACGCACGCAGGCCTCGTGAAGCCACTTCAGGTGGGGAGGCACGTTGCGAGCGATAGCCAGACAGCTCTGGGACGTGGACTCGACTGGACGTATGATGAGAGAAAGGCGTTGTGTGGTTTCTGTGCCTGAAAGTCGAGTCCTAGTACATCTTGAGAGATAGACTGTGAGCTGTATTGTGTCTGTAAGTGTATTGAAGTATAACTTATATATTGTAATGATCATCGTATTGTATATGATCTGTAAATAAATCCATTGAACGTTGTGCCGTTGAGTCTCAAGTCAAATCACGTTGTACTTGTACTGTCTCACATGTGTTAGGTAAAACGAGCCAGGTTTAAGACCCTGACATGTGTGGACGTGGTGGCATTCGTCCGGCTTTGAAATGAACGTAGTTTAAGTGATTAACATTTAAACCGAGAGGTGTGAACTTAGAAAATTTTGTCCAACTTTATTGTACATGTAAATGTGATCGTTGAAGGCTCATTGTGAATATATTATTACATTGTTTAAACATGGAGACTAGTTGTGAACGTATAGTACGTACATATTGTTTGATCTTGTAAACGTGTAAAACATCAGTGATTGTTGAACTTGTCACCGTTTTGACCTTGTCGACATTGTTAAGTTGTCGCCATTGTGACCTTGTCGCCATCTTGTAAACTTGATGTCTATGTCCTTACTGAATGTCATCTTAATGTAAGTGATGTGTCATCAATGTTGTAAAGTGTTGAGATATATTTAGATTGTCTTTGTAAAGTAAGTTGTGGAAAGCAGAAAGTTTTGGAAAGCTAGTGACTTGTGGTTTTGAAAAAAAAAATTGTTGACTGACAACATTACGACCTACAATTACACTCAACGCCATACAAACCTAATCAAAACTTAGTGACAAGCATACACACCACATCAAATAGACGCTAATTTATTTCCTCCAAAAACAAAGCAGGTTTTCTGTGCCATCTGAAACCCTTGCCCGTAGAGGTCATTTGTGTTTGAGGTAGCGACCCTACAGTTCCTAGCCCGATTTTCAACCGTTCTTCACCGCATCCAGTACACTTGAGTATATTTTTCTTTTCATATACTTTCGGATGCAAATTTAGGCACATATTGTGAATAGAACACAATTGTAAATTGTTCACTTTACTAACAACTTGTAACAAATTGTGTGTCTGATTTCTCATTTGCATTTTCCATCATGTCTTCATTAAATGATTTCATCGATATGGGGTTAAAATTAAAGTTAACAGGTGATGAGTTAACGAAGTGTAGTGAGAAGAAATACTCTGAATACCACGAGCGTGAAGAAAGAGCAGCTGAAAGAGCATTAAAGCAGGCAGAGACTGAAAGGGCTGCCAAGCAAGTAGAGGCAGAAACAGCCTTAAAGCAAGCAGAAGCAGAACTATCTGCAAAAACAAAGCAAGCAGAGTTAGAGATCGAACTTAAGAAAGTGGAGATAGCAGCTCAAAGTAAGCGAGAAGAACTGGAATTGCAATTAAAAATCAAACAACTTGATACTGAGACTGCTATAAACAAAGAGTCTAAGAAATCTGAGAGACTGGAGAAAGAAAACCAGTACAAGAAATACCAAGGTATCGTACGTAATTATACCTCGGGTGACTGCATTGCAGCCTTTACCCAAAATTTTGAGACTTTAATGGACCATTACCAGGTTCCACTGTCTGAATGGAATATTATTTATATGAGGAGTTTATCAGGGGAGCCTCTTAAAGTCATTGAAACTATCCCTAAAGACCTCAGAAAAGATTACCATTATCTAAAATCAAAGATTATGGCACATTTTATGTTAGACGAGGCAGGTTACAGAGAAAAATTCAGCAAGTTGAGCCCAAAACCGACTCAAACGTTCTCTGACTACCTCTGCTTAGTCCGAGATATATTTACCAAATGGACTTCAGCAGCTAAAATTGGTAAAAACTACCAAAAGTTAGAAGATCTGATCATCAGAGATAAAGTCATTTCATCCATTCCATCAGCATTTTCAAAATTTTTGCAAGAGAATGAATGCACTAGTGTAGATGAGATTGAGAGACGTGGTTCGGCTTATTACACAGCTAACAAACATTGTTTTGCCAGTGAAGCTACTGATATAAATTTTGTAGCATCGGCTAACTATGACAAACCCTATAATAGAAAAAAAAACCTTATAAGTCTACATCTGAGAAGTACAATCATTGTGGATATTGTAAAATTTCACACCATCAAGGCGAGATGTGTGACAAGAACTCCGCATATCCTACTTATCTACAAAACATTGTAAACAGACAAGATAAGGAGCGTAGATCCTTTAGAAATTTGCGTAAATGTTTCCTCTGTAAGGCGTATGGACACTATCGCCATGATTGTAAAGGTAGGCAAATGACCAACAAAGCAAATGCCGCCTTATTTGATAGTTCATCATCAGATGAAGAACAATCAGAGAAACATCCTGTGAACTCAGCACAGGCTTTTGATATGTTTAACGCAAATAAATGTACTGTTTGTAATACCTTTTATGAAGATGGCATTTTAACATGCGGCCACTCCATTCCTATTGCCAATGAAGAAGCTAATTTGGTAGTAGATTCCAAAGGCAGAATAAACATACATCACGGATATGTGAATGGCAAGTCTGCTACAGTCCTTCGGGACACGGGAAGTTCACTTATTGGACTAAAGAGAACGTTCATAATGCCTACAGACTATACAGGCAGGCACGTAACATGCAGAACATTTTCTGGCAATATTGAAAAGTACCCACTAGCATGGGCATATATTCAATCACCTTTCCTCACTGGGAAAGTAAAATGCGCAGCATTAACAAACCCTGTGTGTGATATTATCATTGGAAATTTACCAGAGGTGAATGATATGCCTCATGACATAACATCTCTTTGCATTAATGAGATCACAACATCACCATCAAATGTCATCATTGATAATGTTGTACCACCTAATGAATGTATGGTAGCTAATGTAGCACTAAGACCTCATGACATCATTGATAACACTGTTTCATCACCATCTGATATCATTGAATGTGTGAACGCAGTAACCAGATCTACTGCTAGAGTGCAAGATGAAAGTAATCAAACTGAGGCTATACAAATGCTTAGCCCAGTATCACTACCTCCTAAAACCATGAAGGAGACTTTTATAACAGCTCAAAAGGCTGATCCTTCATTGTCGAAATATTTTAATCTGATCCGCCAAAAGCCAAAGGTAACCAAAATTGCAAGATGGCATTTTGCTTTGAAAAATTGTATCCTCACTAGGTATTATACCAGAGGTGACAGCACAACAGAGCAAACTATTTTGCCAACGGATTATCGTAAGCAAGCCTTACATCTTGCCCATGATATACCTCTTGCAGGGCATATGGCATACGTTAAGACCAGAGCCAGATTATTAACACAGTTTCATTGGCCCAAATTCTGCAGTGACATTAAGCAATATTGCAGAAGTTGTGACATCTGCCAAAAATTTGTAAAGAAAGGCAAACACCCACAGGCAAAGTTACAAGTTACTGACTTAGCCAGTCGACCTTTTGAGAAAATATATGTCGACATAGTGGGCCATCTTAATCAGATAACAACCAGAGGGAATAAATATATTTTAACCAACATTGATCAAAGTAGCCGCTGGCCGGAAGCGATTCCGCTAAAGAACATAACTGCCAATGATATAATGGAAGTTTTCTTCCATATATTTTCACGGATAGGATTTCCAGACACTATCCAATCAGATAGGGGAACTCAGTTTATCGCCGCATCTACTCAAGTTTTCACCAAAATGTTAGGAGTGAAGCAATGTTTCAATTCCCCGTACCATCCTCACTCGAGTGGGATAATAGAAAAATTTAACGGCGATTTAAAGCACATGCTTGCTAAAGTCACGCAAGAGCATCCCAATAACTGGGACGTATATTTACCTGCTATTCTTTTTGCTTATCGCGAGGTGCCACATTCTAGTACAGGTTTCTCTCCTTTTGAACTT
Source organism: Cepaea hortensis (assembly GCA_963921405.1). Classification (NCBI taxonomy): domain Eukaryota; kingdom Metazoa; phylum Mollusca; class Gastropoda; order Stylommatophora; family Helicidae; genus Cepaea; species Cepaea hortensis. The sequence continues at coordinate 36,623 of CAWUFQ010000348.1, read as the reverse complement.
ATCTATGGTGCCAAACCACGTGGCCCATTAAGTATTTATCATCAAATGTTAACTGACTCCACTCCAGTACTTAAACCCATATCATCATACGTATACGTTACATCATTGCGTGAAAGATTCATCAAATCTTGTATAATTGCAAAGAATGCACTAAAATTATCTGGTGCTACTTATAGACAATATGCTGACAAAGGTAACAGGACAATAACGTTGACACCTGGACAGGACGTTCTTCTTCTCCTACCTAGTGACAGACACTTATTGACTGATTCTTGGCAAGGACCTTTTAAAGTGACAAGACAGATCTCACCTGTAGACTATGAGATTCAAATAAAAGACAAACACAAAATATTCCACGTCAATATGCTAAGACCATATTACAACAGAGACAACGAACAAGACGATACAACAGCCTGTACAGTCATAATAGACCATGAAGATGACGAGGCTAGTGACGAAATTCCAACACCTGCATTAGACACGACAAACTACTTGAAGGAAATTAAAATTAACCCAAAGTTAACTCAAGCAGAAACAGACAGTTGCAAACATCTCATACAACAGTACAACACCATCTTCTCCAACAACCCAGGACAAACAGAATTAGTACAACATCGCATCACACTCACGTCAAATACACCCATAAAATGCAGACCATACACCATTCCATTGCATTACAAAGAAAACTTACATCAGGAGATCATCAACTTAGAGAAAAACAACATCATAAGACGATCCCAATCCGATTTCTCATCTCCAATGGTCATAGTACGCAAATAGGACAACACGATAAGACTCTTTGTCGACTATAGGAAACTAAATAAGATAACTCTTCTAGATCTGGAGCCAATGGCAAACTCTGACGATCTACTGACAGAACTGACAGACGCTAGGTTCTTTACGAAGGTAGACATGACTAAAGGTTACTGGCAAATAGCGGTAGACGAACAGAGCAGACATCTGACAGCATTTGCCACACCTTGGGGACTGTACGAATGGTGCAAACTTCCATTTGGGCTTGTCAATGCCCCAGCGACATTCGTACGTATGACACGACTGTTACTAGTAGATATACCGAACATAATTTGTTATATAGACGACATTTGTGTTCACACAAAGACGATGACAGACCACATAAAGACATTAGAACAGACATTTGAACGCATTAGACAGCACGGACTAACGGTAAAGCCTGCAAAAGTAGACATAGCCTATCAGGAAATATCCATCTTGGGGTACAAAATATCCAATGGCTTTGTCACGACAGACGATAACATTGTGTCCAAGATACTAAAACTCTCACTTCCGACTACGAAAAAGCAAGTCAGAAGTTTGTTGGGACTTATAAATTATTATAGGCAGTTCATACCTGATTTTTCTGAACTGACCGAAGTATTTACTAACCTACTAACAAAAGATCAACCTGAGAAAATTTTAAACAATGAATGCCTAAAATTTGCATTCCAGAAAGTACTATCTTATTTTTCTGATAATAGCTTAAATAATCCTATTCTAAAATTGCCCAATTTACAAATCCCTTTCAGATTGCGCACAGACGCGAGCTCCGTGGCGATTGGAGCAGTCTTGTTACAGGAGCATAATAACATCCTTCATCCTGTGTACTTTGTCTCCAGGAAATTAAAACCGAGAGAACGGGCTTGGTCAATACCTCAGTTGGAAGCCCTAGCTCTAGTGGTGGGTATAACTAAATTGTCCAGATTCCTCCTAGGACGTCATTTTATTGTGGAGTCTGACAGTAGTCCATTGCGATTTATTAATTCAGGTGTACCTTCAAACCAAATGGTAGCGCGCTGGTCTCTTAAGCTCCAAGATTACAGCTTTGAAGTTCGACATATCCCAGGCAGAACCAACACGATTGCCGATCTTTTGTCCCGTTGTCCGACCGACCCAGTAAGCACCAATGTCTGAGTGCCATGTGTAAAATACACTCAGATCAACACAGCCATCCATCAGTGAATAGGTTTTTTCATTCACGAAAGCTGTGTAATGTCTACGATGTGATGTGATAGGGTTTACTCCCAATATATATATATAGTTTTCTTATCTTACTAATTAATGTAGTGATTGTCGTGTATAATTGTGTAGTGTGTGGTAGAAAGCGAACTTTATTAATTGTATATATATTACGAAACAAGAACAGTGCCACATTCGCTCAAAACTTACCGTAAGCGAACTATCCAATTTAACAGTGGTATCTGCGTTTGGAACATTCCAGTGATATTTTAAATCCGTGTGTGAAAGTGTGACCTGAACATTGACATCTACACCACTGCAGTCAATCGAAATCCAGAAGTTTTTCCAGTGAAACAACCAACACATGAACGATCAGAACATTGTACATTCCGTAACTACATCAGACCGGAACAAGTGTTTTCTACAAATTTTAATATCAGCTGTTCGTGTGTACTTCCGGATTAGTTAGAAATTTAGTTCAAAATTAGCAGACGACAAACAAAAGTTTAAAAAGCTATGACGCTTCTAAAATATTTAGGAATCAACAAATTTGAATACACGAATTGTGTATTAATATTTTTCATTTAGTGTAATCTTAGAATCATATCTTGATTAATTTATTCATACTATCGACATTTTTTTCGCTAGTATGGAGAAACATCAAGCTATGACGCTGAGAAATAGAATAGTTATTGTAAAATATTATATTTCATAAATTTTGAAGTTATTCCCTTTTCATTTAATTGTTATTACATCATTACACCAAGGGCGGTAAATTGAAATGTATACGATTATGTGTTGTATATAAATAACCATGTTGTTGCCAGATTGTTAACACACCAAGAAGCCATCTACTGGGCATGGTATAGTGTTGCCGACATTGCAGACCAACACAAGAGCTCCTGGCCAAATGAGGTCAGGGTTTAAGCGTTAAATGCGACTTATATAAAGCCGTATTTCGGTCTAGCCAGATGGTTTTTGTTTCAAAAACCATATTATTACTTTTTCTTTGGAGGCTGCGAGGTAGTTGTTACTACCGATCTGACTGGGTCAATAATGCAATTAAGGTAATCAGCCATCGAGAGGATGAAACTTGACAAGTGTTAAAGGTTGAACACCACATGTCGTTGAATACAACTTCCATTTCTTATGTGTTTCTATGCCAAGATGTGTACTCCTATGTATTTCTATACCAATGTATATAACAACAGAAGGGTCGACTCTGACAAGGTTAAAATATTAACCCAGTATGTACATATAGTATACATGAAAGATGACATCTTTCATGAAGATGCCCCGGGGGAGCATGTCAGAGTCTAAAGTATTGCAGAGATGCAGTGACATCGTTACGCCCGCCAGGCGACTTAGTCCCCAGCCGGGATGCCGTAACTTCGTTACGCCCGCCAGGCGAGTATTAGTTACCTGCCTGCGAGGTTGCTGGCTGACGAGACGGCCAGCGGTCAGGCAAGGACGAAGCAAGACGCACGCAGGCCTCGTGAAGCCACTTCAGGTGGGGAGGCACGTTGCGAGCGATAGCCAGACAGCTCTGGGACGTGGACTCGACTGGACGTATGATGAGAGAAAGGCGTTGTGTGGTTTCTGTGCCTGAAAGTCGAGTGCTAGTACATCTTGAGAGATAGACTGTGAGCTGTATTGTGTCTGTAAGTGTATTGAAGTATAACTTATATATTGTAATGATCATCGTATTATATATGATCTGTAAATAAATCCATTGAACGTTGTGCCGTTGAGTCTCAAGTCAAATCACGTTGTACTTGTACTGTCTCACATGTGTTAGGTAAAACGAGCCAGGTTTAAGACCCTGACAACACTCGCCTGTCACAGCTCGGTATTGTAGTGACTAGACACCTGCCTGTCACAGCCCGGTGTTGTAGTGACTAAACACTCGCTTGTCACCGCCCTGTGGTGTAGTGACTAGACCCTCGCCTGTCACAGCCCGGTGTTGTAGTGACTAGACACTCGCCAGTCACAGTCCGGTGGTGTAGTGGCTAGACATTCGCCTGTCACAGTTCGGTGTTGTAGTGACTAGACACTTGCCTGTCACAACCCAGTGTTGTAGTGACTAGACACTCGCCTGTCACAGCCCGGTGTTGTAGTGACTAGACACTCGCCTGTCAGATCGGTGTTGTAGTGACTAGACACTCGCCTGTCACAGTCCGGTGTTGTAGTGACTAGACACTCGCCTGTCACAGCTCGGTGTTGTAGTGGCTAGACACTCGTCTGTCAGCTCGGTGTTGTAGTGAATAGACACTCGCCTGTCACAGCCCGGTGTTGTAGTGACTAGACACTCGCCTGTCACATCCCGGCATTGTAGTGACTAGACACTCTCCTGTCATTCTGGTGGTGTAGTTACTAGACTCTCGCCTGCTACAGTCCGGTGTTGTAGTGACTAGACACTCGCCTGTCAGCTCGGTGTTGTAGTGACTAGACACTCGCCTGTCACAGTCCGGTGTTGTAGTGGCTAGACACTCGTCTGTCAGCTCGGTGTTGTAGTGAATAGACACTGGCCTGTCACATCCCGGTGTTGTAGTGACTAGACACTCGAATGTCACAGTCCTGTGTTGTAGTGGCTAGACACTCGCCTGTCAGCTCGGTGTTGTAGTGGCTAGACACTCGAATGTCACAACCCGGTGTTGTAGTGACTAGACACTCGCCTGTCACAGCCCGGTGTTGTAGTGACTAGACACTCGCCTGTCACAGCTCGGTACTGTAGTGACTAGACACTCGGCTGTCACAGCCCGGTGTTGTAGTGACTAGACACTCGCCTGTCACAGCTCGGTATTTTAGTAACTAGACACTCGCCTGTCACAGCCCGGTGTTGTAGTGACTAGACACTCGCCTGTCACAGCCCGGCATTGTAGTGACTAGACACTCTCCTGTCAATCTGGTGGTGTAGTTACTAGACACTCGCCTGCTACAGTCCGGTGTTGTAGTGACTAGACACTCGCCTGTCAGCTCGGTGTTGTAGTGACTAGACACTCGCCTGTCACAGTCCGGTGTTGTAGTGGCTAGACACTCGTCTGTCAGCTCTGTGTTGTAGTGAATAGACACTGGCCTGTCACATCCCGGTGTTGTAGTGACTAGACACTCGCCTGTCACAGCCCGGTGTTGTAGTGACTAGACACTCGCCTGTCACAGCCCGGTGTTGTAGTGACTAGACACTCGCCAGTCACAGCCCGGTGTTGTAGTGACTAGACACTTGCCTGTCACAGCCCGGTGTTGTAGTGACTAAACACTCGTCTGTCAATCTGGTGGTGTAGTAATTAGACACTCGCCTGTCAGTGGGGTGGTGTAGTGACTACACACTCGCATGTCAGTCTGGTAGTTTAGTGACTAGACACTCGCCTCTCAATCTGGTGGTGTAGTGACTAAACACTCGCCTGTCAGTCTGGTGGTGTAGTAACTAGACACTCGCCTATCAGTGGGGTGGTGTTGTGACTACACACTCGCATGTCAGTCTGGTGGTTTAGTGACTAGACACTCGCCTGTCACAGCTCGGTTGTGTAGTGACTAGACACTCGCCTGTCAGTCTGGTGTTCTGTCAAACCTCGATGTTGTAGTGACTAGACACTCGACTGTCACAGTCATGATGTGTAGTGGCTAGACACTCGCCTTTCACAGTCTGGTGGTGTAGTGACTAGACACTCGCCTGTCACAGTCTGGTGGTGCAGTGGCTAGACACTCATCTGTCACAGTCTGGTGGTGCAGTGACTAGACACTCACCTTTCTCAGTCCGGTGGTGTAGTGACTAGACACTCGCCTGTCACAGTTTGGTGTTGTAGTGACTAGACACTCGCCTGTCACAGCCCGGTGTTGTAGTGACTAGACACTCGCCTGACACAGTCCGGTCGTGCAGTGACTAGACACTCACCTTTCTCAGTCCGGTGGTGTAGTGACTAGACACTCGCCTGTCACAGTTCGGTGTTGTAGTGACTAGACACTCGCCTGTCACAGCCCGGTGTTGTAGTGACACTCGCCTGACACAGTCCGGTCGTGTAGTGACTAGATACTCTCCTGTCAGTCTTGTGGTGTAGTGACTAGCACTCGCCTGTCACAGCCCGGTATTCGGGGGTTTTATCTGCATAGGGACTGAGTCGGATTTGTAAAATTAATCTGATCTCCCAGGTGGACCTAGCCCTAAATGGGTACCAATATCTGCATTGGGAAGTAAAAGCAGCCTGCGTGTTACAGAACATGTCATCCGCCCAGCACCGATTGGTCGATACAAATAAGGGTCTGGCACCGCCTGCTCAGTTCACCTTAAAGCGTACAAGCGGGCTGCATGTACTTTATCACTTTATCAACATTACATAACATCAGTCAATCAGGGACCTTTTCCACAATAAAGGTTGTCTGCAAAAGATGTCCTACACAGTCTGTCTTTCGCTCTGACTGTACTTTCTGTCAGATTGCTGTTCGTCCATCCCTTGATGTTATCTTCCTTCTTGTATCATTGTCTACCTCTTGCTCGCTTGCCTTCAAGCTTTTTCACTACCAAACAAAAACTGGGCTGTGACCAAACAGAAATTTATGGCAGAAAATTGGAACTAGGGGTGTGTTACAATAATGCTTTTAAAATGGTTAAGATGGTAGCAGATCTATTGTATTACATATCAAATTAAAGAGGATTGCACAAGGAACATGACAGTGTTAATAATTAATTGATAGGTTACAAATATTATGACAATAATGAGAGGTTTAATAATAACAACTGAAATTAAAGAGGTAAAAATTATTTAAAAAACTGCACTTATAAGGTGTTTTCTACACTCCTATACTGCTAATCATGTTTAATTTACTGAATAATCAAACAAACACCACTTGTCTTCAAGAATATAAACAGTATTGCTCATTAAAGTAACCCAAAAAGAAGTTTTGATGCATTTTCTGAACCATGTATTTTTCACACAAAATGACAAAAAATAATGGCTGAAATCTTGAAGGTGGGGTCTGTCACAGTAAAGTTATGAAAATGGTTAAAATTGTAGCAGAAATGTTGTATTATATATCAAAATAAAGGGGATTGCACAAGGAATATGTTGGTAGGAGAATTTTTGCTTTAGGTTGTAAATAAAATAAAAATAATAATATAATTTGTAAAATAATTGGACAAAAGTAGGTAAAAATAATGTAAACATTGCACTTAGAATGTGTTTTCTACACTCCTATACTGCTAATAATGTTTAATTTACTGAATAATCAAACAAAAACCACTTGTCTTCAAGAATATAAACAGTATTGCTCATTTAAATCATCCAAAAGGAAGTTTTGGTGCATATTCTGAACCATGTCTTTTTCACAATAATGAAAAAAACTAATGTCCGAAATCTGGAAGTTGGTTTATGTCGCAATAATGTTATGAAAATTGTTAAAATTGTAGCAGACATGTTGTATTATATATCAAAATAAAGGGCATTGCACAAGGAATATGTTGGTAGGAGAATGTTTGCTGTATGTTGTAAATAAAATAAAAATAATAATATAACTTCTAAAATAATTTGTTAAAAAGAGGTAAAAATAATGTAAAAATTGTACTTACCAAGGGGGCGCTGTTATCCAATATCCTGATCACTGCTAATCCTGTTGAATTTACTGCACAAACAACACTTTTCTAAACTATAAATACAATTGCTCCGAATCAATCATCCGAAAAGAAGTTTTGCCGCAGATTCTTAATCATGTATTTTTCTTTTTTCAGACAAAAATTAGGAAAACACTTGGCAGATTTACATTTAATTGTCATGTCTGTTTGTTTTTATTTACTATATGTGGCAGTCTATTTGTGATAGGCTGCAAAGCAAACTTTGGCGCACAAGTCTGGTCTATTAGTGCAGCCGGAGCAAACAAAAGATGATATGTGTCGTTTAGTTCGAGTGCTGCAAAAAACACAGTCTCTATTGACACCGACAAATTCTATTAAATGCTTGGCTCATGTAAATCTTTCGGCATAATTTCCTGCAACAGACTGAAATTCTTCGGCAGGCAGAGTGTCAAACTTTCAGGATTACTCTGAGCTACTTCGCGATGAGCACTTTCCTTTACTTGAAATCCTTCTATGACAATTTTTATCCTCCTTTCTCTGTTTGCCATATGGAATGTAGGATGTGAGCATTGATCTGTGCAATTTCAAAGATCTAGTAGTAGATCTTCTTCCATCACTTACTGGTGTTCCTATCATGGATATTATAATATCCAACCATTTGGTCCATTCTGTCGCAGCCATTCATCGCCGTGTTATTTTCATGGAGACCATCTTCGGCTTGCTTTGCGGTTTTCGCAATCCGCTCTCAACAGTTCTAACTACAGACTTGGTAGAGACAACAATGCATGGTTTTTTAGCTTTATTTAGCCCTTCCACCAAATAATCATTTCATCAATGGACACATTTTCAAATGGGTGAAATGCTTCCTGGATATTCTTCAGAATCATGTAAACAAGAGGATCAATTTTTATTTTTTTATATTTGGCCACAGGTTCACATACGTGAAATATGGTGTGATAAATAAATTCTAATTGATTACGGGGAAACGTAGTGGCAGTGCCATACTAAGGAGTATATAAATGTGCACTTGTACACCGGTAGTCTTTGATACATGGTCTTGGATCAAGTCCCATAGCAATAATGACAGACGTAAACTTCAGCCATTCGGGCTTCGTTGTCAGACACTCAGCTGTTGACGAACATTCACTGGTTTTTCTTTATCACCACGTGCTAAAACTTTAGGCACAACTAAAACTTCTTTCTAAATATTCACTGATATCGGAATCACTATTGTTTAAAACAATTATAAACAATAATCTAGTTTGATCTCAAGTCATACTACGTGGACGCAAACTGGTGGGCGTTTCCATTGTGAAACCCCCCCCCCCCCCCCCCAAAAAAAAAAAAAAAAAATTAACACTACCTTAAAACTGAAAATTCACAAGAATCCAATATTAGAAAACGTTTGACCGCACCAAGATGGCGTAGAAATCTTTTCGCTGTACGACTTTTTAGTTTACTGTAACTTAAAATTCCGAAACGGAGCAGAAATATATGAAATAAACCACTGATCATTTTGTGGGACTAAAAGGGCGGACTGCCATCACCGGAAATACATCGTGTCCCAAGATGGGCTCACGGTAGCGAAAGATTATATGAAAAGTATATGAATGTTATGTCTTTTAACGTGTTCGAAGTATTTTACTTGCCTCTTGTCTGGCTCTTTCATGAAGTATCTTTTCATTCCCAGTTATTCTAGAACTTCTGTATGTTATTGTTTTTGTTTCCAAATGGGAGTCTCCGTGGCGAAGTGGTCAAGCCGTCTGCCTTGGGCTCCGAAGGTTGTGGGTTCGAATCAGGGCCGCTTCCTTCGGTTCACGAGTGCATGTATTTCGGAGACTCCTGTGGGTCGTCGCTGGATCTACGAAGTTTGTGCTTTGTGCGATGCCTTCCGCGCTGCGGAAGGAAACTGAGCCATATGGGATAACAACCTGGAGCAATGAAGTCGACCCTGTCGACTTTTAAGCTTCTTTTTTCCCCCATGAAATACGTCATATTTTCCTGTATATCCATACCCCCAGGGCCTCTATTCGATTTTCTAATTAAATTTAGTCTACATTATAATCTGTGTCATAGTTCATTAGTACTGGACTGGCACCTTGCCGTCTTGACAGACGATAGTTATTGTGCTTCAAAACAAAAGGCATACTAATCTCTCCATAGTACAAAGGCTTAGCTGAATTGTACAGACCATTTGTCGCCCATGCAGCATGATCCCTCTCTCGGCCTGCCAGTTTACTCCAAAGGAAAGATAACACCAATACATCTAGAACAAGGCAAGTTGCAGAAGTTCCCGGATCAGTAAAGCAATACTCTAACTGTCCGCCTGTCGGAGCTTCGATACAAGACCAGCTGTCAACCTAGAATTAGGGCAGGTTCTGTTTTGTCATGACATTTATTCTTAAGATGTATTTCTTGGCATAGGATCAGGTTCGTACCTTCCCATTTTCTCTCCTCCACCCGATGCCGTTGGCACAATACGGGGTGTCGGGTGTTGTGAGCACCGCCCAACATTCTGCGCTAACAGAAAGAAGAAAGTGCCGTCTAATGCCATACCGTGGTTCAGTCACATCTGATTAATACCTGACTAATACGTGCAGTAGTAACACTGCCTGATCCATGTATCTATACCTAGTTATTTATCAGCTCTAGTTACATCCATAGTGTAATATGCTGCAAAAACTAATGATCCCCCTGCTTCCAATGCTGAATCCCCCAGGTGCACCAGAACACTGCAGTGGGACGTCAAGCATCAGCTTACCAGCGACCGTTGGGTCCCAGTCTGTCAGTATCAAGATATGTGTCTGGGCCTACCCAGCTCCAAGCTCATTCAGTCTTTACAAAGGTAAGAGTGTTCTTCCTTGCAGGAGATAACAGAAGGTAACAGATATCAGACGGTGAGAGAATGCAACAGATAACAGCAGGTGAGAAAATGCAACAGATAATGGCGTGAGACAGAATTTAACCCAATCCCGCCAATCGAGCTAATGAATTAAATAATCTTCCTCCTATATAAACAACCACAACAACAAATCGCAATTTGTTTATACTGCATAATTTAGGTATCTAAAATGTACAAAATACACTGTCAAAAGCTACTCTGTCATGGCGGTAGTTTTTTTTAATTTTTTTAAAAACGATCCTGCCGTTTTGTTTACACAATTGCCAGTTTACTCGCGTGTATAAAAAAAGTCCGTTGTAATGCATTAATTTACTTTCTTGAAGTGTGTGAAAAGTTACAATGACATACGTGTAGTGCATCAATTTACTTGCTTGAAGTGTGTGAAAGGTTACCACGATGTATGTTGTAATGCATTAATTTACTTTCGTGACGTGTGTGAAAGGTTAAAATGATATATGTTGTAGTCCATCGATTTACTTTCGTGAAGTGTGTGAAATGTTACAATGATATATGATGTAATGCATTCATTTACTTTCGTAAAGTGTGTGAAAGGTTACCATGATATATGTTGTAGTGCATCAATTTACTTTCTCGAAGTGTGTGAAATGTTCAGTTATCAGTTATCAGTTATCAGTTGGGGTATCTTCATTGCACTCCGGACATGTCCATAGGTGCTCAGATCCTCCCCCCAGCATATGCATCAGTGTCCGGTGGCTAATAGTGCCAGTTCTGTGTTGGTTGACGAGGCGCTTTGTTTTCCCGATGTACCTCTCGCGTCTGGCTGTGCCGATTCTTACTCCCAAGTCTTTCATCCTGGACAGCGATGTGGATTCACTGACGTCAAAGTCCTCTGTTCTCGCCATATCTGTAAGGACGTTAATAACATCGGCACGATCCATGGGCTGGCCATCTACAGGGGGTGCAGAGCCAGCCAGTTTGTCAGCTCGTTCATTTCCCTCGACTCCCGCATGTCCCGGGACGAAGATGAAGGTGATTTTACGGACAACGGACTTCCGCAGCGATTCAGTCCACTGTCTACGTACAGATCCAGCTTCTACCTTCTGAATCATGCTCATTGAATCACTTAGTACACATACGTTGGTATAATGCTGTGATTCCAGCCATATGAAAGCCTGTGTAACTGCCATCACCTCCATCGTCATGCTGCTCGTGGTCATAGAGTGGGCACCACTGGATTCTTGAACGGTTCGGCCCGCTGAACGGGCTGTGAATGCCCACGCACGTCTCTGCTGCTTTACAACAGATCCATCTGTATAGATGAGCACTTCGGGGCTATCTGAGTGTTCATAGATGAGCGCGTTAACCTCTGCATTGACAGCGGCAGGGTTCTGCTCTCTGCACCGTATGTCGAGTGTGATAATGCAGGAGAAAGTGCACTTAAAAGCTGGAGGCACCGGCACCCATTCCTTGCCGGGGTTGATACTGGTAAGACTGCAGACCTGTCTGACGACATCTTCCGCCCGACCCATCCATGATTTGCCCCTCTTTAGCCTGTCACCCTTTTCTCTGAATATAGCGTCATGCAGAGGGTGCTGCTCATCTGCACATATTGTTAAGTATGCACGAGCTCTCCAGATCTTGACCCTGTGTTCCATTGTCGGGAAGTCTAGGAGGTATCTCATTGCTACACAGCTGGTGTCTCTCGTGCAGCACAAAATGATGCGCATGGCTTCGTATTGTACCTTTTCAAGTCTTCCAATCTGTGTAGGGCTGACAGTGAGGATGGCCAGGGCATACTCGATGCGTGAAAGCACAAGTCCTTGGAACAGAAGTATTAGCAGTCTTTGCTCGATATTGGCAGTCGCCATGACTCTCATTGCTGACAAACCTTTTCGAGCCTTCGTTATGACATAATCGACATGATCTCTGAAGGACAGGCTACGATCAAGCCTCACGCCAAGATATGTCATTGACTGGGTTCTACTCAAACTGCTCCCATCCATTCTTACTGCCGGCAGGTCTGTTTTCACAATATGGTTGTTTAGTGAGAACCATTTAACCGTTGCCTTTGCAGGGTTGACGTGTGAAAGGTTACCATGATGTATGTTGTAAATCATTAACTTACTTTTGTGAAGTGTGTGAAAGGTTACAATGATACATGTTGTAGTGCATCAATTTACTTTCTTGAAGTGTGTGAAAGGTTACCATTTTGTATGTTGTAATGTATTAATTTACTTTCGTGAAGTGTGTGAAAGGTTACAATGGTGTATGTTGTAATATATCAATTTACTTTCTTGAAGTGTGTGAAAGGTTACAATGATTATGTTGTAATGCATCAATTTACTTCTATCTCAGTGAACATGACAATTAACATGCTGAAGGCAGACAAGTTCCAGGCTTATTTTAACTTTACGAATGAAGAAGATGGACTAGGGGAAATCACCGTAATGATATCTCCATTTACAGAAGAGGATATAGGAGACTACATGTTATCTTCGGGAGTTATGACGCTTCTTTCTAACTTGACGTTTAGTTTATTTGCAAAAGGCAAGTACTGTTTATTTCTTTGTTTATTTTAAATTGATGAAATAAACATACTAATTACTGGAATGTCACACATCAAATGTGCGATTTTTCTAACTTTATTTAAATTACACATTTGTGTGTAAATGTTTGATGTTTTTGTTTGTTTTTGCATATCCTTTACAGGACATCGCTGTCAACATCAGCATCTTTCAGCTGATTGTTGATTTCTTGGCAAGATTACGCTCAGTAGTTTGCCATTGCTTTCTGAGCGGCCGGCTCACATACCCCTAAGTTACCGACGCCGTTAGAACCGCTACCGATTCTCGCCATCGTCACGTTACTTACGAGAGTATACGATATTACGGAGAAAGTCGCTAACCCCTCGCCAGAGAGACCGGCGTGTGTAAATGAAGAAACCCCCCCCCCCCCCCCCCCCCACCAAAAAAAAAAAAGAAAGAAAGAAACAACACAATTTATTGCGTTGCATATTGATGATATCTTCACTTATGAATATTTAAATTCTATTCTCTGCGTCAGGTCCTCCCAGCTGCCCTACAAATTTGACTGTCGTAAAGGCTGACCCAAATTCTGTGACGCTGTCCTGGACACCTGGTTTTGATGGAGGGCTCAATCAAACCTTCAAGGTCTTGCGCATTGACTCCCCTAATGTCACAGCTACAGCAGAACGTACGATGTTAGGGACAGTGGAAGGTCACGAGGCTAGTAGTGTCTATGCTGTAACTGGGCTGTCGGAGAGCACCACCTACACGTTTGGTTTAGAGGTCACAAATGAGAAAGGAAGCGGAAACTGCTCGCATTTACAGATCATAGTGTCTACTTCTTGGAAGTTAAAGATGCGAACATGTTTCACATTAACACAAGTTAGTTGCATATCCTTTACAGCAGTGCTTCCAAAACATTTTACTTTCGCGGACCGACAAAATTTTTTTTTTTTTTTTTGCACCAGGGACCAGTGCCTTAAAAAAAAAATTTATCCTTGTAATCTGGAATTGTATCTGACCTCAATATACATTTTAATATAAATATTAGATTTAACGTAAATGTGGGCGTTCTCCCAGTGCGTTAAATACTGCTCCATAAGCTGGTTACTATTTTTAACTTTCCAATTGCACCAAAGATTCGCTTCTCCTGGAAAATAAATACTCCTTGGGCTATACGGCTGCAGTCTCAATTTATTTTAAAATTAAATCACCATAAACACGGTGCGGATATTATGATTTGAGAAAACAAATTGTAACTTTTTTCTTACGTTTTTCAACTCACGTTGCAGACCGGCAAAGAGGGGCTCGCGTACCGGCACCGGTCCGCGGACCACCACTTTTGGAAGCACTGCTTTACAGGTCGTTGCAGTCAATCCCAGTATTTTTGGCTGGTGTGATTTCTTGCAAGTTTACTTTCATTACTAAGTCAAACACAGATCATAAAGCAGTCGTTGCCACAATAAGAACCATTAGAAGAAGAAAACAAAGAGCAGGAAAATACATGCCATGCGAATCAGTAAACTTAAAAAACCTTAAAGACGAGGCAGTAAGGGAAAATTATGAGAAAGAACTAACTGAACTCTTTGTAAAATTACCTACGGAAAGACAAACAGTGGAAGAAGAATGGGAGATGTTAAAATCAAGCATTTTAAATACTGAAAAAATAACATGCGGAACCACGAAAAAACGCAAAACACGGATAAAGAAAATAACAGTTGGTGGAACGCAGAAGTAAAGAAAGCGGTAAAAGAAAAAAAGGAAAAATATAAAAAGTGGTTGAAGAGCAAACAGGAATGTGATTACAGAGAATACAGAATAGCGAGAAGACATGTGAGTAGAATAGTAAAGAGGGAAAAACAAAAAGACTGGGAAGAGTATGGAGAAACCGTAAATAAAAACTACAAGGAGGCAACCAGAAACTTCTACAAAAAGATAAGTGCAATGCGAACCAGAGGAGAACCCTTTGACCCAACTGAAATAATTAACAGCGAAAATGGAGAACCAATAAGTGAACAAAAACAGATCCTAATAAGATGGAAGCAGTATTTCGAACAACTTCTCAACATCCCATCAGATGTCACAGGAATTCAAGAGACCTACACAGATGTCACCGAGGAACTAGAACCAGACATACTAAAAGAAGAAATTATAGAAGCCATCAGATTAGCCCCATTAAACAAATCACCAGGACATGATGAAATACCAAATGAACTAATTAAAGCAGCAAGGGAAGTAGGAACAGCTTGGCTACATAGACTATTCAACCACGTTTGGGTATATCAACAGACACCACGAGACTGGGGAAACGCCATAATTATCCCAATTTGGAAAAAACAAAGGCAGCAAAAGAGTTGCACACAATACAGAGGCATTTCACTGTTGAGTCATACTGGGAAAATATTTTGCAAAATTCTTGAAAAAAGATTACGAACTACTTTAGAACCCCAGCTAAGCGAAACGCAGCTTGGATTTAGGAAAAACAAAGGATGCACAGACGCCATTTTTGCTCTTAGACAACTTATAGAAAAATCAACTGAATTCAATGAAACACTCTACTTAGCCTTTGTCGACCAAGAAAAGGCATTTGATAGGGTAGATAGAAACAAGCTGTGGGAAATCCTTAAGCAATATGGAGTGAGTACACATCTAACAAACCTATGTAGAAGTTTATACAACAACAGTGAAGGCATAGTTAGAGCAAATGGAGAACACTCAGAACCCTTCACCATAAGATCTGGAGTACGACAAGGTTGTGTCCTGTCCCCTCTCTTGTTCATAACATATATAGACAACATATGTAAAGAAACCAGCCAAACAGAGACAGCAAGAATACCGCATGACGAGAACACAGAAGAAGAATCATCTGCAAATCTAACCATTAGAGAACTCCTGTTTGCGGACGACCAAGCACTAATAGCAAAATCAGAAGCTGAATTACAAGACCACATGAATAGTCTAAACGAAATGTGTAGGGAACATAACATGAAAATTAGCACAAGCAAAACAAAAGTAATGACTATAACTAAAGAAGAACAAACAGCAACAATTCACCTAAACGAACATCCCTTGAAACAAGTAAAGAGCTTCAAGTACCTAGGAAGTATAATATCATCAAATGGCAGATCAGAAGACGAGATCGAAAATAGGTGCAATAAGGCAAATCAACTCATTGGACAAATGGCACCAATACTAAAGAACAAACATGTATCAATAACTACTAAGAAAGCATTTTACAACACAATCTTCCTACCAACTCTGTGCTACCAATGCCAAACCTGGACAATGACAGAAAAAGAGAAAAGAAAAATCACAACAACAGAAATGAGGTTCCTGAGAAGAATACTCAACGTATCAAGAAGAGATAAGATCAGAAATGAAGAAATCAGGACTAAAGTGTGGGTTAAAGCTGCTCTAGATTTTATTAGAAAGCAGCAAGTCAAATGGTTTGGCCATGCAAGTAGGCTACCAGTCAACAGCATACCACAACAAGCAATGATGTACAGACCAGATGGAAACAGAGGAAGAGGCCGACCACGTAAACGTTGGACGGAGGGAATAACAGAATCCATGGGAATGTCGATATACGAAGCCCATAACCGGGCACTCTCACGAAGTTTATACTTCACCTCGACACCGCAAGGTACAAGAGGAACATGATGAGATGAGACTAAGTCATTGCTTTCTGAACGACCTATATACATACCATTGTATGAAAACCAACGCAAGGCGGTCTGCTGCCAAATCGTCGTCGGCTTCGAATTGCGTCTCTTCGCCACAGAGCCGGTGTTTCAAATAACTAATGTCTAAAATAGATGTTTAACAACATAATGGTGAATATAACTAGTAATAAGTGTAGAAATAAGTAAATAAAGCTGTCGGATAGAAAGAACAATGACGATATATTGAAAGAAGTCAACTCACTAAGAGAACTGGATACTCACATCAAAAGACGTTAGTCGGCATTCTTTGGGCACGTCATGAGAAGGGGAAAGCTAGAGTTTGTCGTCACAACGGGAAAGCTCAAGGGAAGGGGAGGCAGAGGGAGACAAGAGAGCAGATGCTGGACAGTTTGACACCATAACATGGAGGGGGGTCAGTATGAGGCATGATTGGCAGCATAAGTGAGAGAGAGAGAGAGAGAGAGAGAGAGAGAGAGAGAGAGAGAGAGGAGAGAGAGAGAGAGAGAAAGCAAGGGAGAGAGAGATAGAGAGAGAGTGAGAGAGAGAGAGAGAGAGAGAGAGAGAGAGAGAGAGAGAGAGAGGTTGTGGCAGACCTGATCACCATTGCCACACGTGATAGAGTATACAACTGTCATCAAATTGGCTGGGGTTAGATCCCGGGTGGGCAACCATTCAGTCACAATTTATTTTCTCCTACTGGTGTTTAGTTCTGTGTGCAGTTTGAGATTCCTTAACTCTGACAGAAGGGACTAATGACCACCCCAGATCCCAGAGAGAAAACGCAGAACAACTGTCTGTATGCTGATTGAAGACACCGTCCCTGGATACTAATGAAAACAGCCAAGAAGTGTCTCGTTGAACACAAAATAAAATAGATTTAGCTGTTCTTGATATCACCAGAAGTGAGAAAGAAGAATTACGATATGCAGGATACGCTCGTTACTTAAATGCTGCATAGGCAAGGGTACCTCCCTGACATAATCTCCTCCTGGACTATATGTTTGAAGCCCTACTAAATGTTCTATCAATGTGTGCACTGGATTACTTCTCACAACCATTTATCGACATTAAGAATTTATACGGACAAACTGAGTTTAAAATACAACTGTGTTTATAATTGCTATTCTTGATGATAATATGATGATGATGATTATAATTATGTTATACATAACTCATCTGGCTAAAAGGTCACATAGGTCATGCTTCCCCCCTTGAGACGCAGTTCACTGTCAGCTTGAATGAGTCCGAATTGATCCTTTCACTAGGCTCAGTCATTCCCTGATTTGAGTTGACTGTCCTTGGCTCTTAAGAGAGCTGGAATGAAAAGAATAGAGATGGGTAGTATCTACGTCACTATATCTCAGGACACATCTGCATCGACACTAATATAAACGTACATTCAAGTCATAATATATATATATATATATGCATGTTACATAAATATCATTGGCACCTGTCGTCTTGACAGATGCTAGTTTGTGCTTTAAAAAGGCATAATAACTTTTACCCATGGCGGTAGCGAATGTGACTGATAAGGCCAATTCCCGCTGTACATGTTCGTTCACAGTAGGTGCATGTGAACACGTCGTCATTTCCACCATCATGCACCATCTTACGTCTCACACACTAGGTGTGTGACTTATCTGCAATAATTTTCTCCTGTGTCTTTATTCCATTTCTGATGTTTGCCCTTCATGCAACACGTTCAGCAGCGACTTGCTCCCAATGTGCATTATCAATGCCTGTATCAATCATGTCCCGCTTACACACATTTTTGTATCGTAGTAGAGGCCGACCCTGAGATCTCTTACCCATCTGTAATTCATCCAAAAAGATGTCCTTTTGTATTCTACCATCATCCATCTTCCTAAGATGTCCTACCATCTAAGTCTACGAAGATTGAGCGTGGAATAAATCGTCACACAACCTGATCTTTCCAATATTTCAGTATTTGTGATTTTGTCTTGCCACTTAATACAAAGAATTCTTCGCAGACACCGCATATGAAATCTGTTTAAACGTTTCTATTGGTGTGAGTAAGTTGTCCAGGTTTCACTGCCATAAAGAAGAGTACTAAGGACACAGGCTTGATAGACAAGGACTTTTGTTTTGGCAGTAAGCTTCCTGTTCTCCCAGACTCTTTTTCTTAACCTGTTCATTGTTGTTGCTGCCATACCAATCCGGATGTTGATTTCCTTATCTAGGGATAATTTGCTATTTACCACTGATCCTAGATATGTAAAATGGTCTACTATCTCTAGTTCGGTGTCGTCAATAAAGATTGATGGTACCCCATGTGCACCTTGGGACATAATCTGTGTCTTCTTTTAGCTAATTGTTAAACCGAATTCAGAACAAGCATTGAAGAATACAAATAGTAGACATTGCAATTCTTACTCAGAGTGGGTCATGACTGCAGCATCATCTGCAAAAAGCAACTCTCTGATCAATACCCTCCTAATTTTAGTCTTGGCCTTCAATCTCTGAGCATTTTAGAGGCCACCATCTAAGAGTGAATGAATGTATATACCATCATCCTGATCACGAAAGGCATATTTCAGTAGAAGTGAAAAGTATATTCCAAAGAGGGTGAGGGCTAGTATACAACCTTGCTTAACTCCACTCTTGATTTCAAACTCTTCAGACATTGCACCATCAAACATGATTATACCCTTCATGCCTGTTTGGAACGATTCCACAGTTGGCAGAAGAGTTGGTGGGCAGCCTTTGTATCCTGAATTATTTTATCTATAACTTTCTTTCGACACAAAGAAAATGTATTGCGCATGCCCAGATCGCTTCCAAACATTCACGCCACCTACCTGGGAAACAAGCAATGTTATTTTAGATAGACCTTTAAGTACCGTCAGGATTCGTGATCAGATTGTAAACATATAGCCATTTGAAGTGAGTGGTACTTAAAAGTACCGTCAGTAAAGAAAGGGTGTAAAATATATAAACATATATAATTTCTAACTAAATATATACCATTTAGAACATCTATAATTCAGAACATGCATATTCACCTCCACCTATGTAATGAAGAGTTTCCCAAATAATGTCACCTCACTTACTCTCTCCATTTCAATCTCATTCATTCTGTCTTGTCGGAAGGACTGGACACACAGTCCTGTCGAACATTAAAATGCCTGCCTGCACTTGTCTGGAATATTGAGTGTCGTAAGTCATGTCTGTCATCATACATACATTATCTCGCAGACAAGGTGACAATTCTCCCTGCAAGTGGGTTCACACCAATCTTGGTAGGAATTCAAGTGTTGGTCAAAATAATCAACGTTAATTTGGACGCTATCAGTAGACTGTTTGCTCACAGGAATTACTCCTAAGTAGTCAGTCTCCATTGTGTTGACTTCATGCAGGATGAATCTAAATGTATCTCCTTACATGAGTAGGCCACACACTCACGTGGCGTGGATAATGTTGGATTTCTCCAAATTATCACCTGCAACAAAGCAGACAACCAAGTAGCGAATGAAAGAAGAAGAAAACAAAGTTCACAGTGAAATAGTAAAGGCTAGAACTGGCACAACAAGTCCAAAGAAAATCCACACGCTTGAAGTTTGGAAGAGACGAAATGAGAAAAAGAAACTTAAACAGCCTGTCCTAAGACAACAGAAAAACGGATCAAATAAAATGTCAGTGCTACCTGAGTTTAGTTAGGAAATTATGTCACAAGACTTCATATTGAAGAAACGAAACCAGAGGTAAATCTCTCAACAGAAATAAAAATTCCGGCTTCCCTTGAACGCTATTGTGAATGCATCTGAAGTCATGTTGGCCATTCTTGTAATTTTATTCTATTCGTGCCTGACGTGGTTTCTGTCTTCCTGCTCCCTTTCCCCGTGAGGTAATTACCTATGTACAGCTTCGTTAAAACCACCTATCTTTTCACGTAGGATGAGTTACTGGTGTGTATTCATTCCCAAATTATTTTCACCCTTCCTCTCCATTCCTGTCAATCAAATTGACCGACGCTTCCCCACATGTCTGAAACATTGCTTTGTTTCACTTCCCATGGAATTACGTGACGTTACGACATGCAAAAGTTGCAATCGGCTGTTACATTCTCGCTTTCTTTATCTCCCTAAATCGCCATCGCTACTTCACACGTTAGTACCTGCTCAATGCCCTATCTCCCAGTCGGGACGAAGTGTTAACAAGAACGCTGCTTGTCGCACTACAAAAGTTCTCTCGTCTCCACTATATCTGGACTTTAGGTAGGTGTTAGGCCTAGATTCAATTGCCGTCGTAAGATCACACGGGTTTTTCCTCTAAGTGACTCCACTATGTCTAGACGTTACGTTGTATCAAGACATCAAAGTGAAGATTCCACAGATGTAGAATTATTGAAATTATGGCGCGTCGCGCTGTGAACAGGTATTTTTCTCTTGTTTTCAATCCATTTTAGTTTGTCCTTATTCCTTTGTTGGGGACTCAGATTATTTTCTGGTGGGATTAAAGATCTATTTTGGATGTGCCCAGGCGTCTTGTCACAGAGACGAAGAAATAAAGTTGACATATAAAGTGCAGTCACTTAAAGTTGAGATATGAGTTCAGTAACTAAAAGTTGATATTTAAACTTCAGCAACTTAAATGTCAGAAAGTTTAGTAACTTAAAGCTTAAGTAACTAAAAGTTGACATATAAAATTCTGTAAATTGAAGTTTACATTTATAGTTCACTAACATTACATTTACATTAAATGTTCACTAACTTTACATTTACATTTAATGTTCACAAACTTAAAGGTGACATTTAAACTTCAGTAACTTAAAAGTGACATTAATAGTTCAGAAACTTGAAGTTGACACTAACAGTTCACTAACGTAATTTTGACATTTAAAGTTAGTAACTTAAAGATGATCACTGATGTAGGTCATGGCATCTTTGTTTAAATTCGGAAGGAAACACGTTGTTTTGAATAAAATAACACTATAAGTTTTACCATAGTGAATGTGAATAATGAAAGAACAAACAATAGGTTGCACAATGTATTGTCTGGAATATCTCACTGCATCTTGTCGGGTACATACTGCAAAAGTAAGTTAACATAAAATAAAGTAGCTCAGTGAATCCTCTACGTTGAAATATACAAGAAAGAGACAGTCGTAGTTTTTTGTCCACTTTATGAGAAGTAAACACTGGAACCTGTTGTGACAACCCGAAAGATTTGAGGAAAGAGAGATAGAGAAAGACAGCGTGAGAAGATTCTAGATAGGCGTGGGTCATGGAACGGAGTGTAGTCAACACAAGAATTGATCCATGACATCGGAGATCGTAAATTTTGGAGAGGCATGTTCGCCCACGCCAGCCGACACGACACTGGATGATGATACAACGCATAAATCTCCACGGCCATGTACATTTTCTACCACGGTAATTTTAAACTGAGATATACAATGCACATATCTGCACGGTCATTTAAATTGTCTACCACGGTAACTTTTAATTGACTGTCACGTCTATTTAGTTACACAACAATGGCTTGGCCATATCCATGGCAACTGCTTAAAAAGATGAATGAATGTTTACATTTTCTGAAGTAGTTACGATTCGTATGGCAAAGCCATTGTTACATAAACAAAAAGACATGGCAGTCAGTTGAAAATTGACGTGGTAGAAAATTTACATAATGTTATTTTCATTATCTTGCACTTTTGCCTTAAAACGTCGTGGGGAGGAATAGTTCACATCCTCGCACCTATTATGTGGCAATGGATAGTGTCATTCCGTGTGAATGTACAATGCCTTTGATGTTATCAATCCATTTTCTTCTCGGGTGTTCTCTTGTTCTTGTATCAGATCTTTGATGTAGCGCCAGTGCTGGTAGTTGATGGTGTTGCATTCTAACGAGATGGCCGAACTATTTGAACTTCAGCTTTTCAATAAATGTGGCACAAGGTGTTGATCCCACTGTCTGTCTGATAACATCATTTCTTATTCTGTCTCGGATAGTTCAGTTAGCTGCTCTCCTGAAGCATCTCATCTCGCAGGTGTTGATTTGGGGTAAGTGTGATTTGGATAATGTCCAAGTTTGGCATTGGTAACCTGTGTCTTAATTATTCACTGTTTGATGATGTCGCTTGCAGCTTCTCCTTTGGCTCCCAGTGGTGGTGTAGTAACCGCCGTAGTAGCAACGGTCATCACTGTACTGCTTGTGGTCATCATTGTGGTTGCTGTTGTGGTGGTAGTCAGGCGTCGGCGAGGACAAATGCCTAAGAAGTCAGGTGAGTCTGTTATTGTTTGTGAAGAAGGAAAATCTATGTAGAAGTGAAGTGATAATACATGGAAATAAACAGTAGCGGGAAGTTATGTGATAAAACATGTAACATAGAGAAAATAAATTAGTAGAGAGACGTTATGTGATAGTATCTGTCATTTAGAGAAAATAAATCAATGGCTGGAAGTGATGTGATAAAACATTAAATATATAGAAAATAAATAAGTGAAGTGATTTGGTTGAGTTGAGTCAAGAATATATATCACATCACTCGAACATTACCATATGCGCTACGGCCTCATCTTCAGCAACCAGCGAAGATTCCCAATACTAATCTTACCAGTTGCAGTATCGACCAGATCCTCTGGTCACACCATGTTGTACCAATCGGCTCAAGGAAATGATGGTGTAATCCGACCCATTAATGCAGACCCAGCCAATCTGTCCGCCTGCTCGTTTCCAATAACACCAGCTTGTCCTGGGGAAAAAGATCTGACTGTTTCTCTCTATCCTTGATGATTTAATTGGAGCATGCCACTCTGCGCGAAGAATACCAGTCTTCACCCTACTCAGCATGTTCACTGTGAGTCCGTTAAACTCACGACACATTTGTACTGTTTGTTCTGCAGCCAGCGGAACGCCGTTGTGACTGTCTCGACCCACATTCTCAGGCTAGATATCGTGTTATCATATGACAGGCTCTCCTGCACCCTACCACCGGTCATTAACCTTCGCTATGATACTCGGGCACATCTTCTGCCTCTTACCAATAATACCTCACGTCAGTGTTTGTTTACGATGGTTGTTGTAATTTTTGTTGTTATTGTTGCTGCTGTTGTTAATGTTATTGTTGTTGCTGTTGTTATTATTGCCTTCGTTGTTATTGTTGTTATTACTGCTGCAGCTGTTGTTGCTGTTGTTTTTGCTGCTTTTGTTACTGCTGTTGTTTTTCCTGCTGTTGTTATTGCTGTTGTCGTTGCTGCTAGCCAGACTTGTTTTGCCTCTTAGCCATCTGTGCAGGTGATTACATCATGTGGGCGCGAATTGTCGTGAATCAATTTCTCTCCCCCCCCCCCCCCCATTTCAGCGCCTACTTCCTGTTCAAAGTGGTTACCCCCTGCGCAGGTCTGACATTTCTCCTGGAAATTGTAAAACGCGATAAGTAAAGTAAACAGTAAAGTACATTATTATCGAGAAATGAACTAGTTAAAAAGTATATGTGGAAAAGATAAATCATTACCGAGAAATGAAATAGTTAAAATGTATACGTGGAAAAGATAAATTCATCGTTATCGAGAAATGAACTATTTTAAAGTTATATTGTGGAAAAGATAAATATATCATTAGTGACAAATCTCCTTCTGTATTCCCCTTCCGAGGGAAGTAGGCCACACCCAGGTATGCCCCTCAAAGGTCAGTGTGTCAGACTACAGCATGTTTTTGTGTCAGGTCTGCTTCCTCTAGACAGATTCAATCCCAGGTCAAGGGCTCTATCTACCCGTGGGTAGGTCCAGGTATTCCTAAAAAGTTTGTCTGGACAGCGGTTTACGGCCTACCCTTTGCTGTTTCCAACTGTAGTGGGATGTTTAACATGCACAGCTTGTACACTGGATCTTCTGTTGTTGACTTTTAAAAGAGAATGTTATGTATCCAATCTCACTACCAAAGAGATCAGGGGGCGTGGGATATCATTTGACACCAATGGAACACGCGGGAATGGAGCCCGGAACCGTCTGAGCCTTACACTGCTACTCCATTCGTGGAGATTTAAAGAGATACGACATGATACGACTCATCAAGGGAAGACTGTGTGTTGTCCTGTGATTCTCTAACACATTCTGTGGGATTTACACGCCTGATCACGTCTTTAATATTGAAAAACTAGTAGAGCTCACGTCTTTAATATTGAAACAACAGCAGAAATCACATCAATAATATTGACACAACAGATGGGGCATCGTTAATATTGAAAAACCAGAAGAGATCACATCAATAATATTGAAACACACTTCATTGCATAGGGTTCTTATCCCTTATGGATCGGACTCTTTCCGCAGCGCGGATACAGTCGCACAAAGCACGAACTCTGTAGCTCTAGCGACGATCCACAGGCGTCTTCGAAAACTTTCACTCGTGAACCGGAGGACGCGGTTCGGAATCGAACCCACAACCTTCAGAGCTCGAGTCAAACGATTTGACCACTTCGCCACGAAGACTTCCGCACCAACACCAACAACACCAACAGAGATCTCATCAATAATATCCAAACAACAACAGAAGAGATCACACCAATAACATTGAAACACCAACCGAGATCACATCAATAATATCCAAACTGCAGAAGAGATGATATCAATAATATTGAAACACCAACAGTGATAACATCAATAATATTGAAACACTAGAAGTCATCGCATCTGTAATATTTAAACACCAACTGAGATCACATCACAAATATTGAAACATCAGAAGAGATCACGTCAATAATAATGAAACACCAACAGAGATCACATCTATAATATCGAAACACCAACAGAGATCACATAAATACCATTGAAACACTAATAGAGATGACATCAATAATATTGAAATAGCAAAAGAGATCGTATCAATAATATTGAAACACCAGAAGCGGTCACATCAATAATGTTGAAACACCAACAGGGATCACATAAATAGTATTGAAACACCAACAGAGATCACATCAGTAGTATTGAAACACCAACAGAGATAACATCAATATTACTGAAACACCAGAAGAGATCACATCAATAGTTTTGAAACACTAATAGAGATCACATAAATAGCATTGAAACACCAACATAGATCATAGTATTGAAATACCAGCAGAGATCACATCAATAATATTGAAACACCATAAGAAATCACATCAATAATATTGCAAGACCAACATAGATCGCACCAATAATATTAAAACACCAGCATCAATAAAATTCAAACAACAGAAATTATCATCCCAATAAAATTGACACACCAGACGAGATCATGTCTTTAATATTGAAACCCCAGCCGAGATCACATCCTTGTTTACAGAGAGGCATACCCAAGATCTACCCTTTTCTCTATTCAACCTCAAAAGATAAGCTATAATTAAGGTCCATCCCATACTCATATTAATAATCTTGTGACCAAATCAGCCACAGTTAGGATATTAATCTGACAGGAATTGTCCATGGGAGTAATGTTTTGATTACATTGTTTGTTTAGATTTATACAACTCCATTTATTTTGTACAATTAACTACACAAATCAGTTATCAACAGGAACACACAACAAACAATGAAAACGTCGACTCTTGTAAATTACTGTTTCATTTACTTTAAGAAACACAGCAGAATGTACTAGAAACAACATCTCCACAATGACTACAGCGTGTATTTCGAGAACTGGAAAATACATCTCTGGAGTTCAGGGTGGCCGAATAAATAAGAGCGTTCGTTCTTAAACTTCCCTAGCACTGATGGCAGGGTAGAGGGTTTAGCCCCTATACTGTTCCGTTGGACTAAAATGTTGATTTCTAGTCCTTGTCTTGGGGAGGTAAATTACAAGTACTTCAGAAGTCGGAGTGGGTTCGGCTGATAGCGAGGGACACTGGTAATAGGGAAAATTAGCCCACATGCAAACATCAGTGCAGTGCACTCCCTAGCAGTAGCAAATTCTAGTAGATTACCACGTGTATGGACTACGCTTGAGTTCAAAGCGAGCGAAGTAAGAATGAGACCATCATTTATCTGTTGTCTACAGTCTACATGATAGAGACGGACCGGACTGGAGCAGGGGACACAAGCAAGGCTGGCTATAGTGAGGCAGGGGAGACAAGCCGGCTAGAGTCCAATGATAATGGTGGAGATAGTGTGTACGCGAATACAACTATTCGAGGTATCAATACGGGTATGTTGTTCATGTATCTAAACATACGTTTTAGTCAGTCAGTCAGTCAGTCAGTCAGTCAGTCAGTCAGTTAGTTAGTTAGTAAGTCAGTCAGTCAGTCAGTCAGTCAGTTAGTTAGTTAGTTAGTCGACAGATCATTCTCATTGCACATCGAACCACTCAGCCCATAAGTGCTCGGATCCCCACCTCAGCAAATCCCGCAGCGTGTAGCGGCTAACGACAACAAGTTCTGTGTTGATTTATTACTCTTCTTTGGCTTCCTGCGTAGTGTTCTTGTTTGGTCACACCTCGTTTAATTTTCTGTTCTCGAAGTCTGACCATGGTTGTAGATTCACAGTCATCACTTGGTTCTCGCAAGTCTTACTTCTCGTAGAGCATTCAGAATGTCAGCCTGCTCCATGGCGCGTCAGCCCTCCACAGTAGCCTTACCCGCGAGCTTGTCAGCCTGCTCATTTCCTTGTACTCCCGCATGCCCTGGCACGAAGATGAAACTAATTGTTGCCAGCCGAGACCGCTCCGGAGACAGCAACCATTCTCTTCGGATCCATGTTCGATCTGGTAGATTGTCACCCTTTTGTTGTTCTTGATCTGCGATATTCTATAAACGTTTATTTAACATTTAAGCCGAGAAGCCAATTTTAGTGATTGCGAAATTGTCCTTGACTCATTTCCATATGTTGTGACAGGACATATGCATGTTCTATAAAGGTTTTACTGGAACGTGCTCGCCATTGTTGTGCCGTAGGTTCCCAACGGTTTAATCTCTGCATTGCTGTGGCAAATCTACATCAGACTTCTATTGGACAGTTCACAGTATTGTTTATTGAACAGCCAAGATATTCACAGTTTGCAACACTTAAAGTTTTTCCTTTGTTGATTTTAGTCTTGGGTTGGCAATATAATTGAGTTGAGTTGAATTGAGCTGAGTTGAGTTGAATTGCGTTGAGTTGGGTTGAGTCAAGAATCGACATCACAGCACTGGGGACATTCCCATGCGTGTTCCGTCCTCATTTTCAACAGCTAGCGAAGAGTCTCAATTCTAATGGTACTAGCGGCAGTCTGATTATGTGTCCTTCTGGATCTTTCCTCGGAGTCCCGAGTGTCTGTTAGACCCCCCCCCCCCCTCTACCACCCCCCCCCCCCCGTATATATCTATAATTCTGTCCGTAGACATTATGCTCTGGTTATATATAAGTAATTACATCTACTGTAAACCATCAACATACTCTATACCATTGAATGCTTGCTTGTTTCCTTATTTCCATTTTTGTGAATTTCTCTTCAGAAGGCAAAAATGTCAAAGCAGCCAAGAAGACAAGCGAGGAAGAAGATGACAGTAACACGTATGCTCAAGTCAACAAACAGGACAAGAAAGGTGTGTTTTTGCTTTCTGTGTCGTACAAATCTTTAGACGTTTCGTCAAATGTTAGCAGTAACTTTCTCAGTATAAACACCTCCTGTCAAATCTAATGTTGTACGATAGTTCTACTGCAGATTTGGGGAACAGTAGCACCAAAGACGAGACTGATCAATTTGTCTTTGTAGGGCAGCATTGGAAGGGGAGCATGGTAAGTGAAGAATTGGCACGGCAGCTTTGGATTGGCATTATTTGTAGGGCATCATTGGTAGGGCATCATTGGTAGGGCAGCATTAGAAGTGCAGCATTGGTAGGGCAGCATTGGAAGGGCAGCATTGGTAGGGCACATTGGTAGGACAGCATTAGAAGTGCAGCATTGGTAGTGCAGCATTAGAAGTACAGCATTGGTAGGTCACATTGGTAGGACAGCACTGGCACGGTAGCATTGGTAAGGCAGCATTAGAAGGGCAGCATCGGTAGGGCAGCATTGGTAGAGCAGCATTGGTAGGGCAACACTGGTAGGGCAGCATTGATAGGGCAGCACTGGTAGGGCAGCATTGATAGGGCAGCACTGGTAGGGCAGCATTGATAGGGCAGCACTGGCACGGTAGCATTGGTAGGGCAGCATTGGTAGGGCAGCATTGGAAGTGCAGCATTGGAAGTGCAACATTGGTAGGGCAGCATTGGTAGGGCAGTATTGGTAGGGCAGCACTGGTAGGGCAGCATTGATAGGGCAGCACTGGCACGGTAGCATTGGTAGGGCAGCATTGGTAGGGCAGCATTGGAAGTGCAGCATTGGAAGTGCAGCATTGGTAGGGCAGCATTGGTAGGGCAGCATTGGTAGGGCAGCATTGGAAGTGCAGCATTGGAAGTGCAACATTGGTAGGGCAGCATTGGAAGTGCAGCACTGGTAGGGCAGCATTGGTAGGGCAGCATTGGTAGGGCAGCATTGGTAGGGCAGCATTGGAAGTGCAGCATTGGTAGGGCAGCATTGGTAGGGCAGCATTGGTAGGGCAGCATTGGAAGTGCAGCATTGGTAGGGCAGCATTGTTAGGGCAACATTAATAGGACAGCACTGGAATGGTAGCACTGGTAGTTCAGCATTGGAAGAGCAGCATTGGTAGGGAAGCATTCGTAGGGCAGTATTGGTAGGGCAGCATTGGTAGAGCAGCACTAGAAAGGCAGTATTGTTAGGGCAGTATTGGTAGGGAAGAAGTGGAAGGGTAAAATTTGTAGGGGTGTACTGGTAGGACAGTATTGGTTGGGCAGCATTGGTAGGACAGTATTGATAGGGCAGAATGTGAAGTGCAGCATTGGAAGAGAAGAATTGTAAGGGCAGTATTGGAAGAGAAGAATTGTAAGGGCAGTATTGGAAGAGAATAATTGTAAGGGCAGTATTGGAAGAGAAGAATTGTAAGGGCAGTATTGGAAGAGAAGAATTGTAAGGGCAGTATTTGAAGGGCAGTATTTAATAGGCAGCATTGATCAGGCATTTGTAAGGCAGTGTAGGAAGGGCAGTGATGGAAGGGCAGCTCTGGCAGGGTAGCATTGACAGGGCAACATTGGACAGGACAGCATTATAAATACAGTTTTGGAAGGGCTGATTCATACTTGATTCTGGCCCCCGCAGTCAGGGGATAGAATTCTTCTAGCGTCGACATTTTAAATTGAGCTAGACTCCCTGGGCCCCGCAGGATAAGATAAGCACAAGAAAATGTAATTGGGAGCAATGGTGGTCGGTGTGGTAGTCATCACACCACCACGTCACCACATCACTACATCATCACATCACCACATCACTACGTCACCACATCACGACATCACAACATAACCACGTCACCACATAATTAAGTCACTACGTCACCAAGTCACCAAATCACCACATCACAACATTACTACGTCACTAAGTCACCACGTCACAACATCACTACGTCACCAAGTCACATCACATCACTACGTCAAAACATCACTACGTCACCAAGTTACCACATCACTACGTCACCAAGTCACAACATCACCACGTCACCACATCACTACATCACCAAGTCACCACATCACTACGTCACTAAGTAACCACGTCACCAAATCACTACGTCGCCAAGTCACCACATCACTACGTCACCAAGTCGCCACATCACCACGTCACTACATCACTAAGTCACTAAGTCACCACGTCACCACATCACTACTTTATGACTTCACCACATCATTACGTCACCACATCATCACATCAACACGTCACCGCACCATCACGTCACCACATCACCACATCACCATATCACTACGTTACTACATCACCACGTCACCACATCACTACATCACCACGTCACCACATCACTACATCACCACGTCACTACATCACCACATCACTACATCACCACATCACCATATCACTACGTTACTACATCACCACATCACCACATCACCACGTCACTACATCACCACATCACCATATCACATCGTCACTACATCACCACATCACCATATCACTACGTTACTACATCACCACGTCACCACATCAACACGTCACTACATCACCATATCACCACGTCACTACATCACCACATCACCATATCACCACGTCACTACATCACTACGTCATTACAACACCACATCACCACGTCACTACATCACCACATCATCATATCACCAAGTCACAACATTGCCATGTAAGTGCCGATTGGTGTATAAAATATGCGGCTAAAACCGCATTGCCCAAATACCACAAGACATGCCATGGATTCTCTACGAGTTTATTTTTACCATAGAAACAAGTCACCTGCCAAAGTAATTATGGTTCATTAGTATATGTTACAGTTTACTGTTACCATACAAACACGAGATCTGACAACGTAAACTTGGTTTAGTGTATGCCACAGATTAATTGTTATGTCGCTGGCGATGTTGATACCGAACTGCGTTACTGATGTCTTAAGCTCGTCGCTTGGAAAAGATTGGCCACCTATTCGTTCTTGCTCTCAGGCCTACAGAGTGTGGTGGCTCTATGACATGATAGATCCATGGCTGGAAACTGCTTCAGCAGAATTGTTGTATTTTGCTGTTCTTGTTTCCTGAGACTTCACTCTTTCTGTCTTTCAGCCAGGAAAGCCAAAGAAAACCCAGACAAGAAAAAGGCCAGAGAACAAGCGCAGGAGAGTCTGTACTCTCGTTTCACCAGAAACATAAACTTGAAAGGTAGTTTATTGCCGATGATGTAGACGTCCTGTGTTGTCCATGTTCTACGGTCTTTTATAGTCCATGCCGTGTGGCGTTGGTGATCATGTCTGTCCACAGCCTTCTGTCTCGTGTGCTGCCAATCTTCTTATAGTCCATGCCATGTGGTGATGGTGATCATGTCTGTTCACAGCCTTCTGTCTCGTGTACTGCCAATCTTCTTATAGTCCATGCCGTGTGGTGATGGTGATCATGTCTGTTCACAGCCTTCTGTCTCGTGTGCTGCCAATCTTCTTATAGTCCATGCCGTGTGGCGTTGGTGATCATGTCTGTCCACAGCCTTCTGTCTCGTGTGCTGCCAATCTTCTTATAGTCCATGCCATGTGGTGATGGTGATCATGTCTGTTCACAGCCTTCTGTCTCGTGTGCTGCCAATCTTCTTATAGTCCATGCCATGTGGTGATGGTGATCATGTCTGTTCACAGCCTTCTGTCTCGTGTACTGTCAATCTTCTTATAGTCCATGCCGTGTGGCGTTGGTGATCATGTCTGTCCACAGCCTTCTGTCTCGTGTACTGCCAATCTTCTTTTAGTTGATGTCATATGACATTGGTGATCATGTCTGTCCACAGCCTTCTGTCTCGTGTACTGTCAATCTTCTTATAGTCAATGCCGTGTGGCGTTGGTGATCATGTCTGTCCACAGCCTTCTGTCTCGTGTACTGCCAATCTTCTTTTAGTTGATGTCATATGACATTGGTGATCATGTCTGTCCACAGCCTTCTGTCTCGTGTACTGTCAATCTTCTTATAGTCCATGCCGTGTGGCGTTGGTGATCATGTCTATCCACAGCCTTCTGTCTCGTGTACTGCCAATCTTCTTATAGTCCACGCCGTGTGGCGTTGGTGATCATGTCTGTCCACAGCCTTCTGTCTCATGAACTGCCAATAATTTATGATACCAATGCCCAGCCTATTCTCTCTTGTTCTCACCTGCCTCTTCTTGCCACCAACTTTTCTGTTGCGAGGTCATAGTTCAGATTTCCCTTTCTCATGACGTGCTCAAAGCATGTTGATAGAATATGATACACACATCAAAGAGACAAAACAATATAAACACAGCGCACGACATCTGGATACCCCTGATGTCTTATAAGGCAACACATCTGTTATGTTTTGTTTTGTTTGGTTGTTTGTTTGTTTGTGTGTTTTTTTTTGGGGGGGGGGGGGAGGGGGGGGGGGGAGAAGATAATTCAAGTTCTCCAGTTGATTGACAGGACATGATAAGGCTCGAAACGAAAAATTATGACGAGGCAACACTAGTTAAAACAAAACAAAAAGAAAAACATAAAGGCATTAAAAAAGCTAAACGTATGTCAGACAACAACAATAAGTAATCACAAAAGAGAAACGAAGAATGCAAATAAAATAACAAAGAATGCTAATGATAAAACCATAATATAAACAAACACAATAAAGAGAACATAAACGCAAAATAACACTGAACATTTATCATGAAAATAAAGAAAAATAAAGCTAAAATCAACAAGACAAAAAAAAAAAAAAAAAATATTGGTTAATAAACATAAAAGAAAACATAAAGGTAAGTGGCGCACGTAATAAATCCTACGTCGGAATGAAATAGCAAAGAGTTGGCCCTAAGGACGCCCCTCTGGCAAAGTTGTCAGAAAAGAGTGCCTACCCACGGGTAGATCCGTAACCTGGGATGGAAACTGTCTAGTGGAGGCAGACCTGGCACAAATATATGCTGAAGTCGGACATGCTGACCTTTGGGGTGCTGGTTGCTTGCTTGCTTGTGTTCATGGCTGAAGAAGACAAATACTTAATTAAAACAAAAATACCCCGTGTTTATAATTCAGGTAATTCATGTTTGTTTTAAACACAATGTGTTATTTACTGTAAACCAGGTCACAAGAAACAAAACACCGAGCAAGTGTACAGTGAACTGGCAAGCGTGTATCAGAATGTTTCAAATGTTGGTGACCCTGACACCAGTGCGGCTGCAGATCCGGACAATGTTTATGCTAATGTAAGTTATGTTTGTTCCCGCCTCCTTATCGGTGATTGGTTGTTTGTTCTGTTTTCTTCTTGTTGTTTTATTGTATTTATATCAAGATCAAGAGAGAAGCTGTTGGAAAGTCTGACATCATGGCATGCAGGAACATCAGTATTAGATATGTTTTGTTTTGTTTTTTCAATTTTTTTTTAGGGCTCGTGGTTTCCCAGGGTTAGTTCCGCCACATGAGGTTCCAAGTCCCTGTAATGTCATTAGGATGACCACCTATACTAGTGGCCAATGCCAGATCAAAGCTAAGATGACTACACTTTGATCTTAGCCAAAAGGCCGATGTTGGCAGTAAATGAAACAGAAGGGTGTGGTCAGACATGATCACCAACGCCACAAATATTTGTGTTTCTTATCCGTCCTCAGCATTCTAAATATCAGATTGGTTACGGGTGTCTAGTTGCTCATGCGTCGAAGTAGTACACTTGTGCCTACAGCAAGGCTCTATCGTCAACTCGACGATAGCAGGTTTGAATCTCGGTCGGTAACTATAGCTTTCAATTGATATGTTGTCTAGTGTGCCCTCTAACACTTGCTTTATTTCCTCTACTTCTTTTAGAGCCAAACAATACATGCGATTTTAATTATGAACTGCCTCGAAATGATAAGATTATGTATGTAAAGATGCAGCTTAAAATACCAAATGTCCTTCTTTAATGATTGCTAAATGGTCGTTATTTCGCATTCCTATGTTGCCACCGGAAAGACGTGTTCTCAAATATGATATCTCAACGACAATGCTGTTGTTTGCGACATAATCTTATGACATGTCTAAAAAAAAGTGAACTGTATTTTATGATGCGAGTAACCAGTTCTCTTTGTGAGTTAACTTCTTTCATGATATCTTCATTACTTTGTCTTTCCATTCACATCGTGCTCATCAGTCTATAAAACCACATCTGCAAAGCTTGCAGACAATTCCCCACTTGTTTGCTATTTGTCTATGTTGTTTGCAGACAATTCCCCACTTGTTTGCTATTTGTCTATGTTGTTTTGTTTTATGAGAATGTCTATTCTAATATTTTCTTTGTTTTTAAATTTTCAGACCAAAGCAAGTTCAACAAACAAACAGGAAAACACCTCAGGAAAGAAAAAGAACAATTACAGGACAGTAAATGATGACGGTCTGGTGTATGTATCAGTGGAGATCAATAAGAACACCACATGCCCGGAGATAGTATCAGCAAACAAACCTGTAGGAACGGTGTCCCCAATGAACAAACAGGCTGAACCAGAGGTTGAGTACATTGCAATTAATTTTTCACCCGGGGTCAAACAACAGTGACGGCTGAAGGACGTGTGTGGCCGCTGAAGCAAGGGTGTGCCTGGGTGTCCTTCTCCAACAGATGACTTCAGTGGCTTCTTGCAGGTGGCGGTGGTGTTCCTGACACTGGATGCCGGATCTGGAGTTTGATGCATGCCCGCGTCAGAAGTTGACCCAATTAAAGATGTTTTAAGTCTATGTAAATTAAGAAGAGCTTTAGGGAAAGCTGAGAGGTGGTGTCTGGGGGGCGAGAGTACTGCCCGAATAACGTAAGAGTGCCTGAAAGACATTTCGAAATTAAAACGTTATACATATTTTAAAACTTATAATTAAAATTGTAATTATATGAAATTCAAACTGCATACTTTACTGTTTAAACATATTATTTGTGGGTTAAATAATGAGAGGTAACTGCCAGCGTAACTTTCTACTACTGTTGAAAGGGGCTAATTAAACTATAAAAGCATATTTAACAATAAGAATGAGACACACATCTGTCTGTGGTCATGTGATGAGAAAAGAGGCATTGGAGAACATCGTGAAAACTGGAAATATCACGGGGAAGAGAGGTAGCGACAGGCCAAGAGAAAAGATGATGGATTGATCGAGACGGTGGTATGGAGGTATATCATCAGCAGAGTTGATAGAGAATACCAAAGACCGTGATCTGTGGAGAGACATGAACGCCTACGCCAGTTGGCAAGGCTTTTGATGCTGATGATAAATGAGAAGAGAGACATTGGACAATGTCGTGCCGTCTGTAAAGATCGTGATTCGTGGACAGAGACGTAAAGACATTGCATACCAGCAAGAGCTGGGGGACATATATGTAAAGACATTACATACCAGCATGAGCTGGGGGAAAGGCTGGTGGTTGCGGTGTTCTGAACACCAGAGACTGTCAGTAACTGACCTTATTCAGTGTCATGGG
The DNA here is from genome assembly GCA_963921405.1 of Cepaea hortensis. NCBI lineage: Eukaryota > Metazoa > Mollusca > Gastropoda > Stylommatophora > Helicidae > Cepaea > Cepaea hortensis. The sequence goes on along the minus strand of CAWUFQ010000348.1, from coordinate 1,054 downwards.
CTGATTAATGGTCTGAAGCGACTTCCTGTATCTGCCAATGGCTTACATACAGTAGTTTATAAAATACAGTTTATATATATATATATATATATATATATATATATATATATATATATATATATATATATATATATATATATATATATATATATATATATTACTAGCTGACCCGGCCCGGCTTCGCCCAGACCCTGGTGGGGAGCATCTCATTTAATTCATATAAGTAGTCATATAAGTTCTCGTTCCCGTTACCGACTATCTGTCTGTCTGTCTGACCCGGCCCGGCATCGCCCAGACCCTGATGGGGAGAATCTCATTTAATTCATATAAGTAGTCATATAAGTTCCCGTTCCAACTATCTATCTGTCTGTCTGTCTGACCCGGCCCGGCATCGCCCAACTCCTGGTGGGGAGAATCTCATTTAATTCATATAAGTAGTCATATAAGTTCCCGACTGTCTGTCTGTCTGTCTGTCTGTCTGTCTGTCTATCTATCTATCTATCTGTCTGTCTGTCTGACCCGGCCCATCCCATGGTGGAGAGCATCTCATTTAAATTATATAAGTAGTCATATAAGATCCCGTTCCCGACTATCTGTCTGACTGTCTGTCTGTCTTGGGTAAATGGAGGAGGGAGGAGGAAGAGGGAGGTGGAGGAGGGAAGAGGAGGGAGGAGGAGGGAGGAGACAGGAGGAGTAGGGAGGAATAGGAGGAGGAGGGATTAGGAGGAGGAGGGAGGAGTAGTGTGGAGGAGGAGGCGAGGAGGAGGGAGGAGGAAGAGGGAGGAGGAGGGAGAAGGAGGGAGGAGGAGAACGCAGAAGGAGAAGGCAGTAGGAGGAGGAGAGGAAGGAAAAGGGAGGAGGAGGGAGGAGGAGGAGAGAGTAGGAGGATGGAGGAGGCGGAGGGAGGAGGAAGAGGGAGAATGAGGAGGGAGAAGGAGGAGAAGGAGGGGGAGGAGGGGAGGAGGAGGAGGAGGGAGGCGGAGAGAGGAGGAGGAGGGAGGAAGAGGGAGGAGGAGGAATGTGAAGGGAGGAGGAGGGAGGAGGTAGAGGGAGG